>CM054930.1:23396996-23596996 GCA_029168755.2 Tillandsia fasciculata
TCCATCAACTTAAATCCTACATACAAAGGATTTCAAACCGGATTCGAAGAACACTTGATTGTATGTCCGGATTGGGTCAAACAAGCAAGGTTGGTTTGTTGCCATAAAAAGAACCAAACTGTGAAGGCTTCAAGTTCCACAACTAACTAAGAATTGAAAGGAAGACATGTGTCACCTATGTGGACTTGAAGGACATTTGGTGAAGTATTGCCCGAAAAAGAAAAAGAAAAATACTTCGGCAACTTCATCTACGGAGCGGACTCAACGGAATCAAAAGACACATCAAGTCAAAGGAGTTCACTCAACCCACCAAAGGTCCGAGCCACAACATCAATCATTCAGTGGATCATTGCAAGGCAAAGACCTAAGGTGGACCAACAGTCAAAGCTACCAACCCCCGGGCACAATGAATCAAGACAACCAAAGATCCGACGATTTTGGATTCGAAAGGTGATATCTTTCCTTGTCTTAAGTTCTAAATAGCTTATGAATGTTGTGTAATGCTTTGATTGGTTTTCCCCTTCATATTTTGCTTAATCTTTGCATTACATGTTTCTCAATGCTCTTTGTTTTTATACTTTGTTTTTTGAACAAAAGGTTTTTTTAACGAACAAGTGCATTGAATAAAAAGGGCTTCACGTTCATTCACTCCAAATTAATTTTACTTGGATTATCAACTTGACTCCTTAATCATAATCTTGAAGACACTTCATTTAGAGGAGTTGTTTAATTGAGAATTGGTTAAATGACTTTAATTGCATCCTTTCACGCATTTAGAAATTTATTATGCTTTTGATATCATAATATTTCAATGTTGCAATGATCATTTATTTTAATTAATTCATCTTTTAAGTGATCAAAGTCAATTTCTCTCTCAGTGATCTCTTGGTATAGTCATTATCATATTTGATTGCTTAGTCGAGTATGAATGCGAGATCAATTTTTGGTTGAATACCTTATATATTAAATAATTGATAGCCAATTGAGGGGGAGTCAAAGAAAAGTAAAATGCTCAAAAGATGTGGAAAGAGTTACATCCCAATGAGGAGTGTGAAAACTACCACCACATGGAGAAAAAGAAGAAAGAAAAAAAGAACCCCATGTATGCAAAGCAAATTTTTGTGTTTAAAAATGTTGATGAAATGCATAATGAAATACTTGACTCAGTCATATTTCATGGTTGGTATAAGGTGGGATTTTTGATAAAAGATGCTCGAAGAGCCACTCCTTCAACAGATTATCTAGATATATTATCTAACTTATCGGGGATTTCAAACATCTATTGATCTTTGTATTTCATTTTCTTTACCAAAATAAATGATTTGATAAAGGCATTACTCATAAGATCAGGTTAGATGTAATTGAAAGTGGTCAACTTTAAGAGTTTTAATTTTCATAAATTTTCGTTTCATTTTTGAGTATTTTTGATAGATTTGGTATAATCTATTTCTTGTTGCATGAAACGATGACTTTTGTTTAAAGTTGATACGCTAAAGTGCTTACATACTCTTTCTGGTTTTTATTTTTCTAAATTATTCTAATGAAAGAAATTTGGATTGAATGACATCTATGTGAATTCATTGTTCTTCAAAGCACTTAAATGGATTTCTTGATGGAATACAAATCGGTATTTGAAAAGTTTCCAAAATCTGGATTTGTTTCAAGAAATTATTTGATTTTTGCTTTCTGGTACCGGTACGCAATCTGCATTTTTGGTATATACCGGAACTGAGCTTTTATCTCTCTTTCTTTATGAACTAATTTCCTTTTGTCTAGTATGTTCAGTTTGACAATTTGTGACAAAAAGGGGGAGAAAGGGGGAGAGAGAAATGATGGAGATGAGATCATCAAGAGAGGACAAACGAAAATGGAAAAATGTGGGAGAACCGAAAATGATGATCGTATCACAAAGGGGGAGAATAGAGAAATGATGGAGATGAGATCATCAAGAGAGGACAAACGGAAATGGAAAAATGTGGGAGAACCGAAAATGATGATCGTATCACAAAGGGGGAGAATAGAGATGCTCAAGAACATGGAGAACATGGAGAACATGTTGAGCTCAAGATAAGGGGGAGACAAAGAAAAAATTGAAAGAGCCGAAAAACAAAAGAACCAAAGGACGAATCAAATGTAGGATTTTACTTTCTAACGACTAACGTTTGATTTTGTTTGGAGTTTTGTTTTGCAGGAATTACATCACTTTAAGACTCCAAGTCCTAAGTCATAGAGTATGTTCTAGGACTGTTTGGTTCAATTGTAATTTTGTATTTATTGGATCTTTCACGCAAAGAAAATCAATGTTTTGGTGATGACATTGAATTTCGACTTTTTGGTTTAAGATGAGTGACTTGAGCGTTTTATGTATTTTTGGGTTTTGTCACGAAATTGCCAAAGGGGGAGATTGTTACGGTTTTGGTGTTGGCATATTTCGTGAGTCAAGTCAGTGAGTTGAGTCGGAGTCTTAAAGGGATCAAATTGTCAATCAGCAATCAAAGACTTAGAGAAGATTCAACAAGAGCTCAAGTTGACACTCAGTGTCTTGAGTCTTGAAGATTGAAGATGAAGAATTGTGGATCAGTTACATCAATCTCAAGAAGAAAGTATTCAAAAGGATCAGGTATGTTTAACTAAATAATTTTGGTGATCCGAATACTTTCTTATAGTGTAGAAACACTTGGATGAATTTTTAATTGCATAAAAATCAAAAACTGGACATGGGACATGTTCAGGATCCGGATCAGATGATCCAATCCGGATCCCGAAGGGTATTAGTTCATGTGCAAATCCAATCCGGATCCAAGACTATTCTGATCCGGATCCCGAACATTGGATGTTGCTGAAATTCATGAACGATCCGGATCGGGCCTTGCGATCCGGATCCCGAACCCTTGGATTTCTGGAATCGTCAATCTCGTTACGACGATCCGGATCGCAGTAATCCCGATCCGGATCGCCGTCCTGAAAAATTCCAGATAAGGTATGTTTTTGATTCTTATCTCTTTCCAAAGGTTTCTAAACTATAAATAGACACTTAGGGTTTCTCAAAAACGTGGGAGCACGGCCGATCAATTTATAAAACACTTGAGAGCAACCCTAGAGGCTAGGTTTTTACCGTTCTTCTTTATAGCCTCTTTTAGGTCAATTCGACGGTTCTTCAAGAACATATCTTTTGTCGAATTGATCTAATCTTTGCTTAGAGATTTTCCCATGGATCTTCATTGATAATCTAAGCAAAGGATCACCATCGAAGCCAATATTCTTACCGGCTGAGTTTGCGTCGTGGATTCGACGTGGCATCGTGGATTCGGTGTGCTAAAGGCGTTTCGTGGATTCGAAACGTGTGCTCGTGGATTCGAGTGGCGTTCGTGGATTCGAACGTGTGCAGTGGACGTGCAAGCGGTGGAGCGCAAGGTCCGAAGAAGTTGAAGGAGGGGTTAAATCCGTGGAGACGGTAATCACCTTGTTATTCTTCTTTTCTTAGTGGATTGTTATTGCGTGGACATCCAACCGATCAGCGCAAGGTCCGAAGAAGCTGAAGGAGGGGTCGAGTCCGTGGAGTCGGTAATCACCTTGTTATTCTTCTATTCTTAGTGGATTGTTATTGCGTGTTGGTCCCGTGGTTTTTCTCCTGGATTGGAGTTTCCACGTAAATCTCGGTGTGTTGATTTTTATTTTCCGCATTGTTTTTTATTTTTGCACTGAGATTGGTTTTTATAATATTACACCTATTCACCCCCCTCTAGGTGTTTGATAGTACCTATTTAGATCCTTGTGGATCCTAAATAACTCTACAAGCCGGACTGCAAGTCAATCTTCGAAAACACCGTCGCTCCCCGTAACTGATCAAAAAGGTCATCGATCCTGGGTAGGGGGTATTTATTCTTTATTGTGACTTTATTGATTTCTCGGTAGTCGATGCAAAGCCGTAAACACCCGTCATTCTTTCGCACGAAGAGTACCGTGGCGCCCCAAGGCGACACACTCGGTCTAATGAATCCCTTGTCCAGAAGATCTTCAAGCTGTGCCTTGAGTTCCTTCAGTTCTGCAAAGGCCATTCTGTAGGGGGCCTTTGTGATCGGTCGGTCGGTACCGGGCGGTAGCTTGATTGGGAACTCCACCTCTCGCTCGGGGGGTAATCCAGGTAGTTCGATCGGGAAGACGTCTGGGAAGTCCCTCACCACCGAGATGTCGGAGAGTGCCGTAGAGGGTCCCGTGGCCAGGGCCACCGACGCCAAATAGGCCACGCACCCTCCCTCGATCAGTTTCCTGGTTCGCGACGCTGGTATGATGGACGAAAAGGAGACGCTCTTGGACGCCAAATACACGTTCTCTGGGAACTCCGGATACAGTAGCCGCACCTGGCGCTTCTCACAGTCAATCACCGCTTGGTACCACGTGAGCCAATCCATCCCGAGCACTACGTCGTACTCCTTCAACGGGATCACTACCAGATCCCAGGGGCAGGAAAGCCTCCCCAACCTTATCGGGCAGGAAGGTATAAGGTTGCGGGCCTCCAGGGATCCCCCCATGGTTTGGACAGACATCAAACTAGGTAAGGGTCTCATCTCAAAATCATAAGTCAGAGCAAAGTCACAAGACATGAACGAGAGGGTTGCTCCAGTATCAAAAAGGGTCCTAGCACGGTAAACGAAAACAAGGGTGATACCTGCGACGACGTGCTCAGATGGGTATGCCTCCTGGTGGTTCATCGAGTAGACGCGGCCTCCCCGACTGTGGCGGTCTGTCCCCTGCTGATCGCTGTGCTGGTGGCCTGGACTTGATGCCATCGGGGCTTTCCCTCGCCCCGCGTGCTGGGATGATGGCTCGGAGGCTGCTGAGGGTGCTGTGCCTTGGTTTAGGGGCAGTTGAAGCGGAAGTGCCCCTCGTGAGGTCAGCTATAACATTTCTGGAAGCCATTTCACTACATTCAAAAAATAGGTTTGAACATTAGGCACATATTTCAAAAATTAACAAGATTGAAAAAATATCTCATTCACAACGAGATCGAAAATTTCACTAGGGTCATAATCATCACCCAGTGTCGGTTCAAGAAATTTCAATCTTATTAATTTTTTTCTTATTTAATTTTGAAACTTATTCAAAAAATCGGAACTCATCCATTAAAAGAACACATCTTTTAAAAAAAATTTAAGAACTTATCTTAGATAATTCATATCACACAGATAAAATAATAAAATAAGTATTTGTGCCAAAATTTAATTTGAAAAACGTCGATGGTGTACAAAACACATTCCTCTTACATGACCTTAATTATTACATCACATTTGTAGAAATAAAACCTACTACATCACTACAAAGATGTACATCAAAGAAAAATATATTCTAAAGGAATGCTGCACACGCCGAACCCGCTTTTCTAAAAATTAAATTTTGTGGAAAAACGCCGAAAGAACACAAGTACTTATATGCACAAAACATACACAATTAATAATAAGCTACACAAGCATTTAAATCTACACAAGATATAAGTTATACAACACATGCATATCTAAATTCCACAGGTAAAAAAATATTTCGCACCACATAGGAGCATAAAAGAAATCACATAAAAAAAATTGCACCACATAGGAGCATTAAAAAAAACTTATTTTCTTAAAAAAATTGTAGGACGCCACTCAGGCCGGGCCAGCCGCGCTCACCCAGCGCGATGGGCCGGCGCCCGCCCGGAGAGGAGGCGGGCCGGGTCGGGACCAGCGCACCCAGCGCACGGAGCCCGCACCCGCTCGGGGCTACAGGCCGGGCCGGGCCCGTTGCCTCACGGGCACGCCCTACCATGCTGCATTTTTTTTTTTAATAATGCACACAGCATGAAAAAGAAAAAATATATATACACAAGATATAAGTTATACAACACATGCATATCTAAATTCCACAGGTAAAAAAATATTTCGCACCACATAGGAGCATAAAAGAAATCACATAAAAAAAATTGCACCACATAGGAGCATTAAAAAAAACTTATTTTCTTAAAAAAATTGTAGGACGCCACTTAGGCCGGGCCAGCCCCGCGCACCCAGCGCGATGGGTCGGCGGCCGCCCGGAGAGGAGGCGGGCCGGGCCCGGACCAGCGCACCCAGCGCACAGAGCCCGCACCCGCTCGGGGCTACAAGCCGGGCCGGGCCCGTTGCCTCACGAGCACGCCCTACCGTGCATTTTTTTTTTTTTTAATAATGCACACAGCATGAAAAAGAAAAATATATATATATATATATACAACGAATTAAAAAAAAATTTACAGTATAAAAAAAAATTATTTACAATGGATGTAAATAAATAAATAAAAAATTCGTGATCAAAAGAATATAAACTAAAACTAATTTAGTTTTTCTTTCATATTTCTTTTATCTATTTTAATTTGATTTCACGTAGAAAAACGAATTAAAAAAAAATTGTAGAACTAATCTACGAAAAATATGATCAACGAAACAAATTTTTTTTTTCTTTTTGATGTATGAAAAAATATTTACAACATATGTAAATAAAAAAAATAATTACAACAGATAAAAAAAATATTTACAACATATGTAAATAAAAAAAATATGTTTCGTGATCAACATAAAAGATTAAAAAACTAAAACTAATTTAGTTTTCTTTTTATCTTTTATTTATATATTTTAATTCGATTTCACATAGAAAAACGAAAATAAAATTTTGTAGAACTAATCTACAAAAAATGATCAACGAAATAATTTTTTAAATCAAGCAAACACAGGTATGATCTCAGGCGAAAACAAGCAAATCGCTCCGATACCAATTGTTGGAATTAGAGGGCAGCGAAAACTTACAAACTGGATAGCCAATGTATCCAGGAACCGGAATTGGATCAGCTAGCTTGTTTTACCAGCGTTCTTGGATCGTTATTGTTTTCTTGGTAATTCTTGACTCTCCACGAATCTCCTGTGATCGGATGCGTAGATCGGATCGGCTACCAGAGTTCTCTTCTATGTCCACACTTTAAAACCCCGAGAACGAAGGTAGAAACCTAAAGAGAACGTAGAGAGAAAATGAGGAAGAAAAAAATCTCTTTTTCTTCTTGTGTATCGTATATTGTATATCTTCCCCGAATAAGGGAAGGGGTTCTATTTATAGAATATTAGTACCCTTTAGAATATTCTCTTTCTCACGTAGAAATAAACAGAATATGGTTAGGATATGGATTAAGATATGTTTTAACCTATAAGAAACATATCCTTATCTTTAATCTATAAAGATAAATCCTATCCGTTAATATGGACACAACACAGGACAATAAGGAATATACTGATGGAATAGGAATAAGTGAAAAGAAAATTAATATAAATTAATCAGCACAGCTAAAAGATTTGGCTATTATTTTGCCACCCCAAACCACCAAACCATCAATTTTACCACCTCCGTTACGAGATGAGTTCCTCAAGCTATAGGGCGATGGCCGAGAAGGCGAAGGCGAGGGCCGAAGAGAAGTTCGGGAGGAACGACGTGCGTGGGGCGAGGGTGCAGGCCCTCAAGGCGCAGTCGCTCTTCCCCGCCCTCCCCGGCCTCGCGCAGGCCCTCGCGGCATACAACGTCCACCTGGCCGCCGCCACCAGGAAGCTCCCGTCTGGCAAGACAGATTGGCACGCCGTCCTCGACGTCCCACCCAGCTCCAGCATGGACGCGATCAAGAAGAAGTTCAAGCGGCTGTGCCTCCTCATCCACCCCGACAAGAATCCCTCCGCGGCAGCCGACGGCGCCTTCAAGCTCGTCGTCCGTGCCTGGGACGCCATCTCCTCCTCCCCTTCAACGTCCGGCGCCTCCTGCCAATCCCAGTCATCCGGGTTCCAATCGCGCCGCGACAGTACTCGCTCCGACTCGGGGTCGGGATTCCCCGATGACACAAAGCCATCAACCGGCTCCTCATCCTCCTCCTCCTCCTCCAAGAATAATACTAACTGTGGCACGGTACCGCAGCCCGGCCGATCGGCGGCATCAGCATCAGAAGAATCTGTTGACGGCCTCAGCGGCACCACGCGTGTCGTGCCCTACTGCTTGCACTGTGGCGCAAATTCCGGACTCCGCTTCACGTTCGAAGGAAGTGGTTTCTTGGACATCCAAATCATCTGCCCTAGTTGCAAAATGATGTATCGTTGTTATATGGGGATAAGATTTTCTTCGGCTTGCTAGAGAAGCAGAAGTCTAAATAGAGATTTTGATCAAACTTGTGTACTTTGTATTAATTATTATGTATCTATTTTTACTTTGCTCATTGACCGCCACACTTGTATCATGCTTTTCTCATTCATGAAATAAAAGAGATAGATGATGCAGCTCTTTCAAGATGATTTTATTGTTGTTAGTGTAGCTCGTTTTGAAAGATTTTATTGTTGTTAGTGTAGCTCGTTTTAGTTTCAATCACCACTGATATTATTTGTTGAATTGGTATTTATTAGGTTAGGTATTAAATGCGTGAGTTTTACATTTTGATTTTTTTTAAAAAAATTTATTTTTAGTTAATATTTATCTGTATCTAGTTAATTCATGAATTATTAAAAACTTAAATTAAACGGTCAAATACGTGAATATTTATATAAATTATTCGGTCAAAAATTTAGGCAAAATTTTTTTATATAATTTTTGTGTAAAATTTGCTCGCCCTAAAATTTATTTTTCCTCTTATTTAATACGTTTTTATTTTTATTTTTATATTTTAAAATATTATAAGTATTTATACTTGAAGCATAAATCTAAAAAAAAAAAGAAAAATTTTGTATGCAAATTTTATTCGTATTATATCCATATCAATTTTATTTCAAAAGTATTACAAATAATGTACAATAGTATAAATTTTTAGTTCAGATTTTCAGATTTTACGTTTGAATTTAGTTCACATGGACCGAGTTTGGGCAAGTTTCTACAGCTAGTGAGGCCTCTCCTTCTTGAAGAGATTAATTATTAATTATGTTGGGATAAAATTTAAAATTCCTATTATTTATTAATTTTATTTATTTATTTATTTCTTCTTATTATTTATTTATTTATTATTATTAATATTTATTATTTATTTATTTATTTATTATTATTAATATTTATTATTTATTTATTTATTTATTTAACTTGGCGGAAGAAAATCCAACGGGCGAAACGTGGGTTTCTGTTTCTTGCGTCTAACTGAATGTTACGTGGTTCCAACGTTGCTCAACGTTCGATTCCCAACGTTCGGTTTTCTTCGTATATTTATATGTATATTTCTCCTCTATTCATATAGGATAAGAAACAGAGGAAGAAACAGAGAAACCATATTAACCATATTATTTTCATCTTTTTATCTCTTTTTCAATTGGGTGTTGAAAGAATTTCCGTCAACCTCCGCCACGATCGGTGCTTGCAGGAGGAGGAATTCCGGTCGTACATTGGGGTGGTATTCTCGGTTAATCCTGCACATAAGGACGAAAATACACGTTAATACCGCACGTAAGGACGGGAATAGACCTTAGGCCAGTGCTACGCACGCTTCCAGATTATTTAAAAATTTTTAGATTATTTGCATTATCGGTAAGTTTTTATTTTATTTTATCAATAAATCAATTAATAGATATCAATCACAATCGAATTTTAGTATATCTTTTATAACAGATTATGCGGTCTCATACAATAATTATTTAATATGTAATAATCGATATATATTTTCGTGTATTATCTATCATTTTCGTATTGTGAAGTGTAAAAAAAATATGTACGCATTTGCATGCCTAGCCATGTCCACGGAACCATTTTTCTAAAATTCAATCCTAAAGATTATACGTTAAAGTTTATTTCATGAACTATATGCCAAAAATTACAATATTTATATTTATTAATAAATATTAGATGAATGATTTATACTGAATCAATTTAGGTAAAAAGTTTTGTACATAAAATAATAATATGTCCACACAAATTATTTATTTAGGCTAGATCCTTCATCTATTTATTTACTTTTATTTCTCTATATTTATTAATATTACAAGATTAACGAGAAGGTCTAGGCCATATCATCTCCGTGTGAAAAAATAAAAAAAAACTAGTGCGATAGTGGGAGAGAGAGGGCTAGTGAATAACATGGATGTTAACTTAGATCCTATTTGGATCCACAATAAAAAATTATTATAAAATTTAAAAATCATGATTTTCGTGTAAGTAAAGTAGAGAATTCTATAACTTTTAAAAAATTTACAGTTTCAAATTTTAAATTATTTAGATGCATATTGAATAATTTCACCAAATTTTTCTTAATTTAAATATATATATATATATATATATATATATATATATATATATATATATATATATATATATATATATATATATATATATATATTATATTTTAAAAATTTTAAATTGAAAATTTCATAATTTGAAATTAAAATTTAAAAATTTAAAAATTGAAATTTAAAATTTGGAATTAAGATTTGATATTGAAATTTAAAATTTTAAAATTCAAACTAAAAATTTGAAAAATTGAAAAATAAAATCTAAATTTAAAATTTAAAATTTAAAATTCTAAATTATAAAATTAAAATTTATAATTTTAAAAATAAAATTTATAATTTAAAAATTAAAATTTATTATTTTAAAATTAAAATGTATTATATTAAAATAATAAATTTTAATGTTTAAAATTTGGAAATCAATATTATAAAATTTCAAATTTAAAAATTTAAAATTTCAAATTTGAAATTTAACGATTTAAAATTTCAAAATACATTCAAAATTTTAAATTTTAAAATTAAAATTAAAATTAAAATTAAAAAATTTTAAAATTTGAAATTTGAAATTTAAATCCTAGTTTTAAAATTTTAAATTTAAAAATAATAGATTTAAAAATTCAAAATTTATATTTTTAAATTTAAAATTTTATATTAAATATTTTAAATTTATAATTTTGATATTTAAATTTTAAAATTTGCTACATCTTGAAGGTGAGGGAGCCCAAGAATATATATATATATATTTTTTTCGATTGGTTATATTGAAGTTTTATTTTACTCTTTTTTTGAAGTATAGTTTAATTAGGCTAAAATAAATTAGATTTTTTTTTGTCTGCCAACTAATTCATAGGATAATATTTCTACTAAAAGAAAATAATTGTTTTTTTGTCTGCCAAAAATTTTATAAAATAATATTTCTACCGGTGTAGTATAATTTAGCTATATTATATTTT
Organism: Tillandsia fasciculata; assembly: GCA_029168755.2. Classification (NCBI taxonomy): domain Eukaryota; kingdom Viridiplantae; phylum Streptophyta; class Magnoliopsida; order Poales; family Bromeliaceae; genus Tillandsia; species Tillandsia fasciculata. Next base: position 23,408,179 of record CM054930.1, read on the forward strand.
TAGGAGAATCCAAACGAGACCTTAATATAATACCTTAATGACGTAATGTAGGATAAAAATTTTAATCCTTTGCACCCTATGTGCGCATATTAAACTTAAGCCGACCCTCATCCAGTTCCTTCTGTATCTGCCTCTTAAAGGCGAAGCATTCGCCTGTTCGGTGGCTCCATGAATAGTGCCACTTGCAGTATTTCCGTCGCCTCAGCTCTTCATAAGGAGGGATTGACTGGCCCTCCTGGAGTTTGATCCGACCGTCCTTGTATAGCCGATCGAACATTTGATTGGTCTTGAATGTGTCGAATGTAAAGGCATCAACCGACGCCCGAGTTTTGAACTCTCGGACTTTACTCGGCTTAAGCATCTGATAGTGTAAGGCTCTCGGCCTGATATTATTTCGGCCTCTTTGGCCAAAGATTCGCCTTCACTTGCTCCGCTCGGCTCTTCGTGAACCGAGTTTCGTTCTACGAAGGAGATGTTGTGTCCCTTCGGCTTTCTCCAGTCTTGTCCGTGGCCCCATTTTGTCCGCTTCTCTTTACTGTTCTTCTGAAATTGCTCGTAATGAGCAACCCTAAACCCCAAATCGAATAGATTGGGAAAATATCGACCCTCGAAGTGGTCTCGGGTCTCGTAGTGTAAACCGTTGAACGCGATTTTCGTAAACTCGGCCTCTGGCAGCATAGCGAAGCATCGATTCCTGGCCATTTTAAAACGGCTAAGGAACTCCTCGACCGTCTCATCGGCCTTCTGCGGATATGATGCTAAATCCGCAATTGACAATTCGGGCACTGCCCGATAAAACTGCTCGTGAAACTTATTCTCAAGCTCGTCCCAGTCTCGGACGGAGTTGTGAGGTAAGCTCGTGTACCACGAGAACCCCGTTTTCATCAACGACGTATTGAAAAGCCTTATTTTCACGAATGGGCTGGAGGCCGCCTCTCGGCATTGGGCCGTAAATCGAGCGACGTGCTCGACAGTGTTCTCGTTCTCTTTGCCTGAGAACTTATCAAACTTTGGCATCTTCCAGTTGGCCGGGTACAGGTAGTCCGTATCTATATGGGCGGGATACGGAGACCTGAACACTGGCCGAATTGCCGGCCTGGCCTCTGTGCCGAAGGTGTTGCGGATGATCTCCTCCACATGGGTGTAGATGTCGGCGAGCCCCACTGGAGGTGTTGGGGCCGCCGGTTGCACTGCTGGAGGTGGCGGCCCAAAGTGGTCGTCCTGATTCTAAGGCGGTCCTTGCGGCAAGACCTGCCTGCCATTCCTACCCCCGGCGATTTCGGCGTGCTCGGCCTGAGGTACCAGAGTCGCTGACGGCGCTGGTGGAGGTTGCGGCCCATAAGGGCCGGTCTGGTGCTAAATTGGTCCTTGAGAAGGGACCTGCCAGTTGATCCTGTCCCCAGCCTAAGGCTGAACGAACGGCGGTGGGGGAGGTAGAGGAATCCCCAGTAGTTCTCTAGTTGATGGTCGATGTTCTGCCTTATCGGCCCCGTTTTCGTCTGGTACGGGATCACTTGTGGCTGTACTGCCCCCAGCGGCGGCGCCGCCTGATAAGTAGCCACCGGCGGTGCAACTTGTGGTTGCACTGTCGGCATTACCGAGGCCATCACGAACGATTACGTCGGCAATTGCTGGGGTACTATGGAGATGTATCCTCCACTGGAGGGCTCTTCATAGGCTACCGTTTGCCCAAATCAAGCCGTATTTTTCTTTCGGGGATGCTATCGCAGTCAACATAGAATCGAATCGAGCGTCTTGCGTGTCACGCCCCGGAGTCGAAATTGCGACCCGGGCTCGCCAACAAATCCGCCGCCCATACGGGATGCCTCGCATAGGCGAAGCGTCTAACATGCAAAAGATAGTACTAACAGCTATACAGATATCAGAGTTGGAAAGTAAACTGCTGAAATATAAAAGTACAACTCTAAATAGTACATATCAGGTCCTCACAATACAATGTCTCTCAAAATAAAACTCTCAAAAGTAAAATATACAATAATCCAACAAATCCACTAACTATACTATAAATCTCTGAAAGGGTAGAGCTACTCTCCAAGGATGGGTAGGGATCTAGCTCGCGACTCCCTTATCTCGATCAGTAGAAGCGGCAACAGCAGGAGTAGGAACTGGAGTAGATGCCTATAAAAAATAGTCACCACAGAGGGTGTGAGAACTATATCAAGCAGTAGTTCTCAATGGGTACCGTCTCCAAGACCAACGGTCTTCCCACTAAGTCTGCTAGAGGCATAAGATAATAATACAGTATAGCTAAAAATAAAAAGCTGAAAATAACTCTATAGCTATCATGCCTCTGTCTATCATGCTTAAGGGGTGATACAGATGATAAAATGCATCTACTCGATATCAATAAGCTCAGTCAATCCAATCACACTGACTGCCACATAGGGTCCAAAGTGGTCGGCCTGATTCTAGTCCATGAAGAGATGCAAATACTCTACTAATAAAAGAGTGCGAAGCGCAGGTATCAAAAAGAGCTCTAGCAAGAATAGCTGAAATCAAAACAATACCTGCGATGACGTGGTCTGCCGCTGTAAGGATCCTCTACCTGGGCTGTATACACTCGCCCACTCGGTGCTTATGGCCGTCGCTCCGGCTGCCTCGACATAGAAGCTCGATCAAGCATACTATAGATCGAGGGAGGTCCAACCATCTGAAGAGGTGTAGGCGGAGCTAAAGCTGTCGATGGTGCTGGGGGTCCTGCTCGAGGGCAAGCTGACTGGAAGTGTCCGGTCTAACCGCAGTGGTAGCACCAACCCTGCATCTGAGCACACTGATGCAGCGGGTGCGGTCCTCTGCAGATAATGCATCTGTCCTGATGCCGCTGCTGCTGGGGCTGCTGCTATGGTGGCTGGCGTCGCTACTACTGCTGCTACTGACAGGATCCACCAGACCTCTGGCGCCCCTGAAACCCACGACCCTGAGGGCGAAATCGTGAATGTCTCGGAGGCCCCTGTCGGCTAGTCTGTCCCCTGTCGTTTGGTGCTGGGCGCTTCGCCTCTGAAATCTCTCCTGGGGCAAGCGTCCTCTCTACCATAACTATCACGCCTCGGAGTCGAAACTGCGGCTCGGGCTCGCCAACAGATCCGCCACCCATACGAAAAACCCCGCATAGGCGAAGCGTCTAACTTGCAAAAGATAGTAGTACATCTATACAGATATCAGAGCTAAAAATAAACTGCTATAAAATAAAATCCAAACCACTGTATAACTGGAATAAAAGTACAAGATCCATCTCCTAACTATAAATAATATATAATATGATCCACAGGAATAATACAAATAAAAATTCTCGTATACAATATCTATGAATTCAAAAAGGGAGGTAAACTAAAATAATAATATATCAGTGTATAATGAAATCCCACAATCCGGAATGATACATCTATCTCACCAAAATGAACTACACTGGTAGGGATCTATCTCGTGACTCACTGTCCTCGGTTTGTCAAGCCAACTAGAGCAGGAACGGAGGGAAAAGTCTGCAAAATTGTCACCAACAGAGGGTGTGAGAACTACATCCAACAGTAGTTCTCAGTGGGTATCGTCTCCAAGACCAACGGTCTGCCCACTAAGTCCACTAGAGGCATAAGATAACAATGCAGTAAGGGAAGGTAATTAAGTTGGAAATAAACTCTACTACTATCATGCTTCTATCTAAAATGCCCAATAGGTAATACAGATGAAAATGATGCATCGACTCTAACTCGGTATACTCAATTAACCCAATCATACTGACTACCACACAAGGTCCAGTCAAACCTGCGCCTACTTACTACCATACATCTCGCACTACGACAGGAATTACATAGGCGGCCCCACTCGGACTGCATCGAAAAGCTGCGAAAGATAAGTAACAGGCCTAGCTCCGGAGCTGCACTCGAGAGCAGCGACCCCACCGAGGAAAGTATCCGCGCATCTTTGTCGAACTCAATATGGCTTATATAGGCTATAGTCTAAATCCACGATCAATCAGATCGACAATGTCCAACTCACAACACTAACCCACTGGCTGGAGGTACTCAATAGCCGGGACCCATCGTCGACTCAGACGGCTCCCAAAATAGGACATCCAACTCACCACACGAAAACTCATTAGCTGGAGATACTCCACAACCGACGACAACGAAGGGTCTGAAAATCCCGAAAGACTAGTACCTACAACCTCAATCAAACAAGAACAGGCTCTAGGCATAGCCTCCCGTTGTTCTCGACCCAAAGGAGAAAACAATCCTTAGAACCCAGATCACTCCAACCCTCTCGGGCGAGGAAGTTTAGAAGAAAAGATGATATTTATTACTGAAAATCGTTTTCACTCGAACCCTCTCAGGGTGAGGACAAAAAATAGTTCTTTTTTATAAAACCATCTTAATTTGAGAAAATCCATTTTAATAAATTTTAGTTATTTTTAAGAAAGTCAGTTAGAAATAAGTTTTATTCCCAAACCCTGAAGGGCTAATGCCTTCACCCAATCAAACAAGGACAAGCTCCAACGACCCTTCGAAATTTGAAAGGAAAATATTGGTTTTACTAAAATCATGAGTGTCCAAAACTTTTTGGGTTCAAGGTCCGGATATCACAAGTACACTACTGCCACGAACTAAGTGGCGACAACAGATCGGAGAATACTCGACGACCTGGGGTCACTGTTTACCAAAACGACTAATACTACTAATCCTTTTTGTTTGAGTTTTTAATGTTTAGAATCTTAAGATCTTGGAGAACTGAAGACATGGACCAAAGGTTGAAGCATCATGAGTAAAAGAAGCCTATTAGGCTTCTAAAGGTCAAATTGACCATTATCTCTCTGTTTGGGTTTTAAACTTTCAAATCATTCAAGTTTAGAGAGTTTGGCAAAATCAACCTAATTAGTTTTCAAAATGCAAATGTTAGCTAAAAAGATTTTCCATATAAAATTGTGCTTAAAAGAATGCTCAAAACTCATTTACAAATATTTTAAAAGCACTAGAAATCTCAAAATCCATCTCTGAAAAGTTGCTACAGATTTCGGACGCCGTTTTAGGCGCCCGAAACATGGTCCCTAATGTTTAGGACACCCTCAACAGGATTGAGGATGCCCGAAACCATCGGGCACCCTCCCTGTCGCAGGATGTGCCCGACGTTGGTCCCGAGCGCCCGGAAAATGTTTAGGGCATCTGGAAATACGGAGACAACGTGTGAAGGCATTTAATACGCACGATCTCACTTTCGGTGGATTCGGATACCTGACAGCATGCAGGGTGCCCTAAAAGTCAAGGTTGGTGGCTTGACACAGATTCGAATGTTCGATACTCTACAGAGAGCCCGAAACTCCTTTTTGGCCACTGATAGGACTGGTGCAGACGGCGTCGGATGCAGACAAACTTATTCAAGTTTAGGGTGCCCAGAATGTCACGCCCCGGGTGCAGATCAGGACCCGGGCCCGTCTACAGATCCGCCGTGCACACGGAACTTCCCGCGTACACGAAGCGCTGGTAACCTGCTCAAATATCAGAGATACAATAATCGAGCATAATATAGAGCTGAAATAGTGTCTCAGACTGGAACTATAAATAAGCTGTAATATGTACAATAATCTCCCAGTTCGCCAAAATAGTACATCCAGCTGGCGGAAGCCAGACCCAAAAATAAAAAGGAGAACATCACAGTCTGAGTGGGGTACAACGTCTATCTACAGCTCTCAGTCTCCCAGGAGATCCATCTATTCAGCGATCCCCTTACCTCGATCAGCTGCCGATGGCCTAGCAGCTCCCGCAGATGACTCTGCAAAAAATAAGGGAGAAGAAAGAAACAGAAAACAATAATGGGGGTGAGAACTACCAGATAAACCAGCAGCCTCCCCTAGTGGGTAAAAACCTCAACTCTGACGCACCCACTAGGACTACTAGAGGCAAAAGGGAAAAGGGGAAGTGGTAGATACAAAAGATGCTGAAACAGAAACTATGCTGTTAAAACTGTATGCATGCATCAGAAATAGTATCTGTCCGAATAAACCCAATCTAGTCACCAGTAATCACTGGTACTGCCTGCTCAGCGGAATCTGCACACACGGCTCGAAACCGCGGGATCGGCTCACACGGCTCGCATCCCAACATAAGTATCAGACCGGCACACACGGCTGGGTCCGAGAAAGCACACCTCCGGAGTGGCACTCGAGGGGAGCGACCCACACGAGTAAAATATCTCTGTCATCAGTATCACAAGTATCTCTGTAGCACATGTCTCAATATAGCAGGACTGGATCATAACCATGATCAAAGTGGGAAACTCCATCCACTATAGAAACCCAATCCCCAACTGATGCAATAAATAAAACTCAACCCCAATCTGATGCAAGGATAAGCATCTGGTCAACCGCCTACTGTCCGCGGTCACCGCAATACCCCACAAGTCCACAATCTAGCACAACCTTGGCTACACTATCCCAATCCCCTGCTCACACTTGAGCAACAACATATGAATGCAAAGGACAACAATGAAACATGTTCAAATCCCAATATGATAGTGTAGCAATAAATAGTGGCCTTACCTGATGTCCGGGCATGCATGCAACTGTCTTTATTTGTAAAAGTTGTAAAATAGTGTCAAAGGTTTAAAACAATTGATTTACTGAATAAAAGTCATTTGCATGCGAGATCATAGCCTTTGTCTCAATCACAGTGTCCCAATATAAGTCATCATATCATTTGTGGGTTATATTAATTTTTAGGGGGAGTTTATCCCAGCGGTCCTTGTCATTTGTCATATTAATTTGTCCCAATGGTTCTCATTAATTGTCCTGTTAGTTGTCCTGTTAGTAGTCCTGTTAGTTGTCCTGTTAGTAGTCCCAATGGTTCTCATCATGCTACTTTGTCCCAATTGTTCTCATCAATTATCATATTATTTTGTCCCAATTGTTCTCAGTTATCATATTATTAAATTTTAGGGGAGTTCCAGTAATCCCAGTGAGCTTGTCAAAAATGAGGTAAGCAACAACCGCCCACCTTGAACAGCTCAAACGACACCCCAGGTAGTCTCCTGGATGTCCGCAGTCCTCAAATCCTGCAAATCAACGCTCCCGGTATAAATACAAATCCCAAAAAGTACAATATTTGCTGTTTTTCAGACAGCACGGGAAAAGAGGAATTTTTCACCTCTAAAATGAGCTCCTAAATTCCCAGAAAAATCACGGTTGCGTTCCTCGCGAAGAGTAGATCAAAATCGACTCTTAAAACGCCTCGATCTGACGCTCCTACGTCAAGATAAAAATCGGAGAAGTCGGTGCTGTCCAAAAACCATCACAGTAAAAAGGGGGGTCAAAGAGGACTTGAAAACTGTGCCAAAAGTACGAAACGGAGCAAAATAATCAATACGGAAATCGAAGCCCTACCTCTTACGGTCGCGCTGCCGCAAAAATCGTCCAAAAATTCCACCCGGTTAGCCCGCAGTGAATTTTCGACGGAACTGCGACGGGAAATGGGCCGAAAAAGAAAACCGTCGCAGTGCGCCGCGTCGCAGATATCTCACTATCTGTAACTCCTAAATTCCTGAGATTCTAGAGAGAGAAAGAAGAGAGAGAGAGGAACAACTTTCGTATTTGGCACTTTCTCAGATTCTCTCTCCTCGGCTCGGAAACCAAGGTGGGAAATGAGAGGGGGTGGAACCTCTTATATAATGGGCCAAAAGGGAATATTCCCTCACGGGATCCTGATCCAAACACGAAACACCGAAACGGACCAACCAGGAAGCGCCACGTGTCGCCCGAACAGGAAACAGCCGTGCAAGGGCCAATCAGATTTCGCCACGTGTCCCACGTGGTGCACGGCCGGTCCGCGCTCCGGGTCTTCCGGAAGATGTCGGCCAATCAGAAGGCGCCACGTGTCAGCTGCCCACGTGCCTTCTAGAAGCCGGCCAACCAATGGGAAGCTGCCACGTGGCAGCTTAAATTTTCGGTGCTCCCGGTGCACGCCGGGCCATGGACCGCGCACCGAGCCGCCTGCTGCCCGCGCCTGCCCGCGCTGCCCGCGCCGCGCGCCTCCGCGCTCCGCCGCTGCCCTGCCGCTGCGCCGCTGCCCGCCGCCGTGCGCCGCCGCCCGCCGCCGCTCGCCGGCGGCCGCCGCCGGCCGGAACAGTAATTCCGGCCGGCCGGAACAGTAATTCCGGTGAACAGTAAAATGTGCCGAAAAATAAAGTGAATATACCATTTTGACCGTTTTCGCGCGCTGAGTCCGATTTCGCCGTCCGTTTTGCCAAATTCTCATCCGAAATTTTGCAAAATGCTTCCGGAAAATCCCATTTGCTCCGATTTTCGTGCAGAGTCTCTCAAAAATATCCAATTTCGTTTCTACAAGCTCCGAAGCACTGTACAAGCTCCCCACAGTCACTGTTTAATGTTGCACAGTTCCTGCGGGAGTCCGGATCATCACATCCTCCCCCACTAAAAAGAGTTTCGTCCTCGAAACGAGACTCAACAACAACCCTCAGTCCGATGTCTCGAATAAGTAGGGGTGAGCATTCCTCATTTCCGACTCGAGCTCCCATGTAGCCTCGCGCTCGTCATGATTGCCCCATTGGATTTTTACATAGGGAATAGCCCGATTGCGCAATTCTTTCACCTCTCGATCCAGAATTCGCAGTGGGCGCTCCTCATACCTCAAATCCTCGCTGATCTCCAGCGGTGTGAAGTCGATGACGTGCGATGGGTCGAAGACATACTTCCTCAAAGTAGAGACATGAAATACATTATGGACACCAGCAAGCTTCGGAGGAAGTGCAAGTCGGTAGGCAACTGGCCCGATACGCTCCAATACCTCAAAGGGTCCAATATATCGGGGGCTGAGTTTTCCACGAATGCCGAATCTCCTGATTCCTTTGGACGGCGAGACTTTCAGGAACACATGATCACCAACCTGAAACTCTAAGTCTCGTCGCCGAACATCGGCATAACTCCTTTGTCGGCTCTGGGCGGTCTGAAGATGCTGTCGGATTACTCGGACCTTCTCTTCTGCCTCTATCAAGACATCTGGTCCCAAGGTCCGCCTCTCGCCCACGTCACTCCAATAAAGCGGTGATCGACACTTGCGTCCATACAATGCTTCAAACGGAGCCATCTGAATGCTCGCTTGAAAGCTATTGTTGTACGCGAACTCAGCCAAGGATAAGTGTCGAATCCATCCTCCGCCGAAATCCAGGACGCAAGCCCTCAACATGTCCTCCAGGATTTGTATCGTCCGCTCAGATTGCCCATCAGTCTGCGGATGAAAAGCTGTACTGAACCTGAGCTGAGTCCCCAAGGCTGTCTGCAAACTCCCCCAGAAACGCGAAGCAAACCTCGGGTCTCTATCTGATACAATGGAGGCGGGTACTCCATGTAATCTCACTATCTCATCCAGATATAACTGGGCTAGCCGGTCAAGTGGCCACGTAGTCTGCATGGGCAGAAAGTGCGCCGACTTGGTAAGTCGATCCACGACTACCCAGATAGCGTCTGCTCCTCCCTGTGCCCTTGGCAGTCCGACCACAAAATCCATCGTAATGTGGTCCCATTTCCACTGGGGAATTGGGAGACTCTGTAACTTGCCAGCTGGCACTCGATGCTCAGCTTTTACCTGCTGACAAGTTAAACACTGAGCCACAAATCTCCCGACATCCCTTTTCATGCCATTCCACCAAAATGTGCCTTGAGGTCTTTATACATCTTAGTCCCACCAGGATGTAGGGTATAAGGTGTATAATGGGCCTCTCGCAAAATCTGCTCTCGGATCTCCGCATCCGCCGGCACACATGCTCGGTTCCTGTACCTTAGTACTCCCGAGGCATCTACCGCAAAGTCCCCAGACTGATTACTCGGAATTTGATCTCTAATCCTGGTCAAGTGGGGGTCCTCACTCTGTTTTTCCTTGATCCGGTCTAGCAGAGTGGGCTGCACGACTAAAGATGTCAGTCTAGCAGAGACCCCAGGGGACACAACCTCTATCTCGAGCCGTCTCATCTCCTCTAATAGCGGTGCCTGGTCTGTGATCAACATAGACAAACTTTGCACCGCTCTCCTACTCAAGGCGTCAGCAACCACATTAGCCTTGCCTGGGTGGTAGAGAATATTTACATCATAATCCTTTAATAGCTCTAACCACCTACGCTGCCTCAAATTCAGTTCCTTTTGCGTGAACAGGTATTTTAGGCTCTTGTGGTCGGTGTAGATTTCACAGTGTTCTCCATATAGGTAATGACGCCAAAGCTTTAGTGCAAACACTACAGCAGCAAGCTCCAAGTCATGGGTGGGGTAATTCTTCTCGTAATCTTTGAGTTGCCTTGATGCATAAGCAATTACCCTCCCTTCTTGCATCAACACACAACCAAGTCCACTGTGTGATGCGTCGCTGTAGATCACATATCCTTTCCCCATAACAGGGAGGGAAAGGATAGGGGCGGTCATTAATCTATTCTTTAGCTCCTCAAAACTTTTCTGCCAATCCTCACTCCAGATAAACTTCACTCCTTTACGCGTCAAGCGAGTGAGGGGTGTGGAAAGCTTCGCAAAGCCTTCCACAAACCGACGATAATACCCAGCTAAACCCATAAAGCTACGTACCTCAGAAACCGTCGTCGGTCGGGGCCAATCACGGACTGCCTCAATTTTCGCCGGGTCTACCGCCACACCTGCGGCGGAAATCACATGGCCCAAGAAGACTACTCCCGAAGCCAAAATTCGCACTTTGCCAGCTTGGCATACAACTTCTTTTCTCGCAGAAGTTGCAGCACTATCCTTAAGTGCTCCTCATGCTCAGCATCACTTCGGGAGTAGATCAAGATATCATCAATGAACACTACTACGAATCGATCCAAGTATGGTCGGAAGATTCGGTTCATTAAATCCATGAATGCGGCAGGGGCATTAGTTAGCCCAAAAGGCATAACTGTAAATTCATAATGCCCGTACCGTGATCTAAATGCCGTTTTAGGAATATCCTCGGCCTTCACCTTCAACTGATGGTAACCGGATTGCAGATCTATCTTAGAGAAGACACAAGACCCTTGCAGCTGATCAAAAAGATCATCGATGCGCGGCAAAGGGTACTTGTTCTTGATGGTCACTTTATTTAATTCCCTATAGTCCACACAAAGTCGAAGTGACCCATCTTTCTTCTTCACGAATAGCACCGGCGCTCCCCAAGGCGATACACTCGGCCTAATAAAGCCCTTATCCATTAAATCTTGGAGTTGCGCCTTAAGCTCTCGTAACTCAGCCGGTGCCATCCGGTAAGGAGCCTTTGAGATTGGCGCAGTTCCTGGAACTACGTCAATCACAAACTCAATCTCCCTATCTGGCGGCATGCTAGTCAGCTCAGGTGGAAAAACATCCGGAAACTCGCGGGCAATTGGGATATCCTTGAGTTCCGGCGCCGCCGTAGGCCCCTCAACAACACTAGCCAAAAAGGCTACACACCCTCGACGGATCATCTGCCTCGCTCGGGAAGTCGAAATCATAGAGGCAAAGAAAGCACTCTGACATCCCCGGTATACCAACATCTCCTGGCCTGGCTCTCTAAAAGTGACGGTTCTTGCGGCACAATCAATAGTCGCAAAGTACCGAGCCAGCCAGTCCATTCCGAGGATCACATCGAAGTCCTTCAGCTGTCTCAAGACCAACAGGTCAGCTGGCATAATCCAGGACTCGATTTGCATCGGGCAGGACCAACAACACTCTTCCACGTGCAAGGTGTGATCGGGAATCTGAACTTCTAGTGCACGTGGCAAAAGTCCTACCTCTAACCCATGTAATGATGCAAATGATTTACTAATAAAAGAATGTGATGCTCCAGTATCAAATAAAGTACGAGTCCTAATGCCAGAAAGTAAGGTGATACCTGCCACCACATGATCTGCTGCCGAAGCGTCCTCTACTTGCGCAGCATACACTCGCCCACTCTGAGCTGGAGGGCGATAATCCGTGGGATGGGAAGAAGATGGTCTGCTTGCTGGAGCATGGGGGCGCTGAGCCGTCGACCGCTGCTGCGATGAAGATGGAGCAGATGCTGAAGCAGGGGTGGTGGGGGCCGAAAAGGGGCACGAAGCTTGAATGTGCCCGGGCTGTCCACATCTATAGCAGCGACCCCACCGTTGGTCGCAGGTGTTGGAAAAATGCTGACCTCCGCAGAAGATACAATTGCCGGGGGTTCGTGGTTGTCGGGGTTGCTGTTGAGACTGCCGCTGTCGCTGAGGCTGCCGCTGCGACCCACGTTGCGACGGCTGTGATCTTTGCTGCTGCTGTCGCTTCTGGGACTTCTGGGATCCACCAGGTCCTCGTTGCTCGGACCGTCCTTGGCCGGGGAACTGTGACTGCGGCGGTCGTGGCGGCCTCCACGAACTAGATTGTCCCCCAACCTCCGGTGCCGGTCGCTTCGCCCCCGGGATCACAACGGGAGCTGGAGCTACCTCCCCCATTACTACCTCCCCGCACTCAACGTAGAGTGCCTGCTCCATCGAGGCCTCCAAGGTCTGCAACCTACGCGAGCGAACCAATTGAAAAAGGTCCCGGCGCAATCCTCGCTCGAACATGTAGATCCGGTGCGCCTCGTCCCTGGCCACGTTCGGTACACATGCCAACAATTGATTGAAATTGGCAATGTACTCGTGTACGGGCCGATCTCCTTGTCGGAGGTTTCTCAACTGTTCCTCCAACCTCTGCCGGACGCTTTCCGGAAAGAAAGCCCCCAGAAGGAGATTGCGGAATTCCGCCCAGGTCAGGAGCTGAGCCCCAGGCGGACCAGCCGGTCGAACACGCCGCCACCAAGCTTCGGCGTTGTGTTCCAAAAAGTTCGTTGCCAAAATTACCTGATATCGATCCTCGATAAACAACGTCTCAAAACGTCGCTCCATCGCCGTGATCCACGACTCTGCCTCCCACGGCTCAGTACTTTGCCCCGAAAAATGGGGTGGGTCAAACTGGCGGAACTTCATCAACAGGTCCACCACTCCCCGCTGCTCTGCCGGGGTCAGAGATCCTGTCAGCCCAGTCGGCTGTCCACCAGTACCCCGAGTAACAGGGGATGCCGGGGTCACCGGTACAACTGGAGGATTCACAGCAGGGGAAGAAGGTACGGGAGAATTCTCTGAAGGTGCTACAACAGGCTGAGCCCTCTGCTCTAACATTTGCGTCAGCCGTCCCATAGCCTCCTCCTGACGCCGAACAGCCTCTGACATCTGGGCCATCTGGGCCTGCAGCTCTTGCACCTCACTCTGCTGGCCCTGCCCGGACTCCTCCTGATCGGATTCAGGGGAATCAGGCTGAGAACGCGTCAACATCCTACGTCGTGGAGGCATCCTACCACAAGAAACCATACTCAGTATCGGGACCCCACACGACCCAATTTAGCGAAAGTCAAAGACATTCCCCTATTCCTGTGACTTTATGTTGTCTGCAGCCAACATAACTGTCCACCAGAAATAGGCTATGTCGGTCCATCTTCTCTCACTGGAAGAGTCAAACAAAATAAATCGACGACTTTCGCAAAATGCCACGTCTCTCATGCCCTATTATCCTAGGGTCTGCCAAAAGCCTAGGGTTTCCTAAGTCCCAACTGAACTATCCCTAAGCTCTGATACCAACTTAATCTGTCACGCCCCGGGTGCAGATCAGGACCCGGGCCCGTCTACAGATCCGCCGTGCACACGGAACTTCCCGCGTACACGAAGCGCTGGTAACCTGCTCAAATATCAGAGATACAATAATCGAGCATAATATAGAGCTGAAATAGTGTCTCAGACTGGAACTATAAATAAGCTGTAATATGTACAATAATCTCCCAGTTCGCCAAAATAGTACATCCAGCTGGCGGAAGCCAGACCCAAAAATAAAAAGGAGAACATCACAGTCTGAGTGGGGTACAACGTCTATCTACAGCTCTCAGTCTCCCAGGAGATCCATCTATTCAGCGATCCCCTTACCTCGATCAGCTGCCGATGGCCTAGCAGCTCCCGCAGATGACTCTGCAAAAAATAAGGGAGAAGAAAGAAACAGAAAACAATAATGGGGGTGAGAACTACCAGATAAACCAGCAGCCTCCCCTAGTGGGTAAAAACCTCAACTCTGACGCACCCACTAGGACTACTAGAGGCAAAAGGGAAAAGGGGAAGTGGTAGATACAAAAGATGCTGAAACAGAAACTATGCTGTTAAAACTGTATGCATGCATCAGAAGTAGTATCTGTCCGAATAAACCCAATCTAGTCACCAGTAATCACTGGTACTGCCTGCTCAGCGGAATCTGCACACACGGCTCGAAACCGCGGGATCGGCTCACACGGCTCGCATCCCAACATAAGTATCAGACCGGCACACACGGCTGGGTCCGAGAAAGCACACCTCCGGAGTGGCACTCGAGGGGAGCGACCCACACGAGTAAAATATCTCTGTCATCAGTATCACAAGTATCTCTGTAGCACATGTCTCAATATAGCAGGACTGGATCATAACCATGATCAAAGTGGGAAACTCCATCCACTATAGAAACCCAATCCCCAACTGATGCAAATAATAAAACTCAACCCCAATCTGATGCAAGGATAAGCATCTGGTCAACCGCCTACTGTCCGCGGTCACCGCAATACCCCACAAGTCCACAATCTAGCACAACCTTGGCTACACTATCCCAATCCCCTGCTCACACCTGAGCAACAACATATGAATGCAAAGGACAACAATGAAACATGTTCAAATCCCAATATGATAGTGTAGCAGTAAATAGTGGCCTTACCTGATGTCCGGGCATGCATGCAACTGTCTTTATTTGTAAAAGTTGTAAAATAGTGTCAAAGGTTTAAAACAATTGATTTACTGAATAAAAGTCATTTGCATGCGAGATCATAGCCTTTGTATTAATCACAGTGTCCCAATATAAGTCATCATATCATTTGTGGGTTATATTAATTTTTAGGGGGAGTTTATCCCAGCGGTCCTTGTCATTTGTCATATTAATTTGTCCCAATGGTTCTCATTAATTGTCCTGTTAGTTGTCCTGTTAGTAGTCCTGTTAGTTGTCCTGTTAGTAGTCCCAATGGTTCTCATCATGCTACTTTGTCCCAATTGTTCTCATCAATTATCATATTATTTTGTCCCAATTGTTCTCAGCAATTATCATATTATTAAATTTTAGGGGAGTTCCAGTAATCCCAGTGAGCTTGTCAAAAATGAGGTAAGCAACAACCGCCCACCTTGAACAGCTCAAACGACACCCCAGGTAGTCTCCTGGATGTCCGCAGTCCTCAATTCCTGTAAATCAACGCTCCCGGTATAAATACAAATCCCAAAAAGTACAGTATTTGCTGTTTTTCAGACAGCACGGGAAAAGAGGAATTTTTCACCTCTAAAATGAGCTCCTAAATTCCCAGAAAAATCACGGTTGCGTTCCTCGCGAAGAGTAGATCAAAATCGACTCTTAAAACGCCTCGATCTGACGCTCCTACGTCAAGATAAAAATCGGAGAAGTCGGCGCTGTCCAAAAACCATCACAGTAAAAAAGGGGGGTCAAAGAGGACTTGAAAACTGTGCCAAAAGTACGAAACGAAGCAAAATAATCAATACGGAAATCGAAGCCCTACCTCTTACGGTCGCGCTGCCGCAAAAATCGTCCAAAAATTCCACCCGGTTAGCCCGCAGTGAATTTTCGACGGAACTGCGACGGGAAATGGGCCGAAAAAGAAAACCGTCGCAGTGCGCCGCGTCGCAGATATCTCACTATCTGTAACTCCTAAATTCCTGAGATTCTAGAGAGAGAAAGAAGAGAGAGAGAGGAACAACTTTCGTATTTGGCACTTTCTCAGATTCTCTCTCCTCGGCTCGGAAACCAAGGTGGGAAATGAGAGGGGGTGGAACCTCTTATATAATGGGCCAAAAGGGAATATTCCCTCACGGGATCCTGATCCAAACACGAAACACCGAAACGGACCAACCAGGAAGCGCCACGTGTCGCCCGAACAGGAAACAGCCGTGCAAGGGCCAATCAGATTTCGCCACGTGTCCCACGTGGTGCACGGCCGGTCCGCGCTCCGGGTCTTCCGGAAGATGTCGGCCAATCAGAAGGCGCCACGTGTCAGCTGCCCACGTGCCTTCTAGAAGCCGGCCAACCAATGGGAAGCTGCCACGTGGCAGCTTAAATTTTCGGTGCTCCCGGTGCACGCCGGGCCATGGACCGCGCACCGAGCCGCCTGCTGCCCGCGCCTGCCCGCGCTGCCCGCGCTGCCCGCGCCGCGCGCCTCCGCGCTCCGCCGCTGCCCTGCCGCTGCGCCGCTGCCCGCCGCCGTGCGCCGCCGCCCGCCGCCGCTCGCCGGCGGCCGCCGCCGGCCGGAACAGTAATTCCGGCCGGCCGGAACAGTAATTCCGGTGAACAGTAAAATGTGCCGAAAAATAAATTGAATATACCATTTTGACCGTTTTCGCGCGCTGAGTCCGATTTCGCCGTCCGTTTTGCCAAATTCTCATCCGAAATTTTGCAAAATGCTTCCAGAAAATCCTATTTGCTCCGATTTTCGTGCAGAGTCTCTCAAAAATATCCAATTTCGTTTCTACAAGCTCCGAAGCACTGTACAAGCTCCCCACAGTCACTGTTTAATGTTGCACAGTTCCTGCGGGAGTCCGGATCATCACACAGAAGATGTTTAGGGCGCCCGAAATTGGTAACGGACAGATTTCTATTTTTGCTATAAATAGAAGGTTTTGGAGCTTCTTTCTTAACTTACCAAGCTTGAAAAACTTGTGATAACTTGCTCCTAATTTTCAAAATCTCTCTCTAAGCTTGAGTGATCCTTGTAGTGAGAAAATTTTGTAAAAGAGAGAAAAAGGATTGTGATCCTTTTAGAGAAGAAAAGAGGAAGTTGGTGTAAAGGCTTGGTGCATGCCCGCAAAAGCATCATCTAGTGGAGATCCAGCGTTCTCTTATGTTGAGAAGTTGGCGGGGATGTAGGCAAAGTGCCGAATTTCGAAACAAATCGATCGTGTGCTTCTTGAGTTTTCATTTCTACCACTTTAACTCATTTTATTCTATTTGGGGTTTTTGATTTACTTGATTAATTATAATTTTATTTTAGAAACCTAATTCAACCCCCCCCCCCCCCCTCTCTTAGGTTGCCATTTTGATCCTCAGTAACTACCACAAAATTACAACTAAAAGATGATCAAAACTCAAGAACACAAGAAAATTCTAGATTCCTATTTTTCAGTTGAGGAGCTCAATGTCACGCCCCGAGTTCAGAAAAAGGGGTCAAATTTTTTTTTTTTCAGAGCTCATCAGTTTGCACTTTAAGACGTGAATAGACCGCCACATGTATAGGAAAGCCTCTGCCCAAACGGACAGAGTCTCCCCTATACATGCTCGGCTAGAAGATACAATCAATAAGAGTAGATACAAGTATTAACTGTAACTAAATAGTCTCTACTCTATTACATCCACAAGGTTCCATATAATTATACAATTTAGTAATATCTAAATCTCAAAATGCAGAATAACAACAGTTCAATATTCTAAATCACTATAGTCCAAGTCCTACCAGGGACAACTCTATCTCGAATCCTCACCAAGTTGTCCCAATGTCCCCGCACCCAACAGACCTGAAAAATGGTCACCCGAGGGTGTGAGACACAACATAAGTGTATCCCAGTGAGCACGACGGGCCGGAAAATAACAAGCCGTACCTACTGGATATCATAATAAGCGGATAACTGAAAAGCTGGAAATAGCAGTATGGATAAATATTTAAGCCTGCTAAATAAATCATCAGGTATAATATAGATGAATGAATAATGCATCAAACAAGAAATACAAGTATACCCCATCTCACGCCACTGTTGGTCCAAAGGACCTCAAGCTAATACCAAATCTCACACCACTGTTGGTCCCAAGGACCTCAGGCTAATACCAAATCTCACGCCACTGTTAGTCCCAAGGACCTTAGGCTAATACCAAATCTCACGCCACTGTTAGTCCCAAGGACCTCAGGCTAATACCAAATCTCACACCACTGTTGGTCCCAAGGACCTCAGGCTAGTCCCAATGTGGAACCAGTAAGTTATCAATACCCCAACGGGCTCACGGGTCAATGTGACCTCCCTACCAGTAAAGAACACCACTGCGGTAGCTAGTCCGCGATTGAAAGCTGGCTCATGATGATTATAATGCTGATGCTCAAACCAGGGTCCAACGACCAAACTGACGGCAAAAGAAGCCGAGGAAAGTCCCCACCGGGATACAAATACTGAAGTATAACATACCACCATGGTCCAACGACCAAACTGACGGCAAAAAGCCGAGGAAAGTCCCCATTGGGATACAGATACTGAAGTATAACATACCACCATGGTCCAACGACCAAACTGACGGCAAAAAGCTGAGGAAAGTCCCCACCGGAATACAGATACTGAAGTATAACATACCACCATGGTCCAACAACAAAACTGATGGCAAAAAGCCGAGGAAAGTCCCCATCGGGATACAGATACTGAAGTATAACATACCACCATGGTCCAACGGCCAAACTGACGGCAAAAAACTGAGGAAAGTCCCCATCGGGATACAGATACTGAAGTATAACATACCACCATGGTCCAACGGCGAAACTGACGGCAAAAAGTCGAGGAAAGTCTCCATCGGGATACAGATACTGAAGTATAACATACCACCATGGTCCAACGACCTTAACTGACGGCAAAAAGCTGAGGAAAATCCCCACCGGGATACAGATACTGAAGTATAACATACCACCATGGTCCAACGACCAAACTGACGGCAAAAAGCCGAGGAAAGTCCCCACCGGGATACAGATACTGAAGTATAACATACCACCATGGTCCAACGACCAAACTGACGGCAAAAAGCCGAGGAAAGTCCCCACCGGAATACAGATACTGAAGTATATCATGCCAATACTAAAACAATAACTTCTATTCTAAACATGCAGTGAAGAATAGAGAAAGGTATAGAACTGAGCTAGTGACCATACAAGCATGGCATATGTCCAGATATGTATAGCTACTACTGGAAATAAAGGCATAATAAAAGCTCATCTGTGGAATCAAAGCTGCCAAGAATCAAAGGAAGGGGGTCCGTCCTACTACGGTACCCTTAGGGCCGAAATGATAAAGCGTGGACCGAAGATAAATCCACCTCAAGGTAGACGGTCGCGATATCCGCTGGACGGATCACGGGCTGGCTCTTGATGACTGGGGCCTACAATAATATTATGCGTCAACACCGGATTTCTCAAAATCCTCGGAATGCGTGTTTAGCGTGAAATCACCATTAAATCGACCATTTCGTTGATTAACGGGACGTTAAGCGAATCCTACTTAACGAAACCCCGAAAACCCAACCGAAGGGTCAATAAATCATCTACATATTCATTTCACTTTTTCCTCATGTTACAATTGCAGCAAGCCCCCCCAGTCCTTTCAAATTTGCGTAAGATACATGCCGTTTATTGCTTATTACTGTATAACTTTTAGATCATGACTCCTACAATCAAATTATTTTACCAGCAACTAAACTTTGACGTGCTGGACCCCGTGCTCACCATTTGAGAGCTAGTCGGCCCACCAAACACAAGTTGGTCCCAACACAAAGTGCATTGAGGCTTCAACATAGGCATTTTCATACAACCGATGGACCAACACCAATCCTTACGTGAGCACCATACTTAGGGCTCATTAATTAACCAGAGGCTCACTGTCGTGAAGCCGCTGGAACAGCTTAAGGAGCCATCGACTCCCTTGAGTCCAAGGTTGCCATTCTTTTTATTTCGCCCGTGCCCTCTGCAATTTAAGTTGAGCATCTTGCTCAGCAGGTCACTGGGGTTCGGGGGCTCACTCAATTGCAGCCTAACCCCTGCTGGATCACTATAACTAAAGCCCTCGCCCCGAATAGACCAAGGTGGCTCCACAACCTAATCCACTTAGTCCTTTTTGGAACTGATGTGAGCATCAAGCTCAGGGGATCCTGTTGAGTCGGAGGCTCACCATCTGGGTGGTGCACGATGGCCGGAGCAGTGCAAGGAGCAAGGCTCGGCCATGGCACATGCATTCGGGCCCGACAAAAGGCCAACTCCCAGAACCTTTGTTCTGGGGCCAACAGAGGCAAGCACCAGTCTCACGGATCCTAGGGTATCACTCGGAGTGTACCCAAGTTGGGCGCCGGCGTGCGGTGGCCGAAGCTAGCCGCGCAGCCAACTTGTAGCACCTTCCATGGCAACTTGGAATTTCAAGGTTTTTGGGCGCACCGGACAGCACCACAAGCTTCCTTATGCCAAATAATGAAGTTCTGGGCAGGTCCCCACCGCCGGCGAGCGGCGGATGGCCGGCCGCCATTAACGCGGCCAAGCTTGGCCATCCATGGTGGATTCCTAACCGGCCTGCATGGGCCTCATGCAACCGCATGGAACTCTTCCTCTTAGCACCAGGAAGCTAACCAGGCCCTTCCCCAGTGTCGGGAAGCAGCGGCGGCGACGGAGCAACCAGCTCGGCCACGACCTTCTTTTCCCGAAACTAGGGCAGGATGCTACGGTGTCCACAGTGCACCAAACCACCCCAATTTTGGTGAAGGGCAAGTGTGAGGTCCCGGAATCCTCCGCGTAGGGTTTGCTGGTTGTTGGGCAGCTTTTTGTGGCCTTGGGAGTGTTTGTGCGCGTGTCGGGCCCGAGAAAGAGATTTGTGGTGCAATTTGGGATTTAGTTGCATCACTGGAGGCCTGCGTGGTGTGTCGGTGGTGTTTGCGCGCAATTTGGACACAAGTGTTGGACATTGGGCTTAAAAGGAGATCCCGTGGAAAATTGGAGGACCCGTCGAGTGTTTAGTGTAGAGTTATTTAGGATCCACAAGGATCTAAATAGGTACTATCAAACACCTAGAGGGGGGTGAATAGGTGTAATATTATAAAAATCAATCTCAGTGCAAAAATAAAAATTAATGCGGAAAATAAAAATCAACACACCGAGATTTACGTGGAAACTCCAATCCAGGAGAAAAACCACGGGACCAACACGCAATAACAATCCACTAAGAATTGAAGAATAACAAGGTGATTACCGACTCCACGGACTCGACCCCTCCTTCAACTTCTTCGGACCTTGCGCTGACCGGTTGGATGTCCACGCAATGACAATCCACTAAGAAACGAAGAAAAACAAGGTGATTACCGTCTCCACGGATTTAACCCCTCCTTCAACTTCTTCGGACCTTGCGCTCCAACGTTTGCACGTCCACTGCACACGTTCGAATCCACGAACGCCACTCGAATCCACGAGCACACGTTTCGAATCCACGAAACGCCTTCAACACACCGAATCCACGGTGCCACGTCGAATCCACGACGCAAACTCAGCCGGTAAGAATATTGGCTTTGATGGTGATCCTTTGCTTAGATTATCAATGAAGATCCATAGGAAAAAATCTCTAAGCAAAGATTAGATCAATTCGACAAAAGATATGTTCTTGAAAGAACCATCGAATTGACCTAAAAGAGGCTATAAAGAAGAACGATAAAAACCTAGCCTCTAGGGTTGCTCTCAAGTGTTTTATAAATTGATCGGCCGTGCTCCCCACGATTTTGAGAAACCCTAAATGTCTATTTATAGTCTAGAAACCTTTGGAAAGAGATAAGAATCAAAAACATACCTTATCTGGAATTTTTCAGGACGGCGATCCGGATCGGATTTACTGCGATCCGGATCGTCGTAACGAGATTGACGATTCCAGAAATCCAAGGGTTCGGGATCCGGATCGCAAGGCCCGATCCGGATCGTTCATGAATTTCAGCAACATCCAATGTTCGGGATCCGGATCAGAATAGGCTTGGATCCGGATTGGATTTGCACATGAACTAATACCCTTCGGGATCCGGATTGGATCATCTGATCCGGATCCTGAACATGTCCCATGTCCAGTTTTTGATTTTTATGCAATTAAAAATTCATCCAAGTGTTTCTACACTATAAGAAAATATTCGGATCACCAAAATTATTTAGTTAAACATACCTGATCCTTTTGAATACTTTCTTCTTGAGATTGATGTAACTGATCCACAATTCTTCATCTTCAATCTTCAAGACTCAAGACACTGAGTGTCAACTTGAGCTCTTGTTGAATCTTCTCTAAGTCTTTGATTGCTGATTGACAATTTGATCCTTTAAGACTCCGACTCAACTCACTGACTTGACTCACGAAATATGCCAACACCAAAAAGCCGTAACAATCTCCCCCTTTGGCAATTTCGTGACAAAACCCAAAAATACATAAAACGCTCAAGTCACTCATCTTAAACCAAAAAGTCGAAATTCAATGTCATCACCAAAACATTGATTTTCTTTGCGTGAAAGATCCAATAAATACAAAATTACATTTGAACCAAACAGTCCTAGAACATACTCTATGACTTAGGACTTGGAGTCTTAAAGTGATGTAATTCCTGCAAAACAAAACTCCACACAAAATCAAATGTTAGTCGTTAGAAATTAAAATCCTACATTTGATTCGTCCTTTTGGTTCTTTTGTTTTTCGGCTCTTTCAATTTTTTCTTTGTCTCCCCCTATCTTGAGCATCTCTGTTCTCCATGTTCTCCATGTTCTTGAGCATCTCTGTTCTCCCCCTTTGTGATACGATCATCATTTTCGGTTCTCCCTCATTTTTCCATTTTCGTTTGTCCTCTCTTGATGATCTCATCTCCATCATTTCTCTTCTCCCCCTTTTTGTCACAAATTGTCAAACAGTGAACATACTAGACAAAAGGAAATTAGTTCATAGAGAAAGAGAGATAAAAGCTCAGTTCCGGTATATACCAAAAATGCAGATTGCGTACCGGTACCAGAAAGCAAAAATCAAATAATTTCTTGAAACAAATCCAGATTTTGGAAACTTTTCAAATACCGATTTGTATTCCATCAAGAAATCCATTTAAGTGCTTTAAACAATGAATTCACACAGATGCCATTCAATCTTTCATTAGAATAATTTAGAAAAATAAAAACCAGAAAGAGTATGTAAGCACTTTAGCGCATCAACTTTAAACACAAGTCATCGTTTCATGCAACAAGAAATAGATTATACCAAATCTACCAAAAATACTCAAAAATGAAACGAAAATTTATGAAAATTAAAACTCTTAAAGTTGACCACTTTCAATTACATCTAACCTGATCTTATGAGTACTGCCTTTATCAAATCATCAATTTTGGTAAAGAAAATGAAATACAAAGATCAATAGATGTTTGAAATCCCCGATAAGTTAGATAATATATCTAGACAATCTGTTGAAGGAGTGGCTCTTTGAGCATCTTTTATCAAAAATCCCACCTTATACCAACCATGAAATATGACTGAGTCAAGTATTTCAATATGCATTTCATCAACAATTTTAAAACAAAAATTTGCTTTGCATACATGGGGTATCTTTTTCTTTCTTTCTTTTTCCTCCATGTGGTGGTAGTTTTCACACTCCTCATTGGGATGTAACTCTTTCCACATCTTTTGAGCATTTTACTTTTCTTTGACTCCCCCTCAATTGGCTATCAATTATTTAATATATAAGGTATTCAACCAAAAATTGATCTCGCATTCATACTCGACTAAGCAATCAAATATGATAATGACTATACCAAGAGATCACTGAGAGAGAAATTGACTTTGATCACTTAAAAGATGAATTAATTAACATAAATGATCATTGCAACATTGAAATATTATGATATCAAAAGCATAATAAATTTCTAAATGCGTGAAAGGATGCAATTAAAGTCAATTTAACCAATGCTCAATTAAACAACTCCTCTAAATGAAGTGTCTTCAAGAATATGAATATGGAGTCAAGTTGATAATCCAAGAAAACTTAATTTGGAGTGAATGAACGTGAAGCCCTTTTTATTCAATGCACTTGTTCAATAAAAACCTTTTGTTCAAAAACAAAACATAAAAACAAAGAGCATTGAAAACATGTAATGCAGAGATTAAGAAAAATATGAAAGGAAAAACCAATCAAAGCATTACACACAGTCATAAGCTATTTAGAACTTAAGACAAGGAAAGATATCACCTTTCCGAATCCAAAATCGCTGGATTTTGGGTTGTCTTGATTCGTTGTGGCCGGGGGTTGTCCGCTTTGACTGTTGATCCACCTTAGGTCTTTGCCTCGCAATAATCCACTTGTATGATTGAAGTTGTGGCTCGGACCTTTGGTGGGTTGAGTGAACTCCTTTAACTTGATGTGTCTTTTGATTCCGTTGAGTTCGCTCCGTAGATGAAGTCGCCGAAAGATTTTTCTTTCTCTTTTTCGGGCAAACCTTCACCAAATGTCCTTCAAGTCCACAAAGGTGACATGTCCTTCCTTTCGATTTCATTGTGGAACTTGAAGCATGCACAGTTTGGTCCTTTTTAAATCCCAAACCAACCTTGCTTGCTTGACCTAATCCGGACATACAATTAAGTTTCTTGGAACCGGTTGAAAGCCTTTGTATGTCGGATTTAAGTTCATGAACTTGCTTGGTCAAAGCTTGGTTGGTGACATGAATCTCCTCAAACTGCTTTTCTAGAAAACCAATCTTGTCCATATATGATTTTGCGTTTGTCTCCGATTGGTTTAACTTTTCTTGGAGGATTTTATTGTTATCCAATAACCGTCCATGTTCCTCCTCGAGATCATGAAGTTTGATCTTTAAAGCTTGATTCTCGTCTTGAACTTCAAGTCGTTGCTTCCTCAACTTCTTGTTAAGTTTGGCCATCTTCTTTGATTCCGCAAGAAGTTGTTGGTATGCCTCAACGAGTTCTTCTTCGTCCGACTCCCCCTCACTTGATGACTCTCCTCCGGATGTTGATGTTTCATGCAAAATCAAAGGAATAGAGTCAGTGACTAAAGATGATAAGCACAAATTAGAAGAGGGAATTTGAGAGGCATGAAAAGCAACAATTTTTTCTTTTTCCTCTTCACTTGAGGTCGATTCATCGAAACTAGAATCGTCCCAAGTTTTTGCTTGCAAAGCCTTCTTTTTGTATGATTTCTTAGAAGGACAATCCGTTGAAATATGGCCGTAGCCTTTGCATCGATAACATCGGATTTCCCCTTCGAAATCATCTTTTTCTTTTTCTTTAGAAGGTTTTGCAACGCCTTTGAGTTTAGAGGATTTAGAACCCGATGATCCTTTAGATGGTTTCGTGGATGAAGATCCATCGGTTCGATTCTTCCAAAATTTCCGACGAAATTTCTTTGTGATCCGCGCCAATTGTTCTTCAAAATCGGCAAAAGAGATTTCATCGTCGGAACTTGATTCGTCATCTTCTTCCTTTGTTGATTTGAATGCAATACCTGTAAGCTTAGAAGAAGACTTGGAAGAATTTTGATTAGTAGGAAAAGTCATCTCATAAGTTTGTAAAGCACCTACTAATTCCTCTACACTCATCTCATCCGGATGACTAACGGTTTCAATGGCGGTAACCTTTGCCCTAAACCGTTCCGGAAGAGTCCGAAGTATCTTTCTTACAATTTTCGACTCCGGGATCTTTTCTCCTAAATTAGCACATGTATTAATTACATCTTGAAGTCTAGTGTAATAATCTGTAAACAATTCATGCTCTTCCATATGAATAGAGTCAAATTGACTTGTAAGCATCTGGAGCTTTTGAATTTTTACAAGATTAGTACCCTCATGTGTAATTTTGAGAATATCCCAAATTTCCTTCGCGGTTTCACACGCGGAAATTCTGTAAACTCAGTCGAGGAAAGAGAATTAAATAAAGCGTTCATACCTTTCCCATTGTAAGAAGATCTTTCGATTTCCTCTTTGGACCATCTAGAGCGAGGTTTTGGGGTAGTAGAATTTCCTACTTCCTCAACCGGATGCACCCAACCGTATTCCACGGTTTGCCATACCCGCTCATCAATAGAGATGAGAAAAGCTCTCATCCGCACTTTCCAATATGCATAATTGGTCCCATCAAAAAGAGGAGGTCTAAAAATATTACCACTTTCACCCATTATGATAGATAAACCTAAAACCCGCTCTGATACCAATTGTAGAGTTATTTAGGATCCACAAGGATCTAAATAGGTACTATCAAACACCTAGAGGGGGGTGAATAGGTGTAATATTATAAAAACCAATCTCAGTGCAAAAATAAAAACCAATGCGGAAAATAAAAATCAACACACCGAGATTTACGTGGAAACTCCAATCCAGGAGAAAAACCACGGGACCAACACGCAATAACAATCCACTAAGAATTGAAGAATAACAAGGTGATTACCGACTCCACGGACTCGACCCCTCCTTCAACTTCTTCGGACCTTGCGCTGACCGGTTGGATGTCCACGCAATAACAATCCACTAAGAAACGAAGAATAACAAGGTGATTACCGTCTCCACGGATTTAACCCCTCCTTCAACTTCTTCGGACCTTGCGCTCCAACGTTTGCACGTCCACTGCACACGTTCGAATCCACGAACGCCACTCGAATCCACGAGCACACGTTTCGAATCCACGAAACGCCTTCAACACACCGAATCCACGGTGCCACGTCGAATCCACGACGCAAACTCAGCCGGTAAGAATATTGGCTTTGATGGTGATCCTTTGCTTAGATTATCAATGAAGATCCATAGGAAAAAATCTCTAAGCAAAGATTAGATCAATTCGACAAAAGATATGTTCTTGAAAGAACCATCGAATTGACCTAAAAGAGGCTATAAAGAAGAACGATAAAAACCTAGCCTCTAGGGTTGCTCTCAAGTGTTTTATAAATTGATCGGCCGTGCTCCCCACGTTTTGAGAAACCCTAAATGTCTATTTATAGTTTAGAAACCTTTGGAAAGAGATAAGAATCAAAAACATACCTTATCTGGAATTTTTCAGGACGGCGATCCGGATCGGATTTACTGCGATCCGGATCGTCGTAACGAGATTGACGATTCCAGAAATCCAAGGGTTCGGGATCCGGATCGCAAGGCCCGATCCGGATCGTTCATGAATTTCAGCAACATCCAATGTTCGGGATCCAGATCAGAATAGGCTTGGATCCGGATTGGATTTGCACATGAACTAATACCCTTCGGGATCCGGATTGGATCATCTGATCCGGATCCTGAACATGTCCCATGTCCAGTTTTTGATTTTTATGCAATTAAAAATTCATCCAAGTGTTTCTACACTATAAGAAAATATTCGGATCACCAAAATTATTTAGTTAAACATACCTGATCCTTTTGAATACTTTCTTCTTGAGATTGATGTAACTGATCCACAATTCTTCATCTTCAATCTTCAAGACTCAAGACACTGAGTGTCAACTTGAGCTCTTGTTGAATCTTCTCTAAGTCTTTGATTGCTGATTGACAATTTGATCCTTTAAGACTCCGACTCAACTCACTGACTTGACTCACGAAATATGCCAACACCAAAAAGCCGTAACATTTAGAAGTGGTTTTGCGCGGCGCAGATGTCAAATTTAGACTCCGGGCGAAGTTTGGATAAAAGATTACCTCTCCGGTTGCCTTCGGGAATTTTTAGAGTTGGATTTTGGCAAATCGGACTTCAAAATTGGACCCGGCGCGGAAATCGGATCAAGTGGGCTATCCGGGGGCATTCGGCAAATTTTTGGGTGAGAATTTGGAGAAACGAACATCGTTTTTGGATTCAGCGCGCGAAATCGTTGAGAATGGAGTATTTACTTGTTTGATTTGGAGCCCGATTGAAATGCGCATTTTTCGAGGCACGGCACGTTTTTCGAGGCGCGCGTACGGCGCGTCTGGCGCGGCAGGCAGGCGCGCTTGGGAAGCGCGTCTGCGGCGTGGGGCACACGCGGGGGGGGGGGGGGCGCCACGTGGCGGGCCCCCACTGGCGCCCGCTCGGGCGCGCGGGGGCACGCGCCCGTGTGGGGCGCCCGTGTCCCGCGCCAGCGCGGGCTCGGTGTCACGCGCCCGTGTGGCGTGCGGGCTGCGCGCCCGCGTGGCGCGCATGGTTGCGCACCACGTGGCGCGCTGGGCGCGTGCGTGGACCCGGCGCATGCGCCCGGCCTTGTGGACCGGCGGTTGGGGCTTCCGGATTGGCCGGTGCACCGTGGACCGGTGCACCGTGGACCAACCTTTTTCTCCTCCTCCTTTTTTTCTTCTTCTTCTTCTTCTTTCTCCCCCGCACACCTTTCCTCCTCTATTTTCTTTTCTTCCTTCTTCACCCGAGCGAGAGAGGGAGTGAGGAGGAGATTTTTGGGTGTTGCGGCGTTGCGTCGTGGGCCTCGTGGAGCGTGCGAGTTTTCCGTTGGGAGCGTTTCGGCGGCGGCGCAGTCGGGTAGGTCCCGTGTGTTTTTACGGTGTTTTTGGCACAGTTTTGGGGCGTTCTTTTGGACAGTGAATTGACCCTCTTGCTCTTATCTGTGTTAGGGACCATGTTTTACTGCACCGTTTTGCGTGCGGTCCCCGACGGCGTGCTCTGTTTTGTGTGCGGACTCCGTTTTGAGTGCGGATTCTGGCACCGTGCTCCGTTTTGCGTGCGGATTTCGGCACCGTGCACCGTTTTGCGTGCGGACTCCGGCACCGTGCACCGTTTTGCGTGCGGACTCCGTTTTGCATGCGGATTTCGGCACCGTGCACTATTTTGCGTGCGGACTCCGTTTTGCGAGCGGACTTCGGCATCGTGCTCCGTTTTGCGTGCGGACTCCGGCGGCGTGCTCCGTTTTGCATGCGGACTCGGGCAGCGGGCATCGTTTTGCGTGCGGATCGCGTGGAGGCCAATTGCAAGTGTCTACGAGCAATTGGTGGCAAACCGACGTAGGTGGCTTTGCTTTCAGGATCTTTGGACTGTGCACTAATTCTATTGATATAGAATCATGCATGATAGTGATTGGACTTGGTAGCATGCTAGAATTTGAATGTTAATATTCTTTATATTTATCTGATGATCGTATGATCTCTTCTGCTTCCTACCACCTGTTAAATATTTGTTATCTTGGAACTTGACCTAGCAGCCCCGCCATATGTTGCATGTGTAACCAGACCAGTAGAAAACCCTCACTTGGGCTAGGGTTATTTATGTTTAGACATCCACACTGTTCTTTCATTCCTGGACAGTGTTATCCTCGCCCGGGTAGTGGGCCGAGAGGTCGGGACTTTCTTTTAGTGTGGGATGCATTTGCACTCGTGCTTGGGAGCAGAGTGGAGTCTGTTAGATGTAGTGGGTCGCTTGTCTGTATCGAGAACCGTTTGGGGTAAACGGTGGTCCCGGGAGGTCTTGTTTTCTTCTGTTTGGGTTATCGCCACTGTGTTAGTGGCAGTAGTTTACTAGTGTTAGCCGGACCTAGAACCCAGAACCCTTTTCGACATACACATGATTTTAGTCTACCAATGTTTTCTTCCAAGCATCGAAGGGCCGCTGAAGTCTGTTCTTGTTTGATTGGACAAAGGCATCAGCCCTTCGGGGTTTGGGTAAAACACTTGTTTTCTAACTGTTTTTTTTCTAAAAAGAACTAAAAAAAAAAAATAGATTTCTTCTCAAAACAAGATAGCTTTTCAAAAAGGGTGATACTTTTAATCCTCACCCTGTGTGGGTTGAGTGAAAATGGTTTTCAATAATAACTGTCACCTTTTTCCTGTAAATCTCCTCACTCGAAAGGATTCGAGTGGTCTGGGTTCTAGGGGCCATTCCTTCGTCGGGACGGAAGCCACGGGGGCCGAGCCTGGAACCTGTTCTTGTTTGATAGGGTTGTAGGTGTAGGTCTCCCGAAACTTTCGGGCCCTGGTTGGTGTCTTCTGCGTGTTGTACCGAGGTTGTTGTGTTCCCGAACTATAAGGGTGTCGGGAACTTCGATAGGCGGAGCCTAGAGTCTGTTCTTGTTTGATAGGGTTCTAAGCACCGGCCTATCGGGTTTCCGAACCCTTATGGTGTCGGTCTTTCCTGTGAGTTTAGTGATTTGTTGTGGGCGCCGTCTGGCGGACGGTGGCCCCGGCTGTGTGGTTTTCCAGCCTGTGAGTGAGCGTTGGTGTTGTTAGTCGATCTTGTGATCGTGGTTTGGACTATAGCCTGCATGAGCCATATTGAGCTCGACAGAGATACGCGGATACTTTCCTCGGTGGGGTCGCGCCCCTCGAGTGCCACTCCGGAGTTGGGCCTGTTACTTGCTATCGCGACTTGTCGACGCAGTCCCTCTGGCTCGGCCAGTTTTTATGGACACCCTACGGTAGACCCGTCCTGTTGAGGATGTGCGGCAGTAGGTGGGCGCAGGTTTGACTGGACCCTATGCGGCAGTCAGTATAGATTGGGTGAGTATACTGTGTGAGTTAGTAGATGCATCATGTTTCCATCTGTTCCACTTTTTGAGCATATAGATAGAGGCATAGTAGCAGTTGAGTTACTTTTCCAGCCCTTCCATTTCAGTTTTATATTGTTACTGTATGCCTCTAGTAGACTTAGTGGGCAGACCGTCGGGCTTGTTGGCGGCACCCACTGAGAACTACTTGGGACGTAGTTCTCACACCCGTCGTGGTGTCTTTTCCCCCAGGGACTTCTACTCCTGTTCCTGCTGCTCCTGTTGCTGCTTCTTCAGATCGAGGTGAGGGAGTCGCGAGCTAGATCCCTACCAGTCGTCGTCCAGAGAGTAGATGTACCCTTATTATTTTGAGAGTTTCTTGTTGAGAGATCTTGTAGTGAGGGATAGAGTTGTACTTTCTTTATTGCTGAGAGTGACTTTTGTATTTTTTGGGCGAGGACTTGGATTGTATCAATTGGACTTGTATTATTTTATTTCTAGCAATTTACTTTCAGCTCTGATACCACTCTAATTTGTCATGCCCCAGCATCGAAACTGCGACCCGGGCTCGCCAACAGATCCGCCGCCCATACGGGAAGCCCCGTATAGACGAAGCGACTAACCTGCAAAAAAGAAGCCTCTAATCTGTCACGCCCCGGCGTCGAAACTGCGACCCGGGCTCGCCAACAGATCCGCCGCCCATACGGGAAGCCCCGTATAGACGAAGCGACTAACCTGCAAAAGAAGGATACTATACTAAACAGATACTAAACAGTATCCTTCTTTTGCAGGTTAGTGTCTATACGGGGCTTCCCGTATGGGCGGCGGATCTGTTGGCGAGCCCGGGTCGCAGTTTCGACGCCGGGGCATGACAGATTAGAGGCTTCTTTTGCAGGTTAGTCGCTTCGTCTATACGGGGCTTCCCGTATGGGCGGCGGATCTGTTGGCGAGCCCGGGTCGCAGTTTCGACGCCGGGGCGTGACAGATTAGAGTGGTATCAGAGCTGAAAGTAAACTGCTAGAAATAAAATAATACAAGTCCAATTGATACAATCCAAGTCCTCGCCCAAAAAATACAAAAGTCACTCTCAGCAATAAAGAAAAGTACAACTCTATCCCTCACTACAAGATCTCTCAACAAGAAACTCTCAAAATAATAAGGGTACATCTACTCTCTGGACGACGACTGGTAGAGATCTAGCTCGCGACTCCCTCACCTCGATCTGAAGAAGCAGCAACAGGAGCAGCAGGAACAGGAGTAGAAGTCCCTGGGGGAAAAGACACCACGACGGGTGTGAGAACTACGTCCCAAGTAGTTCTCAGTGGGTGCCGCCAACAAGCCCGACGGTCTGCCCACTAAGTCTACTAGAGGCATACAGTAACAATATAAAACTGAAATGGAAGGACTGGAAAAGTAACTCAACTGCTACTATGCCTCTATCTATATGCTCAAAAAGTGGAACAGATGGAAACATGATGCATCTACTAACTCACACAGTATACTCACCCAATCTATACTGACTGCCGCATAGGGTCCAGTCAAACCTGCGCCCACCTACTGCCGCACATCCTCAACAGGACGGGTCTACCGTAGGGTGTCCATGAAAACTGGCCGAGCTAGAGGGACTGCGTCGACAAGTCGCGATAGCAAGTAACAGGCCCAACTCCGAAGTGGCACTCGAGGGGCGCGACCCCACCGAGGAAAGTATCCGCGTATCTCTGTCGAGCTCAATATGGCTCATGCAGGCTATAGTCCAAACCACGATCACAAGATCGACTAACAACACCAACGCTCACTCACAGGCTGGAAAACCACACAGCCGGGCCCACCGTCCGCCAGACGGCGCCCACAACAAATCACTAAACTCACAGTAAAGACCGACACCATAAGGGTTCGGAAACCCGATAGGCCGGTGCTTAGAACCCTATCAAACAAGAACAGACTCTAGGCTCCGCCTATCGAAGTTCCCGACCCCCTTATAGTTCGGGAACACAACAACCTCGGTACAACACGCAGAAGACACCAACCAGGGCCCGAAAGTTTCGGGAGACCTACACCTACAACCCTATCAAACAAGAACAGGTTCCAGGCTCGGCCCCCGTGGCTTCCGTCCCGACGAAGGAATGGCCCCTAGAACCCAGACCACTCGAATCCTTTCGAGTGGGGAGATTTACAGGAAAAAGGTGACAGTTATTATTGAAAACCATTTTCACTCAACCCACACAGGGTGAGGATTAAAAGTATTACGCTTTTTGAAAAGCTATCTTGTTTTGAGAAGAAATCTATTTTTTTTTTTTTTTTTAGTTCTTTTTAGAAAAAAAATAGTTAGAAAACAAGTGTTTTACCCAAACCCCGAAGGGCTGATGCCTTTGTCCAATCAAACAAGAACAGACTCCAGCGGCCCTTCGATGCTTGGAAGAAAATATTGGTAGACTAAAATCATGTGTATGTCGAAAAGGGTTCTGGGTTCTAGGTCCGGCTAACACTAGTAAACTACTGCCACTAACACAGTGGCGACAACCCAAACAGGGGAAAACAAGACCTCCCGGGACCACCGTTTACCCCAAACGGTTCCCGGTACAGACAAGCGACCCACTACATCTACCAGACTCCACTCTGCTCCTAAGCACGAGTGCAAATGCATCCCACACTAAAAGAAAGTCCCGACCTCTCGGCCCACTACCCGGGCGAGGATAACACTATGTCCAGGAATGAAAGAACAGTGTGGATGTCTAAACATAAATAACCCTAGCCCAAGTGAGGGTTTTCTACTGGTCTGGTTACACATGCAACATATGGCGGGGGTGCTAAGTCAAGTTCCAAGATAACAAATATTTAACAGGTGGTAGGAAGCAGAAGAGATCATACGATCATGAGATAAATATAAAGAATATTAACATTCAAATTCTAGCATGCTACCAAGTCCAATCACTATCATGCATGATTCTATATCAATAGATTTAGTGCACAGACCAAAGATCCTGAAAGCAAAGCCACCCACCTCGGTTTGCCACCAATTGCTCGTAGACACTTGCAATTGGCCTCCACGCGATCCGCACGCAAAACGATGCCCGCTGCCGGAGTCCGCACGCAAAACGGAGCACGCCGTCGGAGTCCGCACGCAAAACGGAGCACGATGCCGAAGTCCGCTCGCAAAACAGAGTCCGCACGCAAAACGGTGCACAGTGCCGGAATCCGCATGCAAAACGGAGTCCGCACGCAAAACGGTGCACGGTGCCGGAGTCCGCACGCAAAACGGTGCACGGTGCCGAAATCCGCACGCAAAACGGAGCACGGTGCCAGAATCCGCACGCAAAACGGAGTCCGCACGCAAAACGGAGCACGCCGTCGGGGACCGCACGCAAAACGGTGCAGTAAAACACGGTCCCTAACACAGATAAGAGCAAGAGGGTCAATTCACTGTCCAAAAGAACGCCCCAAAACTGTGCCGAAAACACCGTAAAAACACACGGGACCTACCCGACTGCGCCGCCGCCGCCGAAACGCTCCCAACAGAATACTCGCACGCTCCACGAGGCCCACGACGCAACGCCGCAACACCCAAAAATCTCCTCCTCACTCCCTCTCTCGCTCGGGTGAAGAAGGAAGAAAAGAAAATGGAGGAGAAAGGTGTGCGGGGGAAAAAGAAGAAGAAGAAGAAGAAGAAGAAAAGGAGGAGGAGAAAAAGGTTGGTCCACGGTGCACCGGTCCACGGTGCACCGGCCAATCCGGAAGCCCCAACCGCCGGTCCACAAGGCCGGGCGCGTGCGCCGGGTCCACGCACGCGCCCAGCGCGCCACGTGGCGCTCAACCATGCGCGCCACGCGGGCGCGCAGCCCGCACGCCACACGGGCGCGTGACACCGCGCCCGCGCTGGCGCGGGACACGGGCGCGCCACACTGGCGCGTGCCCCCGCGCGCCCGAGCGGGCGCCAGTGGGGGCCCGCCACGTGCCCCCCCCCCCCGCGTGCGCCCCACGCCGCAGGCGCGCTTCCCAAGCGCGCCTGCCTGCCGCGCCAGACGCGCCGTACGCGCGCCTCGATCCGCATGCCGCACCGCCTCGGGATCCGCACGCCATCTCGAAAAACGTGCCGTGCCTCGAAAAACGCGCATTTCAACCGGGATCCAAATCAAACAAGTAAATAGTCCATTCTCAACGATTTCGCGCGCTGAATCCAAAAACGATGTCCGTTTCTCCAAATTCTCACCCGAAAATTTGCCGAGTGCCCCCGGATAGCCCACTTGATCCGATTTCCGCGCCGGGTCCAATTTTGAAGTCCGATTTGCCAAAATCCAACTCTAAAAATTCCTGAAGGCAACCGGAGAGGTAATTTTTTATCCAAACTTCGCCCGGAGTCTAAATTTGACATCTGCGCCGCGCGAAACCACTTCTAAACACTCGACGGGTCCTCCAATTTTCCACGGGATCTCCTTTTAAGCCCAATGTCCAACACTTGTGTCCAAATTGCGCGCAAACACCACCGACACACCACGCAGGCCTCCAGTGATGCAACTAAATCCCAAATTGCACCACAAATCCATTTCTCGGGCCCGACACGCGCACAAACACTCCCAAGGCCACAAAAAGCTGCCCAACAACCAGCAAACCCTACGCGGGGGATTCCGGGACCTCACACTCTCCCCCACTAAAAGAAAGTTTCGTCCTCGAAACTAACACGGCTCAAAAAGGGAGTTCCAAGGCCAAAGGTAAGTATCCACCAACACCGTCTCCAGCTCCCCAGTCGCTACGCACACTCCGCGAAGCGAGTCCACACGGCTAGGAGTCAAAAAGCTGGAAAACTCCAGAAATTCCAAAGGATAGATGAGAAGGAAGAACAACTAACACAACCCGTCCAAAACAACGCGAATTACGCCAACACAACCATCAAGAATGGTAAAGGCCCCACCAGCAGGAAAGTCGTCAACCACAACTCTCAGTTTAGAAAACGGCCGAAATTAACGAAAGGTCCGAAAATTCTGGAAGAACCAGTGCCCTTGCCCCAATCAAACAAGAACAGGCTCGGGCACCGTCTCCATTTCTGGAGCAGTCTTTCGAAGTTTTCATCCCGTTCGAAAATTTCAGCACACAGACGAGAAAAAGGGAGAGAAGTGTTGAAGTCGTTCCTGCCGTGGCTACAAAACGAAAGCTACGATCTAACCGTGACCCCTAAGGACACAACCTCTAGTCCTAATCGTCACCAACGATCCAAAAGTAGCACCAAGCCGCAAACCGCTGAAGCCACAGCTGTAGGAAGGATACCCCGGTGATCTGTGAAAAATGAACTCCTCTAGTCCAACTCACGGAATGGTAACTGATCTCATTCCACAATCAGCAGTTGCACTATACCGCACCAACTGGTCCATCCTGTGTGCTCAATCTGAGTCGTGGAGCTGCCACTGAACCGTAACACCCGCCGGTATAATTCCAAGTCTCAACTGTACTGGACACGATCCACAAGGCTCCCCCACATGCACAACACCAACAGAAATCTGTACCTCTAGTGCACGTGGTAACAGCTCTACCTCCAGTCAAGACAGGAAAACCAAAAACACTCAACTCAACTGCTGTAAAGAAATCATGCCCGCGACAACCTAGTCCATTGCCGTAGCGCCCTCCAACCGGGCGGTACAGACTCATCCGCTCGGTGTAGATGGTCGTCGCTCAGTCTGCCCCGACGTCGTGTCCCTATCTGCCTGGCGGTAAACGGAGGAGCTCCTTCATCCCGAAGAGGTAGCGGGGTGCCGTCGCAAGCGGTATTGCCGTAGTCACTGCTCGAGGGCATGCTGCCTGAAAAAGTCCCGATCGACCACACGAAAACATCACCTCTGCCTGTGGTCACACTGCGGCGCAGAAAACGGCCCACCACAAATGGCACAATCATCCCGCTGCTGCTGCTGATACATCGGCTGTGGAGAACCTCCTGGTCTCTGACTCCTCTGAGACTCACGACCCTCAGAATAGGATCGTGGCGGCCCTGGGGGTCTCGATCTACTCGACTGTCCAAACTCAGGTGGCACTGGATGCCTCTCTCCGGAGCTGGTCCCTGGCGCTCCGTCTCTCTCTGACATGATCACTGATCCTCGGTCAACCCACCGAGCCTGCTCAATCGCTGCATCTAAAGTCGGCACTTGCCGAGAATACACCAAGTGATAGATATTCCGATTCAGTCCTCTCTCAACTAGCTCAACCTTCTGGGCCTCATCCAGGCGACATGGGGTACACCGCTCAACAATCGCAAAACTCGTGAACATACTCCTGAAGAGGTCGACTCCCCTGCTACAGGCGTGTAAGATCCCCTTCCAGTTTCTGCTTACACAGTCAGGAAAGAAGACCCTGAGCAGCAAAGCACGAAACTGGTTCCAAGTCAACAACTGCGCTCCCGGTGGTCCAACAGGACGAACTCGACGCCACTAAATCTCGGCGTCCTTTTCCAAAAAGTGCATAGCCAAGTGCACCTGATGCTTCTCAATGTGACACCCCCGGAATTTGGATTAGTCCTATATATAAATGATATAATAGGACTAAATCTCTAACCCGGCTATAGCATTTTGGATGGTAGCAAGATCCAAGAGGTTATGAGAGTTAAGCGTGCTAGAGCTAGAGTAGTTCTAGGATGGGTGACCCCCTGGGAAGTGGGGCGTCACAGTTGGTATCGGAGCCATTCACCAGCCGGAAATGTGAGATGAGTCTCGGCTGAGCTAGGGTTATATAGCGGGTAGAGCGAGGCTCCCCGACTAATGACCGTTGTGAGTGGAGTGCAGCTCCTCACAAGGTCGGTTGAGGCTAGCGAGACGAGTCTCACATCGCCTGGTGCTTGTGAGTGTGCTTGAGCCTGACGTGGACGTCAGGGCTTAAAGGGGGGGAAGAATGTGACACCCCCGGAATTTGGATTAGTCCTATATATAAATGATATAATAGGACTAAATCTCTAACCCGGCTATAGCATTTTGGATGGTAGCAAGATCCAAGAGGTTATGAGAGTTAAGCGTGCTAGAGCTAGAGTAGTTCTAGGATGGGTGACCCCCTGGGAAGTGGGGCGTCACAGCAAGAGCAGGACTAGAGGAAGAAGACTACCATTTTAGTTTTTTTCCACAGCCGCCCGGAGCGAAGAAAGCTCGAGGCGGAGCAAGTTTTCCGGCGGTGCAACTTGGCCGCCGGCTAATCGGTGCCTTCCCATCTTCGGGGCTGGGCTGGGAGACTCCCCAGGAACTTAGGAACCTACTTCTAGTGGTCTCGGGTCCAAGGAACCAGAGGAGAAAAGAATCTCACCTTGGTCGGAGTTGGAGAAGAAGGAAGAAGCCAGTTTTCCTTCCCCGGCGTCGCGTGGCCACAGCGCACCTTCCACCGTACTCCAAGGAAGCAGAGAGGACCACCAGCAAGCTCGGGAAGAGTTTGGAGACCTCACAGTTCTGTGCTCACTCCCCTCACCCGAGCTCGGCCAACCAAGGTGTGGAACTGGCTCCTCGGCGATCACAACCTCTCCTCCCGGTTCTGGTGCCCTCTGTGAGTTAAGAGGAGCACGAGAAACCCAGTGGTCCCCTCGAATCCCCCCACAACCAGCCCAAGGGTCACTAATCACTTAATGTGTGATTTTTGCACAATTGCGGTTTGGTCCTTGAATAGCTTGCCTCTAGCTCCCAGGTCCTCACTATAGGCGACAATTGCACCCAGAACCCTGCCCAGAAAGTCCCAAGCAAAATGGTACATAAAATATCAACCTTTTCACGAAAACACCCATTTTTTCACCACTTTTCATGCATTTCAAGGTGTTACGGAATTTGAGTTGGCGTATTTCGTGAATGTATTATGTCTTGAAGATTGAAGATGAAGAAACTTTGGATCGTATACCTCAATCTCAAGAAAGAAGAATTCAAAAGGATCAGGTACGTTTAACTAAAGATTTTTGATGATCCGAATACTTCTTATAGTGTAGAAACACCTGGAAGAATTTTTAATTGCTTAAACATCAAAAACTGAACATGGGACATGTTCAGGATCCGGATCGGACTCGGCAATCCGGATCCCGAAAGGTGTTGGTTCATACACTGGTTCAATCCGGATCGCAGCATCCTCTGATCCGGATCCCGAATACTAGTTTTACCTGTGTGCTTCCTCGATCTGGATCAGGATTTGCAATCCGGATCCCGAACATTGATGTTCTGGTAAAACTGTATGAACGATCCTGATCGGACTTTGTGATCCGGATCCCGAACAGGCATTTTCTGGAAATCGTCTTTCTTGCTTCTGCAATCCGGATCGTCAATTCCAATCCGGATCGCCGTCGGTAAAAATTTCCAGAAAAGGCAGTTTTTGATCCTATCTTCTTCCAATGGTTTCTAACCTATAAATAGGCCCTGTATTCATTTCTAGGGCATCCGCTATTACAGAAGAAAATAGCCGAAAAGAAAAATCCACATATATAGAGAAGAAAGGAAATCAATAGATTTATTCTATGTTTCTTCATCTATATTGATTGATTTGATTCTAGGTTTTCCATACTCACATTTTGAGTAGAATCAAATCAATGAATACTTAGATGGTATTTCCGATCTATCTTTAATCTAAGTATTCGGCGGATCATCACCACCCAAAACAAACAACGATTTACCCCAAAATCGGCGCGTGGACTCGCGTGGCCTTGTGGATTCAAGGTGCAACCGCTCTCGTGGATTCGGAGCGAGGTACGTTCGTGGATTCGAAGCGTGCTATTGGGTGAAGACCGTGGATTCGGTTGGACGTCGTGGACTCGACGTTGGACGCTGTGGATTCAGCGTTGGGCGCGGATCGTGGATTCGAGAAGCGTCGTGGAGCGAGCGGGAAGATCTACTAGGAGCGTATGGTAAAAGGTTGAGTCGTCTGTGAGTACGTTATATCACCTTGTACGTGTGTTAATTCTAGTGGATTTCGCCGTGTTATCGGTCCCGTGGTTTTTTACTCCGGTTTGGAGTTTTTCCACGTAAAAATCTTGCGTGTTCTTTTATTTTTCCGCATTGGGTTTATTTGCGCAATGATTTTTTGAGTGTTTATTGTTTACACCTATTCACCCCCCTCTAGGTGTTTTTTCCCCTATTTAGATCCAATTACTTATAACCCAACAAGTGGTATCAGAGCGGGAATAGGGTTGTAAACAATGGTTGAAGGTGGAAACATCAATCGACCCCCTTTCTTTGATGGAACAAATTATGCGTACTGGAAAGTGCGGATGAAAGCCTTTTTAATTTCCATCGACGAAAGGGTGTGGCAATCAATTGAATTAGGATGGTCTAATCCAACTGAAATTTTAGATGATGTTCGCACCTTAAAACCTAGGTCGAAATGGACCAAGGAAGAGATAGATTCTTCTTCTTACAATGGCAAAGGAATTAATGCTCTATTTAATGCTTTGTCACAAACAGAGTTCTCTCGCGTCTCGGCATGTGAGACTGCGAAAGAAATCTGGGATGTTCTTCAAGTTACGCATGAGGGAACTAACCTAGTGAAGATTCAGAAACTGCAAATGCTCACGAGCAAGTTTGACTCTATCTCTATGGCAGAGAATGAATCTTTCACTGACTATTACACACGATTGCAAGACATCGTAAACTCATGTGCTAACTTGGGAGAGAAGATTCCAGAATTTAAAGTTGTAAGAAAAATTCTAAGAACTCTTCCTGAACGATTTCGCCCGAAGGTCGCAGCCATTGAAACAATTAAACACCCGGACGAAATGCGTGTAGAAGAATTAGTAGGTGCTTTACAAACTTATGAAATGACATTTCCTACTAACTATTCTTCTGGAAAGGCATCCTCTTCTAAGTCTTCAGGTTACGCATTGAAATCAACTAAAGAAGAAGACGCGGATTCATCCTCCTCGGACGACGACGAGAACCTTTCTATGGAGGACTTTGAGAAGCAGCTCGCTCTCTTGACAAGGAAGTTTCGCCGCAACTTTCGAAGGGGTAATTCAAGCAAAACTCCATCCTTCGGAAAGTCGAAGAAAGGCAAGGGTTTTCAAGCTACAAGTCAAGAAAGCAAGAGAACTTCTCAAAGGATAAGAAAAGTTCAGAGGGACAAGTTCAGTGCTTCAAATGTCGAGGCTACGGCCACATTCAACGGAGTGTCCCAACAAGAATCCGGCTAAGAAGAAAGCGATGCAAGTCGTTACTTGGGATGACAACTCCACGTCAAATGAGTCATCCTCAAGTGATGAAGAAGACAACGCGACAGCTTTCCACGCGTCCACCACATCTTCACCCTTCATGTGCTTAATGGCAAGTACATCCGATTCACTGTCCAACTCCACTGTTGAAAAGATTGCAACGGACGATGAATCAGATGATTCTGAAGGTGAAGATTTTGCTCTAGCCTACCATAAGCTTTTGAGGGATTCAAAGAAACTGGCTAAGCAAAACAAGGGGTTGAAAGGGAGATTGCAGGATCTCGAAGAAGAAGTAAAAAGGGTAACCTCTCTCTCAACCGATCTTGAAGTGGAAAGGGATAATCTGATTAAAACAAATGTTTCCCTTCAAGAGTCCAATGAGCAACTCGAGAAGAATTATATGGATATGGTGAACAAAGCGAATTACTTCTTGAAGCTCAACGGCGAGGCTCGACAGGAAAAATTGGAAATGACGGAGACCATACGCCAACTGAAGGATGACTTAAAGAGATTTTCTTCTGGAAGGAGTAAGTTGGACAGACTTCTTGGTCTTGGTCAAAGAAATAAGTTCGGCCTCGGATACACTCAAACTGGAGACATTCCAAGTTCGAGTGGGACAGTATTTGTGCCTCAGTCGGTATCTCCTCCTCCGACACCGGAATTCACGACAAGCAACGACAACAAGCCTACTACATCCTCCTCGGGATCGTCAAGACCTAAGGTATGTTTTCGTTGTGGCATTTCAGGGCACATAAGGAGAAATTGCAAGACGGAAGCCAAACGCACACCTCAAGCACCTCTTGCAATGACTACCAAAAAGGCTATTCCTCGAAAATCAACTGCAACTCAATTGAAGGAAAAGAGCCTTGGTAGTACACCGCTCAAGACGACATCATCAAGGAGCAGCAATTCTTCAAGCAAGACGCTCTCACCTAGGAGATCAACTTCACGATCATTACCGACGCACTCCAAAAAGGTTTGGGTGCGCAAAGGTGAAATTTTCCCCTGTCTTGCTACCAATGTTTCCTTGCATGCATATGATAGTTCGTCTTGGTACCTGGATAGCGGGTGTTCCCGTCATATGACCGGTGACAAAAACTGTTTTCAAACATTTGAGAAAAACTCCGGAGGACTTGTTGTTTTCGGAGATGGTCGGTCTTCCAAAATTGTTGGAAAGGGAACGGTAGCTATTCCAGATGGCCCGGTTCTAAACAATGTGTTATTTGTTCATGGCCTTAAGACTAACCTCATAAGCATAAGTCAACTTTGTGATAGTGGTTATTCAGTTAATTTTTCTTCTGATAAATGCACTGTAACTGACATGAACCATGCTTTCTTTTTAAAGGGGGTTAGATCAGAAAACAATTGTTATGTAGTTCCTCATAAGATTTCTGAAAAATGTAACCTAGCATCTTTGAAAAATGAAACACTTTGGCATGAAAGGCTAGGTCACATAAACTTTAAGGAACTTGCTAGAATTTCGAACAAAGATGTGGTCAAGGGGGTTCCGAAACTTTCTTTTGAACAAAACCTTGTGTGTGGCGGTTGCCAAAAAGGAAAACAGTCTAGGACTGCACACAAGAACTTGAACCACATAGGTACAAAACGGCCTTTGGAACTTTTGCATATGGACTTAATGGGGCCAACTCGTCAACCATCTCTGGGAGGTAAATGGTATATTTTCTTATTGGTTGATGATTTTCTAGATATACTTGGGTAGCATTCTTAAAAGAAAAAGCTGATACCTTTGATTCTTTTCTCGAAATCTGCAATCGTATTATGACTGAAAAGAATGATAGGATTACTCGAGTTAGGAGTGATAGAGGTGGGGAATTCATAAATTCCAAATTCATTGATTTTTGCACTTCTAATGGCATTAAACATGAATTCTCTGCACCTTACACACCTCAACAAAATGGTGTAGTCGAGCGCAAAAACAGGGTCGTACAGGAAATGGCACGTGTTATGCTTCACAGCCGGAACTTACCTTTTTATTTTTGGGCTGAAGCGGTGAACACTGCTGTTTATGTTATTAATCGCGTGTATTTGCGCCCGGGGACATTGAATACACCATATGAACTTTGGTTTTGTAGAAAACCTAACATCAAATATTTTCGCATCTTTGGGAGTCGGTGTTTTATTTTACGTGATCGTGAGAATCTTGGAAAATTTGACTCTCGAAGTGACGAAGGGATTTTCTTAGGTTATTCTACAAACAGCAGAGCATATCGAGTTTTTAACTTAGAATCTAAGACGATCGTAGAATCGATAAATGTTAAGGTAGATGAAGCTTTTCACTTTGAATCTGAAAAATCTACCCTCGATATCTCTCTTGATGATGATACACCTGCTAATGCATCTTCTTCTAACAATTCTTTCGATAATAATGATGCATCTAACGGTTCTTCAAGCTTATCTGATGTGCAGGAATCATCTCGTGTACCTCCGTCTACTCCTCTACCTCAAACGTTACGCATCTCCAAGGATCACCCTGAATCGAACATCATTGGAGATCCACAAGAAGGAGTTAGAACACGGAGACAATTGGTTTGCGGATTTGCATGCTATGTATCTCAAATCGAACCAAGGAATGTTGATGAAGCTCTCCAAGATGACTACTGGATTAAAGCAATGCAGGAAGAGCTCCATCAATTTGAGCGAAACAAAGTCTGGGAATTGACGAAGCCTCCGAAGCAACACAATGTGATAGGTACCAAATGGATCTTCAAGAACAAGAAAAATGAAGAAGGTACTATCATCAGGAACAAAGCAAGGTTAGTTGCTCAAGGCTACTCTCAAGTAGAAGGTATAGACTTTGATGAAACTTTCGCCCCTGTAGCTAGACTCGAGTCCATTCGTATATTGTTTGCGATTGCTTGTCATTTTAAAATCAAATTATTTCAAATGGACGTTAAGAGCGCCTTTTTAAATGGGTTTTTAAATGAGGAAGTTTATGTGGCTCAACCGAAAGGTTTTGTGGATCATAAACTACCTAACCATGTTTTTCGTCTGAAAAAGGCTCTTTACGGTCTGAAACAAGCACCGCGAGCATGGTACGAAAGGTTGACAAAGCACCTTTTGGAAAAGGGCTACACTCGAGGGGGAGCTGACAGGACTCTCTTTGTGAAGCATTATCAAAACAATTTCATAGTTGCTCAAATCTATGTCGATGACATTGTTTTTGGCGCAACAAGAGATAATGATGCTTCTAAATTCGCGGAGACCATGGAAAGCGAATTTGAGATGTCCATGATGGGCGAATTGACTTATTTTCTTGGATTACAAGTTAAACAAAACGATGAAGGAATTCACTTGTGTCAATCCAAGTATGCACTGGAGTTGGTCAAAAAGTTTGATCTTGAAAATTCTAAGGATTTTCCGACTCCAATGGGAACTAGCCATAAGGGACTTGGAAGTGAATCACATAGTGAGAATGTAGACGAGAAACTGTATCGCAGTATGATTGGAAGTCTACTATATCTCACGGCTAGTCGCCCGGATATATCCTTCAGTGTTGGGATTTGTGCGAGATATCAATCAGCACCGAAGGAGGTTCACCTGAAAGCGGTGAAACGGATCATCCGATATATCAAAGGTACAATCAATTTCGGAATTTGGTATCCTATGGGAACGACTTTGGATATTGTTGGATACTCAGATGCCGATTGGGCTGGATCAGTGGATGACCGGAAAAGCACGAGTGGTGCATGCTTCTATCTTGGCCATTGCCTTGTTGCATGGCACAGTAAAAAGCAGAATTGCATAGCACTCTCGACTGCCGAAGCGGAGTACATTTCTGCAGGAAGTTGTTCAACCCAATTGATTTGGATGAAAAGCGTGTTGAGCGATTTCCGGATTTCAACATCTTCGGTAACCATTTTATGTGACAACACTAGTGCTATTAACATTTCTAAAAACCCTGTGTTGCACTCTAGAACAAAACATATTGAACTTAGATATCATTTTCTTAGAGAGCTAGTTGAATCAAACATTCTTCAACTGTCATATATTTCAACTGAGGATCAATTAGCTGATATCTTAACAAAACCTTTGGATCAAAAACGTTTTATTCACTTGCGTAAAGCAATTGGCATGCTTTCCTTGAAATAACCTCTTTTGAAACCTTTGCTTAGGTTAGGTTTTGTTTTTGTTTTTGTTTTGTTCTTTATCTATGTTTTGTACATAGGACATTAATTGAGCATAAATCATAATTGACTTTAATTGCATCCTTTTATGCATTTAGAAATTTATTATGCTTTTGATGTCATAATATTTCAATGTTGCAATGATCATTTACGTTAATTAAACCATCTTTTAAGTGATCAAAGTCAATTTCTCTCTCAATGATCTCT
This sequence comes from Tillandsia fasciculata, assembly GCA_029168755.2. NCBI lineage: Eukaryota > Viridiplantae > Streptophyta > Magnoliopsida > Poales > Bromeliaceae > Tillandsia > Tillandsia fasciculata. Next base: position 23,452,928 of record CM054930.1, read on the forward strand.
TGGTATAGTCATTATCATATTTGATTGCTTAGTCGAGTATGAATTCGAGATCAATGGTTTGGTTGAATACTTTATATATTAAATAATTGATAGCCAATTGAGGGGGAGTCAATGAAATGTAAAATGCTCAAAAGATGTGGAAAGAGTTACATCCCAATGAGGAGTGTGAAAACTACCACCACATGGAGAAAATGAAAAAAAAAATACTCCATGAATGAAAAGCAAATTTTTGTTTTGAAAATTGTTGATGAAATTCATATTGAAATACTTGACTCAGTCGTATTTCATGGTTGGTATAAGGTGGGATTTTTAGTAAAAGATGCTCAAAGAGCCACTCCTTCAACAGATTGTCTAGATATATTATCTAACTTATCTGGGATTTCAAACATCTATTGATCTTGGTACTTTCATTTTCTTTACTAAAATTGATGATTTGATAAAGGCATTACACATAAGATCAGGATAGATGTAATTGAAGTTGTTCAACTTTAAGTGTTTTAACTTTCGTAAATTTTCGTTTCATTTTTGGGTATTTTTGATAGATTTTGCATAATCTATTTCTTGTTGTATGAAACGATGTCTTTTGTTTAAAGTTGACATGGTAAAGTGCTTACATACTTTTTCTGGATTTTATAGAATTTTTCTGGAGAAAAAGTTGAAGCCGATCCGGATCGGGGTAAGTGATCCGGATCCCGAACGCAGGATTCTTCCTGCGGGTAGCCGATCCGGATCACATTCTCGATCCGATCCGGATCACGGCTAGGGTTTTTATAAGAACAAAGAGGATTTGATTTCTTTTACCCTAATCTTTTGTTCTAAAATCTCTAGAGCTTCTCTCTCTAGATTTCTTGCATTTTGGAGCTTCCAAACTCAAAGTTCTTCGGATTCAAGTAAGTTTTATTGATCAAAATCTCGGTTTTTCACAGTTTTTATGGTTTTTCTTCAAACGTGAGTTGAAATCTTGAAACTTTTTCGTTTGTGAATGGTTTTTGATCAAATTTCTTTTGAAATAAGAACTCTGGGTCAATTAGTTTTGCTTTTATGCTGGGTTTTCTCAAGATAAACGAGTTTTTAGGCTTCGATTTCTAAAAATTCTGTTTTAGGGCATAAAAGAGGAATTTTTGAAAATCATGGAATTGATCTATTTTTAAAATTCTTTTTGGAAAACTAATTTGATTCTTGGCTTCTCTACATGATTATGATTGTCTAGGTACAATGTTTCAAATTTTTCAAAATTGACGATTTTTCATGTGTTCTTGAGTTGGTTTTCACAGGACACCTTTTAAACTCAAAGCACTTTCAGCAATGGTGATCACCTGGATCATTTTCCTACTTGCTGCAATGGTCCATGTTAAGGACACTGCCAAACCTAAGAAAGCAAAGAGAACCAAGCGAGCTGAGAATGATTCCGACACGGATTCGGAAACGGACTCGATTGACTGGGATAACCTAGAGATTGAGGAAGATGTCCCTATTGTATCCAAGGGGAAAGCACCTGCAGAAACCTCAAAGACAAAGGTTCCTCCTACTGCTGCAGAAAAGGGAAAAGCTCCCATGGAACCAAGTCAAATCAGAACAAGAACAAAGACTGGTGCAAGGAAAAGAGGTAGTGCTCAGGGCATTTCAATCAACGAACCTATAGCTAGCCAGCCTCCTCCTCAGGAATTCATTAGCTCTACAAGAATCAAGGATTTTGAGAAAAGAGAATGCATCGGTGAGAGACATGTCAATGTCAAACCAATGATGGAACGCTCTGCAGCGTTTGGGAGGTTATTTAATCAAGCTGGTCTCGGTCCAATTTGCAACTTTCCCGAATCAACTGGATATTGCCCGCACTCGGTTCGCATGTTTTACCAGAATGCTACGAGTCTAATGGATCATGAAGACGGACGACGAGAATTTCATACCGTGGTTAAAGGTATCAAAATCAAAGTCACTCCACAACTGATTGGAGAGGTGCTTAATATGAAAGCAAGATCTGATGGACTCCACTACCTCAAGACTCAAAGCTTCAACGACAACTCGTGGAGAGTTGTAGTTAACGGAATCTGCGTTCCGGAAACTTTGTCTACCGGAAATTCTGTTTTCTCCAAAGAACTTAAGAAAGAGTACAAGTACATAAACTTCATTGTCTGTTACAACATTCTTCCAAATATGAACACGAAAGTCCTTCGATGGGATAGAATGCTTTTTCTCTATCTTCTTGACAACCCGACTGCATTTGGAATAGGATGACGCGCTATGTCGAACATTCACACCCCACAGAGAGACTACCATACCCAATGATTATCATGCGCATCCTCAAGAAGTTTAAAGTGGATACAAGCGCGAGCTCTTACATGTATAGTTTGGGGACAATAAATGAGACAACCATTGTCAAGTCTTTGTCAACAAAGCAAGATGATCCCCCATCTCCTCCACTCCGACAACGAGCTCGACCACAAGCGGGTACTTCCACAGCCCCAGTTCCTCCTTCACAGCAGGCACCTCCATCCACCTCTGACGATGATGCCTCTGTCACCTCTATCTTTAAAGAACAACAGCGGCTTTCAAATGAACAGGAACGTATGTCTGCTGAGTTCACTGAAATGAGAGGAGACCTTCAAGTTATGAAAAATGAGCTGGAAATCCTCACAGCTTCTCAAATCACTCTGAATAAGTCTGTCTCATCACTGAAGAAACTAGTGAAGAAGATGTTTGCTAAAATGGGATGCACAACATCCGATGACTCCGACTCTCCGGAATAAGTTTTTGTTCTGACCTTCTTTTGCTTTTTGCAGGTCTTTCACTTTTCTTCTTTGTCTATCGTCTTAACTCTCCTTGGTTTTGTAATTATTTGGCTTTATTTTGTGACAAAAAGGGGGAGAGAGTTAGAGAGAACTCTGAACAATGAAACAATGAATGATGTGAACTGAACTTTGTGAATATCAAGGTAAGTATCTTCAACTCAACTTTGGTTTTTATTTGTTGATTGGTGGCATGCCTCTATACTAACTATTCGACTAACTATTTGGGCATGTAATATTACTAACAAGTTGATGTTGGACTAACATAGTTTGACATTTGGTTTTCGACTGCTTAGAAGATATGTTGGTTTTAACTATGATTCTCTTACATATCTGAATTTTTCAAATGTCATGATGAGAATAAACTCTATCTCTGTATTTGGTTTTGTATGATTCAATTCTTGAGGTATCTAACGATTTCTTTTGTCAAGAATGATTTCTGTGTGCAGAGATTACAGATGTCTAAGTCTAGAGTCTGTCTTAGGAGTTTATCTCATGTTTTTAATTACTGGATCTCTTTTGTAAATTTTTGTTGTATGGTGATAGCAACAAAAATATCTTTTTGAATTTTCTTTTGTGGATTTGTGTTTTGTCACGAAACCGCCAAAGGGGGAGATTGTTACGGAATTTGAGTTGGCGTATTTCGTGAATGTATTAAGTCTTGAAGATTGAAGATGAAGAAACTTTGGATCATATACCTCAATCTCAAGAAAGAAGAATTCAAAAGGATCAGGTACGTTTAACTAAAGATTTTTGATGATCCGAATACTTCTTATAGTGTAGAAACACCTGGAAGAATTTTTAATTGCTTAAACATCAAAAACTGGACATGGGACATGTTCAGGATCCGGATCGGACTCGGCAATCCGGATCCCGAAAGGTGTTGGTTCATACACTGGTTCAATCCGGATCGCAGCATCCTCTGATCCGGATCCCGAACACTAGTTTTACCTGTGTGCTTCCTCGATCCGGATCAGGATTTGCAATCCGGATCCCGAACATTGATGTTCTGGTAAAACTGTATGAACGATCCGGATCGGACTTTGTGATCCGGATCCCGAACAGGCATTTTCTGGAAATCGTCTTTCTTGCTTCTGCAATCCGGATCGTCAATTCCAATCCGGATCGCCGTCGGTAAAAATTTCCAGAAAAGGCAGTTTTTGATCCTATCTTCTTCCAATGGTTTCTAACCTATAAATAGGCCCTGTATTCATTTCTAGGGCATCCGCTATTACAGAAGAAAATAGCCGAAAAGAAAAATCCACATATATAGAGAAGAAAGGAAATCAATAGATTTATTCTATGTTTCTTCATCTATATTGATTGATTTGATTCTAGGTTTTCCATACTCACATTTTGAGTAGAATCAAATCAATGAATACTTAGATGGTATTTCCGATCTATCTTTGATCTAAGTATTCGGCGGATCATCACCACCCAAACAAACAACGATTTACCCCAAAATCGGCGCGTGGACTCGCGTGGCCTTGTGGATTCAAGGTGCAACCGCTCTCGTGGATTCGGAGCGAGGTACGTTCGTGGATTCGAAGCGTACTATTGGGTGAAGACCGTGGATTCGGTTGGACGTCGTGGACTCGACGTTGGACGCTGTGGATTCAGCGTTGGGCGCGGATCGTGGATTCGAGAAGCGTCGTGGAGCGAGCGGGAAGATCTACTAGGAGCGTATGAAAAGGTTGAGTCGTCTGTGAGTACGTTATATCACCTTGTACGTGTGTTAATTCTAGTGGATTTCGCCGTGTTATCGGTCCCGTGGTTTTTTACTCCGGTTTGGAGTTTTTCCACGTAAAAATCTTGCGTGTTCTTTTATTTTTCCGCATTGGGTTTATTTGCGCAATGATTTTTTGAGTGTTTATTGTTTACACCTATTCACCCCCCTCTAGGTGTTTTTTCCCCTATTTAGATCCAATTACTTATAACCCAACACAAGGCACTCGAGTCGTCGAAACGGAAAATGGACTTCTCCATGACGTCCGGCTCGTCGAAATCTATAAAGTAGTATATTTGGTTTCTCGAGTTGGTGCCCCTAAAATTTCTCGGTCCATCTAATACATTAATTTACACTGTACGACACGCATCCCGATGCTTTAGGGTCGTCAAACGCAAATTTCGTCAGTGCCACTGCGCTCAGAACGATGAAGCGGTTAAAGTCGACTGCCTGGATCATCAGATTCGAATTCCAGACGGTCGATCGGCCAACATTGGCCGACGGGGGATTTAGTTTAGGGGGTTACTATTCACCACTAAGTTGTGAGCCCCACATCGTCTTCGCTGTTTTCGAGGCGATCCGACCGTCAGATCGAAAAATCGAATTGCATCATTTTTAATCAATTTGACGAGACGGTTCTACTGGTGATTTCAAATTTTCGAGATCAGACCCGGATCTAAAAGTCATGAATAGTGCTCTGAAAACTGTGCAATTTGCACATCGGTATACAACCACTTAGGTTTATTTTTGCATTTTCTCATTCACATTCATATTTGAATTCTTCAAATTCAAATTTGGATTTTTTGAGTACTACACTCAATCAAAACTGAAATTCACATAAAACCAACCTTATAATCAGCTAAAATGAAGTTTTCTCTTACTCAAAATGAAGTCAAGATCATCCCCAACCAATTTAAAGCTTGATTCCAAGAGAAAATCCAAAGAAAATCCATCAAAACCTCAACTTGTCCAAAATCTAGCAACATTTACTAAAAACTTAAATAATCTATAAATATCTGGAGTTTGGATAAAGTAGAAGGCTTCACAAGCTCCCAACTTCGAGATCTATCAGTGGAGAAGCTTCCTAAGGAGTCTCATGCCATGAAACTCCCTCAAAGTCTCATAGGAAGTGAAGTTCTCCAAGTGGTCACTGCTGCCAGCTACTATTGGAGAGCTCCCAAGGTGAGTAACGGTGAAAGATTAAGCAATTGAAGCTCAAGACTTTAGCTAAAACCTAGTTTCTAAAGTTAGAGAAGGGAAAGGGCTTATCAAGGACGCATGGGGCTCTATTTAATGGGGTTTTCATTAGGTAAGTTGAGCCCACGAATCAGAATAAGAAGCTATTGTTCGCACAGTCAAAACACAGTTTCGGGCACCCGAAATCCAATTCGAGCATCCGAAACCCCAGTCCAATGCCTGTTGGCCCATACTAAGCTCCTGTGGCTACGTCCGAAATTTTCCAAGAGCTCGGATCTTGGGCCCTAAAGTTCACCTACCGCTCGACATGTATCACGAGGCTTTGATACACACGATGGAGACCCAACCATCAATTTTGGGTTACTACAGTCACATTAGGGCGCCCGAATCTTGAACCCAAAACGACCTCCAGCATCCCTGCAGATCTGCACACTTTAGAGCGCTCGAATTCCTATTTAGGGCATCCGAATTCTGTAGAACTTTAGTTCTACCTCAAATCCGCGGACCGAGTCCATTTTCGCATCCATTTTGTGCTCAAGCGTCATCGACTCGTCCCAACACTTCAGAGGAGATGTCCTTCAGCTGGTGATACTGTAGTTATTTCGCCGACGAAGTTTTTGAGTCACCACACAACGAATCCGGTGTTTCACTCTCAGACAAAGCACATTGATATTCGCTATCACTTTTTTCACTCTCGGACAAAGCACATTGATATTCACTATCACTTTGTAAGAGATGTGGTGGAACAGGGTCTTATCTCGTTGTTGAAGATCCATACCGATACGAATCCAGCAGATATTTTGATGAAAACGGTGACTCGAGAGAAGTTCAATTGGAGCATGGCTTCACTCGGTCTTGGAACTACGTGAGGAGATCGTGGAAAGCTCCTAAGAGAGAGTTTTTTGTATTTTAATTTTATCCCTTGTACTTTTGTGATGTGGATTAATAAAAAAAATGCCGTGGACATAGATCAACACACCGTTGGCCGAGCCATGTAAATCATGTGTTCTTGTATTCTTTTGTTCATTTTATTATTTTGTTATCCTCGTGCTTATTTTTTATAATCGTTTCCATCTATTTTCAATTATGAAAGATCATGTTTTATTGTGTTCGTGTGTTGTGTGAATTTGAGATGTATTCGGTAACCCCACGACCAGTCCCTTCACTTTACCATTGCCTTAGAGCTCAAAACCCAATTCTCTGGGAGAGAAGAAGGTTCTAGCCATACTTAGCCAAAAAAAACCAGTCAATAAAAACCTACCAAATAGTTGAAACTTGATATTTTTAATTGATTGAAATAAAAGAATTAACGTTGGAGTGCCTTCTATCACAATCATTTTCAATAAATCCATCAAAAGCAATCGAATAATATTTTATTTTATATGGAAAGATGAAATGCATAATAAAAATTGTTATAATTGTTACATATTGCAAATCACCTGTTGTAAACAATCAAAATTTCTTGAAATTTAACTATATTTATTATATATATCATCAGGTGGAGCTATAATGGGGCTGGGCCAAGATTGACCCTAACCTGACCCAGAATAAATTTGGGTCTGAAAAGTTGCTCAAAAACTTTCATCAGCCCAATAAAATTTGCGTAAAATTTGCGTTAGATACATGTCGTTTATTGCTTATTACTGTATAACTTTTAGATCAGGACTTCTACAATCAAATTATTTTACCAGCAACTAAACTTTGACGTGCTGGACCCCGCGCTCACCATTTGAGAGCAAGTCGGCCCACCAAACACAAGTTGGTCCCAACACAAAGTGCATTGAGGCTTTAACATAGGCATTTTCATACAATCGATGGACCAACACCAATCCTTGAGTGAGTACCATACTTAGGGCTCATTAATTAACTAGAGGCTCACTGTCGTGAAGCCGCTGGAACAGCTTAAGGAGCCATCAACTCCCTTGAGTCCAAGGTTGCCATTCTTTTTATTTCGCCTGTGCCCTCTGCAATTTAAGTTGAGCATCTTGCTCAGCAGGTCACAGGGGTTCGGGGGCTCACTCAATTGCAGCCTAATCCCTGCTGGATCACTATAACTAAAGCCCTCGCCCCGAATGGACCAAGGTGGCTCCACAACCCAATCCACTTAGTCTTTTTTGGAACTGATGTGAGCATCAAGATCAGGGGATCCTGTGGAGTCGGAGGCTCACCATCTGGGTGGTGCACGGTGGCCGGAGCAGTGCAAGGAGCAAGGCTCGGCCAAGGCACATGCGTTCGGGCCCGACAAAAGGCCAACTCCCAGAACCTTTGTTCTGGGGCCAACAGAGGCAAGCACCAGCCTCACGGATCCTAGGGTATCACTCGTAGTGTACCCAAGTCGGGCGCCGGCGTGCGGTGGCCGAAGCTAGCCGCGCGGCCAACTTGTAGCACCCTCCATGGCAACTTGGAATTTCAAGGTTCTTGGGCGCACCGGACAGCACCACAAGCTTCCTTACGCCAAATGATGAAGTTCTGGGCAGGTCCCCACCGACGGCGAGCGGCGGATGGTCGGCCACTATTAACACGGCCAAGCTTGGCCATCCATGGTGGATTCCTAACTGGCCTGCATGGGCCTCATGCAATCGCATGGAACTCTTCCTCTTAGCACCAGGAAGCTAACCAGGCCCTTCCCCGGTGTCGGGAAGCAGCGGCGGCGCCGGAGCAACCAGCTCGGCCATGGCCTTCTTTTCCCGAAACTAGGGCAGGATGCTGCGGTGTCCACAGTGCACCAAACCGTCCCAATTTTGGTGGAGGGCAAGATCAGGACTAGAGGAAGAAGACTAACATTTTAGTTTTTGTCCACAGCCGCCCGGAGCGAAGAAAGCTCGAGGCGGAGCAACGCGGTTTTCCGGCGGTGCAACTTGGCCGCCGGCTAACCGGTGCCTTACCATCTTCAGGGCTGGTCTGGGAGACTCCCCAGGAACTCAGGAACCTACTTCTAGTGGTCTCGGGTCCAAGGAACTAGAGGAGAAAAGAATCTCACCTTGGCCGGAGTTGGAGAAGAAGGAAGAAGCCGGTTTCCCTTCCCCGGCGTCGCGCAGCCACAGCGCACCTTCCACCGTACTCCAAGGAAGCATAGAGGACCACCATCAAGCTCGGGAAGAGTTTGGAGGCCTCACAGTTCTGTGCTCACTCCCCTCACCCGAGCTCGGCCATCCAAGCTGTGGAACTGGCTCCTCGGCGACCACAGCCTCTCCTCCCGGTTCTGGTGCCCTCTGTGAGTTAAGAGGAGCAATAGAAACCTAGTGGTCCCCTCGAATCCTCCACAACCAGCCCAAGGGTCACTAATCACTTAATGTGTGATTTTTGCGCAATTGCAGTTTGGTCCTTGCACAGCTTGCCTCTAGCTCCCAAGTCCTCACTATAGGCGACAATTGCACCCAGAACCCTGCCCAGAAAGTCCCACGCGAAATGGTACATAAAATATCAACCTTTTCACGAAAACATCCCCTTTTCACCACTTTTTCATGCATTTCGAGGCACTCGAGTTGTCGAAACGGAAAACGGACTTCTCCACGACGTCCGGCTCGTCGAAATTTATAAAGTAGGTATTTGGTTTCTCGAGTTGGTGCCCCTAAAATTTCTTGGTCCATCTAATACAGTAATTTACACTATACGGCACGCATCCCGATGCTTTAGGGTCGTCAAATGCAAATTTCGTCAGCGCCACTGCACTCAGAACGATGAAGCGGTTAAAGTCGACTACCTGGATCATCAGATTCGGGCTCCAGACGGTCGATCGGCCGATGTTGGCCGACGGGGGATTTAGTTTAGGGGGTTACTATTCACCACTAAGTTGTGAGCCCCACATCATCTTCGCTGTTTTCGAGGCGATCCGACCGTCAGATCGAAAAATCGAATTGCACCATTTGTAATCAATTTGACGAGACGGTTCTACTGGTGATTTCAAATTTTCGAGATCAGACTCGGATCTAAAAGTCAGGAAATAGTGCTCCGAAAACTATGCAATTTGCACATCGATATACAACCACTTAGGTTTATTTTTGCATTTTCTCATTCACATTCACATTTGAATTCTTCAAATTCAAATTTGGATTTTTCGAGTACTACACTCAATCAAAACTGAAATTCACATCAAACCAACCTTATAATCAGCTAAAATGAAGTTTCCTCTTACTCAAAATGGAGTCAAGATCATCTCCAACCAATTTAAAGCTCGACCCAACGAGAAAATCCAAAGAAAATCCATCAAAACCTCAACTTGTCCAAAATCTAGCAACATTTACTAAAAACTTAAAAAATCTATAAATATCTGGAGTTTGGATAAAGTAGAAGGCTTCACAAGCTCCCAACTTCGAGATCTATCAGTGGAGAAGCTTCCTAAGGAGTCTCATGCCATGAAACTCCCTCAAAGTCTCATAGGAAGTGAAGTTCTCCAAGTGGTCACTGCTGCCAGCTACTATTGGAGAGCTCCCAAGGTGAGTAATGGTGAAAGATGAAGCAATTGAAGCTCAAGACTTAGCTAAAACCTAATTTCTAAAGTTAGAGAAGGGAAAGGGCTTATCAAGGACGCATGGGGCTCTATTTAATGGGGTTTTCATTAGGTAAGTTGAGCCCATGAATCAGAATAAGAAGCTATTGTTCGCACAGTCAAAACACATTTTCGGGCACTCGAAATCCAATTCGGGCATCCGAAACCCCAGTCCAATACCTATTGGCCCATACTAAGCTCCTGTGGCTACGTTTGAAATTTTCCAAGAGCTCAGATCTTGGGCCCTAAAGTTCACCTACCGCTCGACATGTATCACGAGGCTTTGATACACACGATAGAGACCCAACCATCAATTTTGGGTTACTACAGTCACATTAGGGCGCACGAATCTTGAACCCAAAATGACCTCCAGCATCTCTGCAGATCTGCACACTTTAGAGCGCTCGAATTCCTATTTAGGGCACCCGAATTCTGTAGAACTTCAGTTCTACCTCAAATCCGCGGACCGAGTCCATTTTCGCATCCATTTTGTGCTCAAGCGTCATCGACTCGTCCCAACACTTCAGAGGAGATGTCCTTCAGCTGGTGATACTGTAGTCATTTCGCCGACCAAGTTTTTGATCACCACACGAAGAATCCGGTGTTTCACTCTCAGACAAAGCACATGGATATTCGCTATCACTTTTTTCACTCTCGGACAAAGTACATTGATATTCACTATCACTTTGTAAGAGATGTGGTGGAACAGGGTCTTATCTCGTTGTTGAAGATCCATACCGATACGAATCCAGCAGATATTTTGATGAAAACGGTGACTCGAGAGAAGTTCAATTAGAGCATGGCTTCACTCGGTCTTGGAACTACATGAGGAGATCGTGGAAAGTTCATAAGAGAGAGTTTTTTGTATTTCAATTTTATTGCTTGTACTTTTGTGCTGTGAATTAATAAAAAAAATGCCGTGGATATAGATCAACACACCGTTGGCCGAGCCATGTAAATCATGTGTTCTTGTATTCTGTTGTTCATTTTATTATTTTGTTATCCTCGTGCTTATTTTTTATAATCGTTTTCATCTATTTTCATCTATGAAAGATCATGTTTTATTGTGTTCGTGTGTTGTGTGAATTTGAGATGTCCTCGGTAACCCCACGACCAGTCCCTTCACTTTACCATTGCCTTAGAGCTCAAAACCCAATTCTCTGGGAGAGAAGAAGGTTCTAGCCATACTTAGCCAAAAAAAAACCAGTCAATAAAAACCTACCAAATAGTTGAAACTTGATATTTTTAATTGATTGAAATAAAAGAATTAACGTTGGAGTGCCTTCTATCACAATCATTTTCAATAAATCCATTAAAAGCAATTGAATAATATTTTATTTTATATGGAAAGATGAAATGCATAATTAAAATTGTTATAATTGTTACATATTGCAAATCACCTGTTGTAAACAATCAAAATTTCTTGAAATTTAACTATATTTATTATATATATCATCAGGTGGAGCTATAATGGGGCTGGGCCAAGATTGACCCTAACCTGACCCAGAATAAATTTGAGTCTGAAAAGTTGCTCATCAGCCCAATAGGCAGTCGTAGCCTATATGCATCCCTACTAAAGCCCAAGATGGAGATGACGAATTAGGCTGAAAAACGAATTAGTACGAAGAGAAGCTAATGCATCTCGATGATTGTGAGTAGTCAGAGAAAACAAAAAATACATACTAGAATAAAAGCTACGAGTGAATGGCAATGTAACATGCCATATTTCTATCAAAAAGAGAAAAAAAATCTGCTGCTTAACGGGATTAACTATGAACTTAGTAGGATTAAAACTAAAAATTTGTTAAAACATGAGTCATGTGATAATTAGGTAAAGCATTCTAATCAAGGTTGTTAGATTGAGCACTCAAATTCTAAAGTGAAAAAAAATCGTTCAATAATCTTAAGCAAACAATTTGAACAAAAAAAAAAAAAACAAAAAGATCATAGTCTGATTAAGTAGTTTTATATTTTTTTACGTACATTTCAACCCAATAAAATTAAAAAAAGAGATATATAAATAAATAAATAAATAAATAAATAAAGTCCTAGGGATGAAACGAGATATTATCATATTCGACTCAACTCCGAATCTACAAATTGTTGGATATAGACTGAGATTTTAATATCCTGCTCGAAGTTTTGATTTGAACTTTTCAATTTTTTGAAATCAAATCCCTAATATAATTTAGAAAACTAATTATTAATGTATCACTACTATTACTAATATGATAGTAATATAATAGTATTATGATTGATAATACAACAATAATTAAAATATCATATTATTTTCAAAATATGAATATTTAATTAATTAAATTGATTTACAGATTTTATTACAATAATTTATAATATTTAGATAAAAATTATAACAGAGGCTAAATTATAAAAAATTTTCTGTAAAATTTTGCTTTCTCATTTTTTTCTTCTGATTTTTAAAAACCTACACTTTGCCTCCTCCTAATTACGAAATTATGCACTTACTCTCCTACCATTATCGTTTCGTAAGTGATTCTGTAATTCTATGACCATATTTGATACAGTACTACAAAAGGGACTTTTAGCGGTAATTTAAAGTGCCAGTAAAAATGTATGTTTTTAAAAAATAAGGAGAGAAAAGTAAATAAGTAAAATTTTACAGAATTTTTTTGTAATTTAACCTATAAAAATTTGTGAAGTAAATGTCACGTGATTTATAGTTAGAAGAGCAAAAATATATTTTAGCCTATTTATTGAGAGCAACTCTAGTATTACAATTCACTTTTCGGTTATAATTTCACAATTTGACCATCTAAAAGCCAAGTTTCACCAACTAATCTTTTTACTTTTTTTCTATAATATTATAAAATAAAAGGAGTTGGCTCAACTCTAGGATGGACGGTTATATAATTTCAACTCCTTTATTAGGTTGTAGACTTTATATTTCTCATTTATTAAAGATTAAAATATAGAATTTTTTTGATTAACATTTTCTTTTATCTTTTATTCTTTAATTTTTAAAAATTTATATTTTGTACTCTCAAAATTTTAAAATATTTATAGGGACCTACAACATTAACGGAAAGGGCCAAACGGTCGAATTATCTTTATTAGTTTTGAATTTTTTTATTTTTTTTTAATATATTTCAATAATTTTTAAAAATATTTTTAATATAATTATAAATTATAAAAAATAAAAAAAATACTAGCGAAATCCTAACGGTTGAATGCTAAGTATATAAACTTAAAATTTTGACAGAGCAACATATATATATATATATATATATATATATATATATATATATATATATATATATATATATGCTATTAGATTTTTAAAACTTTGGATGAAATGATGTGTGATTAGGATAATAGTGATGCTGCTATTAGATTTTCAGTCATTGATGAAGAAATGTGAAATTAGGATAATAGTAGTTCACTAGGCAACGTTTGAATAGAGAATAAGGTCTGAAATAAAAACTTGTTCCAATCTTATTTTCTAAACGCATTTGATTATATATGAAAAAATTAGTTCTCATCTTTTTGTAAAAGATGGTATAAATTTTAAATTACTGTTCTACCCTTTTTTCAAAGCAACCTTGTTTTCACTTGAAAATAAACTTAATTAAAAAGCTGGTATAAATTTTAAATTACTGTTCTACTCTTTTTCCTGAAGCAACCTTGTTCTCACTTAAAAACAAACTTAATTAAAGTACATATAATTTTAATTATTATATTAACTTTTTAATTAATCTAATATTTTAACTAACCTAATTATTTTATTAACTAATTATCTAACTATTAAATAATTAACTAATTAATTTATTAATTTATTAATTTATTTGTAGTTAATTAAAGTATTAATTAAAAATAATTATAATTAATTATTTTATTAATTAATATTTAGGATTATCTAGTTATAGTTAATTAAATAATTTAAATTATTATTTAATTAATATATTTATATTTATTAATTAGATAAAGTATTATTATTTTAAAACTATAATTACTCTTATTCTTACTATTCAACCTAACTATCAAACAGCTGTTTTTTTTTTTTTTTTTTTGAGAACAACTCAATATTCATCCAAATACAAAATTAATTTTGTTTATGCTTATTCTAAAAGTTGTATTTATAATAAGAATAAGTAATTCTTATTTATACATGCACCAAATGCAGCTCTAGGTCTAGTGAATGATGGAATAGTATGATATAAATAATAAAAACAATTAAATAAATAAATTTAACGGCGAAAAATTTGGTAGTAGTAAGTACTTGATACTATTGATAGGATTATGCTCGAATATATATATATATATATATATATATATATATATAGAGAGAGAGAGAGAGAGAGAGAGAGAGAGAGAGAGAGAGAGAGAGAGAGAGAGAATTGAGCTTCTATGCTTGTAAAAGTATCAAGTTATTTGTGTAGTAACCGTGAATTTTAAAAACTGAAATTTGAATTAAAATATATTTTTCAGAATATTTATATTTCAAAAAAGTACAAATTAACGGTGTAATTCGGACCCTGTATCGGGGTCTGATCTCGAAAATCTGAAATCACCAGTGCGACCGTCTCGTCGAATCGAGTAAAAATGGTATAAACAGATTTTCGATCCGACAGTCAGATCGCCTCGAAAACAGCGAAGAAGATCCCACAACTTAAGCCGTGAATAGTAACCCCTGTTTTAAATTTTTCGCCGACCAACGTCGGCTGATTCACTGTTTGGTGTCCGAACCTATCAGTACAGATAGTCAATTTTAACCGCTTCATCGTTCTGAGCACAATGGCACCGACGAAATTCACGTTTGACGGCTCTGAAGCATCGGGATGCGTGCCATACAGTATAAATTTACTGTATTAAATGGACCGAGCATTTTTAGGAGCACCAAATTGAGGAATCAAATACGCTACCTGATAGGTTTCGTCGAGCCGGACGTCGTGGCGAAGTCCGTTTTTCATTTCGACGACTCGTGTGCCTCAAAATACGTGAAATACAGTTAAAAAAATGGGTATTTTCACAAAGGGCGTAATATTTTATGTACCAAAATGCTAGGGACTTTTTCCTGAGGGATATGGGTGTAATTGTGATCTACAGCAGGGACCCTGGGGTTGGAAGCATGAGGTACAGGGACCCAAGAGCATATTGTTACAAATTTTCACATTAAACGTTTGTGGCTCTTGGATTCCTCGTAGGGGGAGTTACAGACATTCGAGGAGTCCTTAAACCCTCGGCGTCCATCCAAGAAGTAGAAACCGCCCCTCCCCCTTAGCCTTGGGTCGCCAAGAATCGCGGCTGTTAGGATTTCCATATATGTGGCCTAATTAATTATATTTAAATTTGGATTTACTATAGATAAGGTCAATCCTAAAAGATATAGAATTACTTGATATGGTATATCTTATCCCTTTCCCATCCATTTAAATTAAATAGAATCCTAATCACACTTTGATGGGAAGTCGATCTGGAATCTATATAAAGGGGTACTGGTCCTGCCACCCACTCATGTGCATTCTGGTAAGATTATCCATTAAATCCACACCATACGGAAGAGTGCCTGAGAAAGGAGGAGAAACCAGATTACCTAGTTCGGTCGGTAATGTTTAGTATTGCAACCGAATTTCTTGCTTCCGCTGTTTAATCAAGAATTTATTTTCGATGGCGCTCTGTAAGTTATTTTACAGTTTTATTTATGATCCTGAATATTGGTATGTATTCGATTTTATTTTATACCATATAAATTTCATCAATTGGTATCGGAGCCAGTTAGATAAATTTAATATTATATGCTTTATTAAATTGAATTGAATAATGATGAATTTATTTTTTAAAACGGATTTTAGACTTTGAATCTAATTATATATAGTTAAGATTTTTTTGAAATATTGCCACGTCGTATGATTTGTTCATTGTCATTTTGTTGTAGTGTGATGCGCTTTGTTTTTCTTTAAAACCATCAATTTTTTTCTTTTCTTTTTTTTTTTTTGCATTTGGATCTCGTTATTTTTTAGCTTCCAATTTTGAAAAAGACGTCATAAGGCCACTCGGTTTTGCTTATGTGTGACCTTACAGTACGACAGCACTGCATCATTTTTGCTTGTCATAATTTTGGGACTCTATGGGTTGTTTGGATGAAATCTAATTAATTGAAGAAAAATAAATTTTTGGTTTGTGCCTCTTCTAGATCCGAGACAATGTAATTCTTATGTTGTGGCTATCTTTCTTTTATTGGACTTTAATCTGTTATTAAAATTTATTTATTTGTTCCAAATTCATAAAAGATTACTTTTAATTATTAAGTTTATTAATTCATCTTATTTCGATTCATGAATTAATAAAGTATTGTGAATATAAAGAATCCGTTCACATAAGGATTTAAAATTTGCATACAATATTAATTTATCATAAATTTATTTATCTGATATTTATGGTGATATAAGGATATACATAAATTTTATGATTGCAATATTATATTGTAAATTATTGCATCTATACTTATGTATATCATAAAGTATTATTTTGATCAGACATAACATGAAAATTAAATAATCATAATTGTTGTTAGATTATTTAAATCTAGACGCTAAGTTAAATTAATTTATTATTTCGATTATTTAGGTGCAAGCCAAAGCGGCCCTAACTAAAGAATAATAAATTAATTTACTTTAAAGTAGCGTTCTTTTGAATAATTTTCATGTTAATTATACGGCAATAAGTCAAATTAATTTATTGTTTCAACTATTCGGGTGGAAGCCAAAGCGGCCTCGTTCAGAAGAAATAGTGAATTAATCGCTTTAAAAAAGTGCATGTAGAAATTGCACCATATTGTTTTTGTTTAGTATGATTCTAGACATAAAGGTATATGGGTGGTGTAGGATGGTAATTTTCTTGTAACTCGTTTGGAGAAATTTGCCTGGCCAAAACTGACAATTTTTTTATATGGAAAACTTGAAATTATCACGATCTACAGAAAGTCTAAATTAATTTCTGATAAAGAAATTGCATATTTATGCTTGTAACTCTGCTCCCAAAGGAGGGGTTATGATATCATATAAAGTATATGCATAAAGAAAGAAAGAAAAATATTTATGCTCATAATTCTGCTCCCAAAGGAGGTGTTGTGATGTCATATAAATTATATTTTTCTAATTTTGGTGTGGAATATTATGATGTGATTTCTTATTAATAAAGACATGCATTTTATTTTTCAGTTATGACTTCATCCTTTGTTCCTATTGGTGATTCTGTTCCTATGCTTAATGGTTCTAATTACTCGGAGTGGAAAGAACAGATTATGCTTACATTAGGGTGTATGGATCTCGATTTGGCTCTAAAAGAGGAAAAACCTCTTCCTCTTACAGATCAAAGTACGCCAATCCAAACAGCATCTTTGGAAAAGTGGGAGCGCTCCAATCGACTTAGTTTGATGCTGATGAAGGCGCGTGTCGGTAAAAACATTCAGAACTCAATTCCTGAATGTAAGACAGCCCGTGATTTCTTAAATGCTGTGGAGCAACAGTTTGTAACCTCCAGTAAAGCTTTGGCAAGTACCCTAATGAATAAACTGTCTTCCATGCAGTACTCCGGAAAAGGCTCGATTCGCGAGCACATTATGGAAATGCGAGATATTGCAGCGCAGCTCACTACACTTGAAGTAACCATCTCTGATTGATTCTTAGTGCACATTATTTTGAACTCCTTGCCATCTGAATATGGACGATTTCAGATATCTTATAACACATATAAGGATAAATGGTCAATCAATGAATTGTTGACTATGTGTGTGCAAGAGGAAGGCAGATTGATACAAGAAAAACAAAATACAGTTGACTTTGTTTCTCACAAGGGACAAAAAAAGCGTACTAAGAATGGTAAAGGCAAGAATGACTCAAAAAAGAAGAACATGGAAGTCATGTCTGGTTCACAGAGCCAATTAAGTAATTGGACTCCCAAATGCTTCTTTTGCAAGAAAAAGGGTCATATAAAGAAAGACTGTCTAAAGTATCAGAAATGGCTCCAGAAGAAAGGTAAGTTTCTGGTTTTGATGCGTGAGTTGCATTTAGTTTCTGTTCCATCTAATACTTGGTGGATTGACTCTGGTGTCACATGGCATGTGGCGAATTCCGTGCAGGGATTTCTAAACCGCAGAAAACCCAATAAAGATGAAGCCACTATCTATACTGCTGAAGGAAATCCAACTAAAGTTAAATTTGTAGGAACATTTAGATTAGTTCTTTCTGGTGGTTACGTTTTGGATCTAAGTGATACTTTTTATGTTCCAATTTTTTCAAAGAATTTAATTTCTATTTCGAAACTTGTTGGTTTGGGATATAGTTTCAGTTTTAATAATAAAGTTTTTTCGTTATCCTACAAATCTGAGATAGTTGGCTCTGGTGTTTTGGAAAATAATCTATATAAAGTACCTTTAGATCATTCGTATAGTGAAATCCTTCTTACCATGCACGAAAATGTTGAATCAAAACGTGGCATTAATAATGAAAAGTCATCCATGTTATGGCATAGGAGGTTGGCACACATATCGAAACAGAGAATCCAAAGGTTAATTAGAGAAGGAATTCTGGATGATCTTGACTTCTCTGATTTTGGAACGTGTGTGGACTGCATAAAGGGAAAGCAGACCAAAACCTCCTCTAAAGGTGCCAAAAGGTGTGATGGAACATTAGAGCTGATTCATACGGATATATGCGGACCTCTCCCTCTTACGTTTACTGGCCATAAATATTTTATCACATTTACTGATGACTACTCTCGATATGGCTATCTTTACTTGCTTAAAGAGAAATCTGAAGCATTAGATGCCTTTAAGGCATATAAGGCTGAAGTAGAGAATCAACTCGAGAGAATGATAAAAGTGGTCAGATCAGATAGGGGTGGTGAATATTTTGGTAGACAGACAGATAAAGGCCAAGTTCTTGGGCCTTTCGCTAAGTTTCTAGAGCAGTGCGGGATTGTTCCACAGTACACCATGCCAGGCACACCTGATCAGAATGGTGTTGCTGAAAGAAGGAATCGCACATTAATTGATATGCTTAGGAGTATGATCAGTAATTCTACCCTTCCAATATATATCATTGTGGGTTGAGGCGCTCAAAACTGCCCTATATATTCTTAATCGGGTCCCTACTAAGGTTGTCACTAGGACTCCTTTTGAGCTTTAGACATGTAGGAAATCTAGTTTAAGACATTTTCATACATGGGGTTGTCAAGCTGAAGCCAAATTGTATGACCCACAAATAAAGAAATTGGATCCTCGAACCATTTCAGGATATTTTATTGGTTATTCAGAAAGGTCCAAAGGGTATAAGTTTTACTGTCCATCACTTCCTATAAAGATTGCAGAAACTAAAACAACACGGTTTATTGAGGATGAAACAGTTAGTGGGAGCTCTGAACCTCGATTCGTTGAATTTGATGAAATTCAAGAGCATTTAGATTCTGTACAGAATATACCCATTATTGTTCCTAATAATTTGATGGTTCCAGTTCCAGTAGAACAACAAGTTATTTTGGAACCACAAAGTTAAGGTGAACCTATCATTGATAATCCACATCAAGATTTACAAGTGGATGATCAGATAGATTTAAGAAAATCCTCAAGACAGAGAAGACCGGCTATGTTTAGCGATTATATTATCTATCTTTATGAGAATGGTCAGAACCTTGATGATCCTCTTAGTTTTTCCGATGCCATAAATAGCAGTAATGCAACAGAATGGTTCAATGCCATGAAAGATGAGATTGAATCCATGAACCATAATAAGGTATGGGATCTTGTTGAGTTACCTATAGGAGTTAAACCTGTAGGATGCAAGTGGGTTTATAAAATCAAATGGGACTCCAAAGGTAACATAGAGAAATACAAGGCCCGTCTTGTGGCAAAAGGGTTTACTCAGAAAGAAGGCATTGATTATAAAGAGATTTTCTCTCCGGTATCGAGAAAAGAATCTTTCCGTGTGATTATAGCTCTGGTTGCTCATTACGATCTCGAGCTATACCAGATGGATGTAAAAACTGCTTTTTTAAATGGAGATCTTCATGAAGAGGTATATATGAGTCAACCTGAAGGATTCTCGCAAAAAGAAAAGGAGCACTTGGTATGCAAATTAAAGAAATCAATATATGGACTAAAACAGGCCTACCGACAATGGTACTTAAAGTTTAAACAAACCGTTTTAACCTTTGGTTTTAAAGAAAACATTGTTGATCAATGTATATATCTGAAGGTTAGTGGGAGTAAAATAATTTTCTTAGTCCTTTATGTTGATGATATTTTGCTTTCCAATAATGATCTCGGACTATTACATGACACTAAAGAATTTCTTTTCCAAACTTTTGAAATGAAAGATTTAGGTGAGGCCTCATATGTTCTTGGTATTGAAATTAAAAGAGATAGACATAAAGGTTTACTCAGTCTATCTCAAAAGGCCTACATAAAGAAAGTTTTGGAAAATTTTGAAATGCATAATTGTAAACCGAGTGTTGCTCCCGTTCAGAAAGGGGATAAGCTTAATGCTTTTCAGTGTTCCAAGAACCAATTAGAAATCGAACAGATGAAAACCATACCATATGCCTCTGCAGTTGGTAGTCTTATGTATGCACAGACGTGCACACATCCGGATATTGCTTTTGCCGTTGGATTGCTTGGCAGGTATCAAAGTAATCCAGGTATGGAGCATTGGAAGGCTGCTAAGAAAGTTATGAGGTATTTGAAGGGTACTTTGGATCATATGCTGATATACAGGAGATCAGATCATTTGGAGCTGATCGGATATTCAGACTCTGATTTTGCGGGATGCCCAGATACCAGAAAGTCTACAACTGGGTATATTTTTCTGCTTGCTGGTGGAGCGATTTCATCGAAGAGCAGCAAACAAAGTATTACTGCTCCTTCGACCATGGCTACAGAGTACATTGCATGTTATGAGACTACATCACAGGCTATTTGGCTTAGGAATTTTATCACAGACTTAAAGATTGTGGACTCCATTGCTCGTCCAATAAAGATTTTCTATGATAGTTCAGCTGCAATTTTCTTTGCCAATAACAACAAGATTACGACGGGGTGTAAACACTTGGACACCAAGTATCTTGTTGTGAGAGAGAAGATAGATGAAGGATATGTTAGAATTGAATACATCAGTACCAAGTGTATGGTTGCAGACCCAATGACCAAGGGCTAGCACCTGGGTCATATAAAGATCATGTTTGTAGCATGCACTACAAGAAAATAGATCTTTTGTGGCCAATATTTTGTGGCGAATTAATGAACTCTACTATATTAACCTTTTTTGTGGCTATTTTCAACGTTTCCTCACTATTAATCTTAACTCAAATTTTCATATACATACCGTAGGAATTTAGTAATGAGCGCCGCTAATTCGATGCAGTATTTGCGGCCATCACTCGATTTTGGCCACAATAATAGTAAGAAATAATTGTGACAAATATTATCGACACATATTTACTTTTCAATTCACCATTTGTCACCATCGATAATGTTGGGCCACTAAAATAATAATAATTAACTGTGGCGAATTTGTATGGCTATACATTTATTAAGATTTTCGTGGCTATTTTCAACTTGTCTTCACTATTAATCTTAATCAGAATTTTCGTATACCTACGGTAGGGGTGTTTTAATGATCGTCACTAATTCGATACAGTATTTGCGGCCATCACTAGATTTTGGCCACAATAATAGTAAGAAATAATTGTGACAAATATTATCGCCACATATTTACTTTTCAATTCACTATTTGTCACCATCGATAACGTTGGGCACTAAAGTAATAATAATTAACTGTGGCGAATTTGTACGGCCACACATTTATTAAGATTTTCGTGGCTATTTTCAACTTGTCTTCACTATTAATCTTAATCAGAATTTTCGTATACCTACGGTAGCGGTGTTTTAATGATCGTCACTAAATCGATGCAGTATTTGCGGCCATTACTAGATTTTGGCCACAATAATAGTAAGAAATAATTGTGACAAATATTATCGCCACATATTTACTTTTCAATTCACCATTTGTCACCATCGATAACGTTGGGCCACTAAAATAATCATAATTAACTGTGGCGAATTTGTATGGCCACATATTTATTAAGATTTTCGTGGCTATTTTCAACTTGTCTTCACTAGTAACCTTAATCAGAATTTTCGTATACCTACGGTAGGGGTGTTTTAATGATTGTCACTAATTCGATGCACTATTTGCGGCCAACAATAAATTTTGGCCACAATAACAATAAGTAATTATTGTGGCAAATTTTGTTGCCACACATTTATCTATTCAATTCACTATTGGTAACCGTCGATAAAATTTGGCCACCTAATGTAAGACTCGTGAAATTTAAATGCAAAAGAAACCTAAGAGTTTGTGTACTGGTGTGCAAATTGCAGTTTTCGGGACACGGTCCCCCGACTTACAGATCCGAGTCTGATCTCGATAATCTGAAATCACCAGTGCGACCGTCTCGTCGAATTGATAAAAAATGGTGTAAACCAATTTTCAATCTGACGGTCGAATTGTCTCGAAATCAGCGAAGAGTGAAGTGGGGCCCACAACTTAAGTTGTGAATAGTAACTGTAATAGTCAGGTTTTTCTATTTTTAAATAAATAGAAAGAAAAGTGAAATTCAGTCTTGGTTCGGGTTTAAAAAGTCTAAAATGACCTGACTGGTCAAACGCCGGTGTGCAACTTGCACAATTTACGAAGCAAAAAGGCTATTTTTCAATCCGGACATGATCTTGAAAGTCCGAGATCACCGTTGCGATCGTCTCGTCGAACTGAGCGAGATTCATATTCAGCAAATTTCGATCTGACGGTCGGATCTTCCAGAAATCAGCGAAGAAGCGGGTGAATATCGCGACCAATGTACCAGTGGCCCTGTGCACAGTACTTTAAGTGAGTTACTGTAGATGAACAGTAACCCCTAAACTCGAGACTCCCTCGGTTGCAACGTTGGCCAATTCGCTGTCCGGACTCCGAACATAGCGATCCTGAAGTACTCTAGAAATTCAAATTGAATTTGAAGAATTCAAATGTCAATATGAATGAGAAATTGCAAAGGTAAACCTATGTGGTTGTATACCGGGGTGCAAATTGCATAGTTTTCGGAGCACTATGTCTGCCTTTCAGATCCGAGTTTGATCTCGAAAATCTGAAATTGCCAGTGCGACCGTCTCGTCGAATCGATTAAAAATGATATAAACTGATTTTCGATCCGACGGTCGGATTGTTCAGAAATCAGTGTAGAAGCTTGTGGGGCCCACGATTTAAGTCGTGAATACTAACCTCCTGTTTTAATTCCCTGCCGAGTGAACGTTGACCGAGTCACCGTGTGGAGTCTGAATATGACGGTCCAGGTAGTCAATTTTAACCGCTTCATCATTATAAGCGCAGTGGCGCTGACGAAATTTGCATTTGACGAGCCTAAAGCCTCGTAAAGCGTGCTGAACTGTATAATTTACAGTATAAGATGGATTTTAAAAATTATGGAGCTAAATTTTAGCGAACCAAAATCGCTACCTGATAGGTTTCGTCGAGCCAGACGTCGTGATGGTGTCCGTTTTTCAATTTGAAATTCGGTTGTCTCGAAAAGCGTGAAATATGAGAAAAATCACAGTATTTTGCGAAAAGTTCTTATATTTTATGTATCAAATGGCGAGATAATTCTTAGAGAGGGTGTTCTATGCATGATTTTACTACAGTGAGGGACCCAACTCTAACTAATGCTAGATGAGGGGTTGATTAGCATTTTGTTACAATTTTACCCTAAATCTATACGCGAGGAACCCTAACCAAACCCTAGCCGTTTTTCTGTGGAAACCGCAGCCCCCACGACCCCCTCTCCTCCTCCTCTGTGACTCCCGAACTGCACGCCGCCTACCGCCACGTCGCCTTGCCGGAAAAAGCAAGAAATCATCCTTGCTTTCGAGTGGAGTTGGGAAGGTATCATCTAAGGGCTTGAGATCTCTCCAAAGCTGCACTGAGATCATCTCTGGCATCCAGAGAGTCTGATCCAAGAACTGCGACGCCCAGAACCGCCGCGCGCCACCGGGCCACCATCTTCTTCTTCCTCGGGTCCGACGAGGTGAGCCCCTCTTCTTGGTGGGTTTTCTTGCAACCTGGACCCTAGCAGTAGTTTTCTGACACCAAGAGGATAATTCAGGTCAAGTCCCGAGGTCTGTGGACCTCCGGTTGTCGGCGGGTTGAAGAAGGGCCGCCGGAACCCTAGTTCTCGGCCGGAATTGTGCGCGCTGCCTCCGGAGCTCCGGCGTTGGAAAAAACTTGACCAGAAGTTCCTGCTGGTCCCCAGGAAGACCTCCAAGAAGTTTGGGAGGTTTTGGTGCATTGTGGAGTGCGGGGGAGCAAACCCTAGTACTCGGGTTCTTTGGGTGGATCGAGCAATGCCGCCCGCCGTCGCCGTCGCTTCCTCCGGCGCCGGACAACCTTGGTAAGTGTTCTTACACCTCAGGCTTGCTTCTAGACCGGTTGCATGCAAGTCATGCAGTCTCTTTTCCAAGTTGCCATTAATGGGCTCCTAAAGTTCCATCTTCTTCTTCCTCGGGTTGGGGGTACACAGGGGCTATCAAGCTTGCTTGGCTGAGGTTTATTCCACCTCTGGAAGTCCAGGAAGGTTATGCTCACCTTTGTTTGAAGAGTGACCGAGTGGGAGGTGAGTTCGGCCATCTCGTGCTCCAAGAAGACAAAGGCAAGGAGTGGTGGCTCCAGCAACTAAACCAGTGAGCTTACAACCTGCCACAGGTGAGCCCTTGAGTTTTTATGATGTTCTCTAAATGGTGCTCACCTTTGTTGCTGCCCAGAAATTCTGAATGCATAAATGCCCAAAGTCGAGCTCTTGTTTGATTGTGTTGATCCTACACTTGGGTTTGGTGGATTTGCTGAGGCTCAGAGGTGAGCCTCTATACATTTGAATACCCCTGAGCATGATGCTCACACTAAAAATGGAAAAGAACCAATGGAAAAATAGTTATTGCAACCTTGAGCCTCAATGCACAGTAATCATGGGCTAATTTGTGTTTTTGTTGCTCAATTTGATCTTGGACTGTGAGCACGGAGTCCAGCACATTAAAATCTAGTTACGGATAAATTATTTTGGTATTTGGATTCCCGGATTAAAAGTTGGGGCATAATTAGTGATTTTTGTACGTATAAAATGCAAATTTAGAAAAGTTCGGGGGTCTAAATGTAATTGTAACCTGGTAGGTTGCTGTAGACAGCATGCACGGGGTCTCTAAACCTTTCGTTAGAGATCCAACGGCTTTCGTTGAGCGGGATTCGGATATCGAGCCGTAAATCGGCAAAATCGCCGGTTTAATGGCGATTCGACGTTAATCACGCAATTCAAGAAATTGCGGTGATCAATTTGTGATGCTAAATATCCATGGCTATTCCCGGTGCTGTTCCAAAAAGCCCGGTGATTTTAGTTCTTAGTTTGCAGCTTCCGGAGCCAAAATAGGCTTCCCGGAAGTGTTTCAGTGGTTATGGCACTGCCGGTGCACAGGATTACCCAGAATCTGGTGTTAGGGCCTAAATGTCTTAAGTTAGACATTCTTGGGCAACACGTGAAGTTTCATGAGTTTTGGTTATTGTTCAGCACAGATTGGGTCATAGTGGATCTATCGGCGGATTTTCGAAAATTTTGGAAGATTCCGGGACTTCAGCGAAGTTCCCTGTTTAGCTTGCCTGTACACAGTGTGTCAGTGGGTTGGGTATGTGTGAGAGTCTCTTTTCTGACCTGTGCATATGATTCAGGTCCCAGCAGTCAGCCGTCAGCTTGCGAGCCATCCAGCAGCCACCGTGATCATCTACATTGAGGTGGGTTTATCTTCGGTCTGGGCTTTATCAGGTTGGCCCTATGGGGTGTTGTGGTAGGTTGGACCCCTGTTTTTGGTGTAGCCCTGAACCTATATATGCTTGAGCCTTTCTATTTGCTTTCATTCCAGCATTCAGTCATTTCAGCTATATTTGCCTTGATCTTACAGTTGAGCTCTCTATATGCTTTCTGTGATGACCCGGATCTCTGCAGAGCTGCTACAGTGCGTGGGAGTGGCTGATGGAGGCCTACATGGTGTGTTGGAAGTGTCTGGGGCATAATCGGGCACCAGAGTTGGACTTCGGAGCTTATTTGGGCATGTGAGTGATCGGAGGACCCCGTGGAGGGTTTAGAAGTGGTTTCGCGCGAATCGGATATTTATATTGGGCTCCGCACGAAGTTCGGGCTAAGAATACACCTTCGGGAGCCTCCGGCAATTTTTAGAGTTGGAATTTGGCGAAACGGACGTCAAATTCGGATTCAGCGCGCGAAAACGGTCAAAATGGACTACCTACTTGACTTTTTGGGCTCGGGTTACTGTTCACGCCGGAACAGTACTTCCGGCGATCGCCGGCGGCAGCCGGCGGCGGCGGAGAGCGGCGGCGCGGCCTCGGGCAGGCGGCAGCACGGCGGCGGGCAGGCGCGGGCAGCGCGCAGCGCGCGGGCAGGGCGCGCGGTCCACGCGGCAAGCGTGCACCGGAGCGGGGGGCCACGTGGCAGTTCCCCATTGGATGGTCCACAGGTCGCGGTCTACGGAGGAGTGTGGTGTACGGTGGACTGGGCGGGAAGACACGTGGCAGGATGTCATTGGTTTGGTTCATGAAGTCGGGTGCACCGGGTGCAGCGAGCGAGAGGCGTGACACGTGGGTTCACCGGGTGCAGGATGTCATTGGTTTGGTTCATGAAGTCGGGTGCACCGGGTGCAGCGAGCGAAAGTCGAGCTCTTGTTTGATTGTGTTGATCCTACACTTGGGTTTGGTGGATTTGCTGAGGCTCAGAGGTGAGCCTCTATACATTTGAATACCCCTGAGCATGATGCTCACACTAAAAATGGAAAAGAACCAATGGAAAAATAGTTATTGCAACCTTGAGCCTCAATGCACAGTAATCATGGGCTAATTTGTGTTTTTGTTGCTCAATTTGATCTTGGACTGTGAGCACGGAGTCCAGCACATTAAAATCTAGTTACGGATAAATTATTTTGGTATTTGGATTCCCGGATTAAAAGTTGGGGCATAATTAGTGATTTTTGTACGTATAAAATGCAAATTTAGAAAAGTTCGGGGGTCTAAATGTAATTGTAACCTGGTAGGTTGCTGTAGACAGCATGCACGGGGTCTCTAAACCTTTCGTTAGAGATCCAACGGCTTTCGTTGAGCGGGATTCGGATATCGAGCCGTAAATCGGCAAAATCGCCGGTTTAATGGCGATTCGACGTTAATCACGCAATTCAAGAAATTGCGGTGATCAATTTGTGATGCTAAATATCCATGGCTATTCCGGTGCTGTTCCAAAAAGCCCGGTGATTTTAGTTCTTAGTTTGCAGCTTCCGGAGCCAAAATAGGCTTCCCGGAAGTGTTTCAGTGGTTATGGCACTGCCGGTGCACAGGATTACCCAGAATCTGGTGTTAGGGCCTAAATGTCTTAAGTTAGACATTCTTGGGCAACACGTGAAGTTTCATGAGTTTTGGTTATTGTTCAGCACAGATTGGGTCATAGTGGATCTATCGGCGGATTTTCGAAAATTTTGGAAGATTCCGGGACTTCAGCGAAGTTCCCTGTTTAGCTTGCCTGTACACAGTGTGTCAGTGGGTTGGGTATGTGTGAGAGTCTCTTTTCTGACCTGTGCATATGATTCAGGTCCCAGCAGTCAGCCGTCAGCTTGCGAGCCATCCAGCAGCCACCGTGATCATCTACATTGAGGTGGGTTTATCTTCGGTCTGGGCTTTATCAGGTTGGCCCTATGGGGTGTTGTGGTAGGTTGGACCCCTGTTTTTGGTGTAGCCCTGAACCTATATATGCTTGAGCCTTTCTATTTGCTTTCATTCCAGCATTCAGTCATTTCAGCTATATTTGCCTTGATCTTACAGTTGAGCTCTCTATATGCTTTCTGTGATGACCCGGATCTCTGCAGAGCTGCTACAGTGCGTGGGAGTGGCTGATGGAGGCCTACATGGTGTGTTGGAAGTGTCTGGGGCATAATCGGGCACCAGAGTTGGACTTCGGAGCTTATTTGGGCATGTGAGTGATCGGAGGACCCCGTGGAGGGTTTAGAAGTGGTTTCGCGCGAATCGGATATTTATATTGGGCTCCGCACGAAGTTCGGGCTAAGAATACACCTTCGGGAGCCTCCGGCAATTTTTAGAGTTGGAATTTGGCGAAACGGACGTCAAATTCGGATTCAGCGCGCGAAAACGGTCAAAATGGACTACCCACTTGACTTTTTGGGCTCGGGTTACTGTTCACGCCGGAACAGTACTTCCGGCGATCGCCGGCGGCGGCGGGCAGCGGCGGAGAGCGGCGGCGCGGCCTCGGGCAGGCGGCAGCACGGCGGCGGGCAGGCGCGGGCAGCGCGCAGCGCGCGGGCAGGGCGCGCGGTCCACGCGGCAAGCGTGCACCGGAGCGGGGGGCCACGTGGCAGTTCCCCATTGGATGGTCCACAGGTCGCGGTCTACGGAGGAGTGTGGTGTACGGTGGACTGGGCGGGAAGACACGTGGCAGGATGTCATTGGTTTGGTTCATGAAGTCGGGTGCACCGGGTGCAGCGAGCGAGAGGCGTGACACGTGGCGCGCAGGGATTGGGCGCGCCACTGTGCGCGACAGGCAGGGGCGGTGCGTGGTGCACGGTGGACCGGTTTGAGACACGTGGCATTACGTTGTTGGTTCGGTGTTTGGGGTTGTCGTGCACCGGGTGCAGCGAGTGTTTGGTTTGGACACGTGGCGCGCGAGGATTGGGCGCGTCACTGTGCGCGTACGGACGGCAGGCGGCGGCGACAGGCGGAGCAGGCGCGCAGGCGGCAGGCGGCGGTGCCGGCGGGCGTGGCGGCCACGGCGCCGACGTGGCGCACGCGTGCGCCACGTGGCGGCCGCCCATTGGCCAGCGCCAACTGCCCGTTGACCAGAGGAGCGCCACGTGGCGTGTGGGGAGCGGCCGGATCCGCTGTTTCGTGTTCGGGGACACGTGTCAGTGCGGGGAGCGGGTTGGACGACCGTTCGGTCCGACCGGATCGCGTGCGCGGAGTGGGCCGGGCCGGGCCGGGTTACTGTGCGCGCCCGAAAGTGCGGGCCGGGCCGCACTGTTTGCGCCCGAAACTTTTCGGGCGCCCGAAACCAGGGACACCCCGGGAATTTTTGGAATTGTTTCTTTTGGCCTATAAAAGGCAGCCCACTCCCCTCCTTCTTTCCCTTTTTCCGAGCTTTAGAGAGGGATTGAGAGGGAGAGTTGTATATGAAAGTTGTTCCCCTTGGTGCCCTTGATCTCCTGGTGGATTCTCAGAATGTCTGGAAGCTCGGCAACGGCGATAACATTTTTACAGTTCGCCTCGGTTTTCCCCCATTTCGGCCCATTACCGTCGCAGATTATTCAAAAATTCACTGTGAGCAAACCAGGAGGAGTTTTTGGACGATTTCTTCGACAGCGTGTTCCTAAGAGGTAAGGCTTCGATTTTCGTGTTGATCGCTTCGCTCCGTTTCGCACTTTTGGCACGTTTCCCGAGGCATCTTTGACCCCCATTTTTCTGTGGTGGATTTTGGACAGCACCAACTTGCCGAATTTATATCTCAGCCTAGGAACATCGGATCGAGGCGATTCAAGAGTCGATTTTGATCTACTCGTCGCGAGGAACACAGTGGTGATTTTTCTGGAATTTTAGAAAATTGTCTCGAAGGTGAAAATTACTGTTTTCTCAGTGTACAGTGTGCAGTTTTTCTTCACAGTTTGATGTTTGGATTACCACCTTGCCGAATTTATAACTTGACTTACCGAACTCGGATTTGGGCGTGCAAGGTACCGTTTCGAAGCTATCGATGCGAGGATCGCTGTGATATTTTTATGGGATTTTTCTGGGCACTTTCTGCAGGTGATAATTTAACAGTTTCGGGACTGTTGTTGTATGGGTTAATTAAAGCAATATTTGGGAACCTAAATGTATTTAGTGGACTTTGTGTTGTGCCAGGAGTGTTTTGGGTATACTGTACTTGTTGGAGCGCAAGATTGGAGTTTTTGGTATTCTCAGCTGTATGGACCCGGACAGTTAGCGCTTCAGGTGGGTGGTTGTTGCTTGCCTCTATATCTGACTTACTCACTAAGTTTATTAGAAAACCCCACTATTGAGCATATTGTTTGATTATCATGCCTAATTGACTGATATACATGTGAGCCTATCTTTGGGGGATTAATTATGTGGATATAGCATGTTTTGGGATAATATCACTGAGGGGACATGATTGCGGGGACATACTTAATTGTGATAATTAACATGCTACATTAGCACCCAGATTTTATGAAAAACGGATTAAATGGATTAACTGTTGGGACATAATGATATATCAATGTGCGGGTTTCACTCTGGGAATTATTATGGAACAGGGATCTTATACATGTGTAGTCGACTGATGATTTTAGCCTGATGGTGATATTTATGTGGATATTATTAATTATTACACATGTAAACTGTTATTTGACATATTCTCCCTTTCACATTGCATGAGGACTTTTGCATGCTTATTTGGACATCTAGATAGGCCACTATTTTATTGCTACACTATCATATTGGGATTTGACTTAGGAGAAACCATGATTGCTTTCTTTCTCCTTCTTATTTAGACTTTTGAGTCATGTTGCTCGAGTTCGAGCAGAGGTTTGGGATAGTGTAGCCGGGACCTGAGGGTCAGAGATAGGGTGTACTTGATGTGGATTGTGGGTTATTGCGGCAACCGCGGACAGTAGGCGGTTGACCGGATCTTGATTATTTTACCCAATTGCGGGTTGTGGGTTATTGCGGTGACCGCGGACTTTGGGCGGTTGACCGGATGTTTACTATTGCATCAGATTGGGTATCAGATTTCTCTAGTGGATGGTATTTCCCACTTTTGAGTATTATTGTATCGGATCGGGGTTTCATTAGTGGACGGAGTTTCCCACTTTGATCATAGTCATGATCCAGTCCTGCTATTATGAGACAGTGGTTACAGAGATGCTTGATACAGTGATACTTTACTCGTGTGGGTCGCTCCCCTCGAGTGCCACTCCGGAGTAGGCTTTACACCGTGCCGAGCGCCGGGCACCTTGGGATTTCGAGCCTTGTGTGCTGGTCCCCTACTGAGTTCTTGAGTTCGACAGCAGAGCAGGCAGTACCAGTTTTTACTGGTGTCTAGATTGGGTCTATTTGGTCAGGATCTGTTTTCCGATGCATTCATACCGTCATTTCCTTCGGTATTGCATTTAGAGGCATACTTGTGGTGGTTTCCCCTTTTATTCAGTAGTTCTGTTACAGCTTTACCCCCTTGCCCTTTTCTTGCCTCTAGTAGACTTAGTGGGTACGCCGGAGCTTGAGGCTTTACCCACAGGGGGAGGCTACTGGTTTACTAGTGGTTCTCACCCCCACTGTTGTTTCCTCTTCTTTTCTCCCCCCTGTTTTGCAGAGTCCTCATTGGAGTTGCTGATCTTCGGTCGTTGTTCGGGGCGAGGGAGTCACGAGCTAGATCTGTACCACCCGAGGAGTGTAGCTGTATCCCCTGGCTGGAGATTCCTGATAGCTGTCAGCTGATATTTACTGTTATCCTTGGAGGGAGATCTTTTGTATTTGGAGAGACAGAGTTGAGACTGATGTACTATAGTTTTAGTTTCTTTCCTTTTATAGTTGAGAGATGCTGTAGTGAGGACATTGTATGTGGATTACCTGTATTCGAAGAAATGGATATTGTACTTTATTTCATGTTGTACAGTGATTGGATTTTATTCTACAGCATTTTATTTCAGCTCTGATATTTGTGTAGCTATAGTACTATCTTTTGCAGGTTAGACGCTTCGCCTATGCGGGTTTTAGCATAGGTGGCGGATCTGTTGGCGAGACCGGGTCGCAGTTTCGACCCCGGGGCGTGACACTTTCATTCTCAGCACTTAGTATGTATAGTGATATACATCTGGACATATGCCATGCCTGATTGGACATTAGCTAGAGTGATATGATGGAACAACTTTCACAAATGAAATTGCCTGTGCCTATTCAGCCACCATCGACAAGAAAGGTAAGTTGGAGTATAAATTAGCAATATATTTTACTTTTTTGATAAAATAAATAGATAATATATATGCATAATTCTTATCATTATTCTTTTTTATTCTACAGGACTAAACCTTGGAAGCTCAATATTTCCGAGTTGGATCATCTCAAGACTTTCATTTTACTTTTAGCATAGAATTTTTATTATCTTTATTCTAATGTAAACGATTAACTGTTAGCTTATTTTGATTATGTCAGTTGAACATATATTTGATTTCTGTATTTTGTTGAACATATCTTGATTATTGTGATTGATATTATGTTTAAATCCTGATTGAGTAGTATTCAACTATTATTGTGTAGTAATAATGTGTAAAATTTATTTTTTTTATTTAAATTAGTACTACAAATTTTCTGTGGCTAAATAATAAATAGCCACAATATATGTAATTTGAAAACTTTACAGTGACTGGAACAATATTTGGCCACAAAATGTGATTGGGCAATTATTGTGGCCAAATATTGTTCCAGTCAAATAAATTTTGTGGCCACTATATTTAATTTCACCACTATATTTACACTACATTTTGTGGCCAATTTAATATTCGGCCATAAAATGTGTGGCATTATGTGTGGCCATCAAATAAATTTGTCACAATACTTTCAACATTATTTGTGGCCGACTACTTAATTTCGCCACTATATTTACACTATATTTTGTGGCCAATTTAATATTTGGCCATAAAATGTGTGGCATTATGTGTGGCCATCAAATAAATTTGTCACAATACTTTCAATATTATTTGTGGCCGACTACTTAATTTCGCCACTATATTTATACTATATTTTGTGGCCAATTTAATATTTGGCCATCAAATGTGTGGCATTATGTGTGGCCATCAAATAAATTTGTCACAATACTTTCAATATTATTTGTGGCCGACTACTTAATTTCGCCACTATATTTACACCACATATTGTGGCCAATTTAATATTTGGTCATAAATTATATTATGTCTTTTGTGGCCAAAAGTAATTTTGGCCACAAAATGTTAGAATATTAATTATTATTTTAATCACTATCTGTAGTCATATGGTAACTTTTTGTAGAGGAGGTTAGAAGTTTTGTGACGAATTCTATCGCCGCAAATTCATAGTGCTTTTTGTGGCGAATTAAAATTTTGGCCACAATAACCTTTTGTAGCAGTCCTATTGTGGCGACGTTGTGGCGAAGCTAATTTGGCCACAATAAGTATTTTGTGACCAATTTGTATATTATTGTGGCCATTAGTTTCGCCACAATAGATAAATTTTTTTGTAGTGATGGGTCTAATGAGTTCTTTTGATGTATAAGATTATGACATTATTTTTTATCTTTTTTCAATAAAGTTACAATTTTGATGCAGCTGTATTGGACCGTTTAATAGACATAAAGCTTTGTCTGTTAACGAATGGACATATAATTTTTAGTTCATTCATAAAGTTGTGCCACATAAAGTGCTTGGCTAGGAGATGAAGATGATATGGTAATTATGGAAGGAAAATTTCAATATAGAGAGGTGGACCGCCATAGTTCCTATCATTGTAGTCTTTTAGTTTGAGTTAAGGATCAAGTGAGTTCTAAGGTATTTGACCATAAAGTTTCCAATAATGCGCAATAAAGTTTGGAGTATAGAAATCCGTTTATGAAATATAATTAATATAAGCCAAGTGGGAGATTGTTAGGATTTCCATATATGTGGCCTAATTAATTATATTTAAATTTGGATTTACTATAGATAAGGTCAATCCTAAAAGATATAGAATTACTTGATATGGTGTATCTTATCCCTTTCCCATCCATTTAAATTAAATAGAATCCTAATCAGACTTTGATGGAAAGTCGATCTGGAATCTATATAAAGGGGTACTGGTCCTGCCACCTACTCATGTGGATTCTGGTAAGATTATCCATTAAATCCACACCATACGGAAGAGTGCCTGAGAAAGGAGGAGAAACCAGATTACCTAGTTCGGTCGGTAATGTTTAGTATTGCAACTGAATTTCTTGCTTCCGCTGTTTAATCAAGAATTTATTTTCGATGGCACTCTATAAGTTATTTTACAGTTTTATTTATGATCCTGAATATTGGTATGTATTCGATTTTATTTTATACCATATAAATTCCATCAGCGGCCACTCAAGGAGACCGAGCTCAGGCAAGGAAGAAGGTGATTGCTCTTGGGATCACACAAACCCTCTCTGAGCTTTCTGGTGGACTCCTCTACCTCCTGTGAGCGCACTTGGGAGAGCTAAGGCGCGTGCGACGCGGGGAGGAGCGAAGCGGCTTCTTCATTCTTCTCCAACTCCGGCCAAGGCATGTTTCGGAGATCCAATGGTTCTTTGGACCCTAGACCATGAGCAGTAGTTCTTGGGTTCATGGGAAGTCTCCCAGCTCAGCCCCGAAATGGGATATGATCCGGTTGGCTGGCGGCCAAGTTGCACCGCCGGAAAACCACTATTGCTCGGCCTCGAGCTTTCTTTGCTCTCGATGGTTTTGGACTAAAACAAAAATGATGGGAAGCTTCTACTTGACCTCAGGAACCTCTCTACCAAATTTGGGAGGATTTGGTTTTGTGTCGGGGTGGTGCGGCCGTGCCCTAATTTGGGGAAGACGATGCCTTGGCCGAGCTTGTTGCTCCGGCGCCGGCGCGGCCTCCTACCGCCGCTGACACACCCACCAAGCTTCATGTGGCCAAGGGGAACCCATCCATGCCCGTGCATGCAAGCCATGCAGAGCGGATGAAGATCCGCCATTAACGGGCCAAGCTTGACCTCGTTAATGGCGGCCGGCCATCCGGCGATCGCCGACGATGGGGACATGCCCAGAACTTCTTAGAACCTTGTTAGAAAGCTTTGGGTGCTGTCCATTACACCTAAGAACTAGTATTAGGAAGTTGCCATTAACAAAGCTCCAAGGATGGCCGCGCGGCCTAGCTCCGGCCACCGCGTGCCATTTCTTGACCTGGTTGCATGCATAATGATGCCCTCGTGTCCTTGAGGCTGGTGCTTGCCTCAGTTGGCCTCCAGAATAGAAGCTCTGTTGGGTGGCCAATGTTGGGTGCTCAAGCCATGGTCGAGTTTGCTCCGCCGGCTCCTCCGGCTAGCCGGCAACCCTCTGGTGGTGAGCCTTTAACGTCCCTCAGTCTCAGGAGCTTGATGCTCACCTTAAATTGAAAAATGACTGAGTGGATTGAAGGTCGTACCATGCCAAGCTCTAGTTTAGTTTAGGATGAACCCTAAAGTGATCCGGCAGCATTTAGGCTTCGCGACAGTTAGCCCTAGCCTCTACTACATCCCCTGAGCTTGATGCTCACCTCTGTCCAAAAGATGACTGATGGGATTGTGAGTTCTTGAGTGCCAAGCCTTAAAATGGCATTTGTCGGCCCTTAAGCTGTTCCAGCAGCTTCGCGTCTTCGCGGTAGTCAGCCTCTGAGTTTGTTGGACTTCCTGAGCATGTGCTCACCTAAAATTGGCAGATGATCGAGTGGATAATTTAAAAATGCAAGTTTAAGCCTATTACCTAAGTAAAGGATGGCCCGAAGTTGTCCTCGGGTCTCGTGTTGCTCCCAAATGGTGAGCACGGTGTTCAGAATGTCGAGGTCCACCTGTTGGTGGCCTCGGTTCGATTTAAAAATGCTCTGAAAATTTATACGAGTGAAAAAGGCTCTAAAATACATGTAATTATGCAATTTTACGATATCCTAGGGGTCTAAATGCAATTTTTACCTCACCTGCTGTCTTGGGCTGTGTGCTCATGATCTCTAAACTTTTCGTTGGAGATCCGATGGCTTTCGTTGGGTGGAAATCGGTTTACGTGCGTAGTAAGTCTGTGGTTTGGGTATATATGAGTCATTTCCTGATCAGTATTCATGATTCAGGTCCTTGCGGTCTGACTCCGACCCATGAGCCTTTTGTTGGAGTTGTTAGTTTGCCTACATACAGGTGGGTTTATCTTCGGTCCGGGCTTTATCTCTTCGGCCCTCTGGGGTACCTTATTTGGTCGGACCCCTGTTCTCATGGTAGTCCAGATTCTATATTTGAGCATTCTTTCCGTTGATTGGTTATTATCAGCTTATATCTAGATATTTATATCATGCTTGATTATATCTAGACACTTTCTCTGCCTGATTGGTCATCTAGCTTATACTTGGACACTCTTCATGTTGAATTGGTCATCTAGCTTATACTTGGACACTCTTCATGTTGGATTGGTCATTTAGTTTATACTTGGACTTTTGCCATGCCTGATTGATCATTAGCTAGCTATCAGATATTTACTATGTTCTCAGTATATCTTGGACTTTTGCCATGCCTGATTGGTCATTAGCTAGCTATCAGATATTACTATGTTTCTCAATATATCTTGGATATTACTCTTGTACAGACAGCCATTGTTCCTTGCATTCAGTATTGCATGAGATGAGATTTGATTGGCCTTTAGTTACTGCATCCCTATGGGGATTTTCGGCTTGTTGCCAATTACCCGGTCTATGGACCGTGAGCTTGAGCATCAGCATTATGATACGCCTCGCACCGCTGTACTTCACGTACGCCATGGGCCTGATCCCCCACTTGCGTTCTTTACCGGTAAAATGGTCTGTGGATGGACCCGTGACCCCCAGGTTAGTGCCCAAGGGTGCCAGGGTGTTGACCCCCAGGTTAGTGCCCGAGGATGCTGGGGTATGTCAGCCAGGTTAGTGCCAGGTTCAGCGTTTTCCCTGAGGTCTTGTTGACCAATATGGTGGCTTTGATTGGGTATTTGATTATTCTACCATTGATGCATTGATTACCTGCTTAGCATGCTTAGTCATTATACTTCTGTGATTGCTCAGTTTCTTGATTCAGTATCTATATCAGCATGCTCTTATTATGATAGTTCATTACCCTGTTATGCTCAGTACTGTATTCATGATTATTCAGTTATCAGCTTGTTATACCTGCCTTACCTACTGATTTTTTACTATCCGCTATTTATTGTATGCCAGTAGGTACGATTAGCTATTTCTCGGCTCGTCGTGCCCACTGGGATACACTGTCGATGTATCTCACACCTTCTGGGTGACCATTTTTCAGGTCGTTCGGGTGCTGGGATGTCGGTACACGTTGGTGAGGTTGTCGTGATAGCAATGACCCATTTGTCGCCGTTTACTTTATCTTCCGCAAATCATGTATTTATGTAAAGTTTAAATGTAATAATGTTTTAAATTGGTTGGTTATTTGTATAGTTGGATGCGTAGTTTAGACTACTCTGATATTGGCGGTAAGTGCTTAGCCGTGCATGTATAAAAAAGGCTCAGTCCAAAGGGATTGAAAATTTTCTATACATGTGGCGATCTGCTCATGCCCTGGATTGCTTTTAACTTTGATATGTTTTTTTTAAAAAAATTTAGCCTGCGTTTCGAAACTCGGGGTGTGACAATTTGTGCTTGTGAGTTTTTTACCTTTAGATGTAGGAATGTGCGGTTAGGATGATGGTGGGTCCCTTGGGTTTAGTTGGTGGTTGGTAGAATAGTATACTCTAAGGGGTAGAATTAATCAAAGGATTAGATCTAACGGTAGAAAACTTACAAGCACCAATTGCTTGGTGCTTGTATAAGCACAGTAGCCGGATATATATATATATATATATATATATATATATATATATATATATATATATATATATATATATATATATATATATATATATATATATAGTCCGGCTTGAATACTATCGATAGCACTAAGCAATTGGTACTACCAAGTTTTCAGTCATTGGATGAAAAGACGTGTGGTTGGGATTATAGTGATCTCCTAGGATTTTTACTATTCAACCAACCACCTAGTAAACCCTAGGGGACCACTATCATTCTAACCGCACATTCTTTAATCCAATGGCTAAAAAATTGGTAGCAACAATTGCTTGGTACTATCGATTGTATTCCAGTCTAATTATATATATATATATATATATATATATATATATATATATATATATATATATATATATATATATATATATATATATATATATATATATATATATATATTAGTGAGGCTGGGGTGCATTTATAAGCACGGAGGTGTTCGTGTTTATAAATTATTTTTGATGTTGATACTTTCGAATTGACGATCGGCTCTATTAGACTTGATCTAAAGTATTTGAAGTACATAGAAAATAAATTTCGCGATTTTTTGATATTATTTGCCCAGTGATTGAAATGGCACAAAATCAACGGCTGAAAATAAAAAATTTAAAATATATGATAATATGGCACTAAAATTTTAGATAAAAAATATTAATCTTATTTTATACAGTATAAAGAATTTTCTATCAAAATTTTACGTGATTTAAATATTTTTATACCGTTGCAAACAACTCACCACGACCATTAAAATTATTGATTTTGAACCTCTTTGATCATTACGTAAATGATATTGAAAAATTAAAAAAAATTATTTTTTAGATATTTTAAATATTCTAGATAAGTCTAACGAAGTCGATTATCAATTCAGAAGCCCCAACATCGAAAACGACTTATTAACACGGAAGGCTATGTGCTTTGATAAGCATACAAGTTTACTCATATATATATATATATATTAAGTTTATAATTTTAGAAAAATATTAAGTCATTGGTGCTTTTAGGTTTTTAGTTTTTAGAAGAAAAGATGTGTGGTTAGGATGACAGTGGGCCCCTCGGATTAAGTGAGTGTCACGCCCCGGAGGTTCTAAAAGAGCGGAAAAATGTATCCTTTTTTTTTTTTTCTTAAATGAACCTCGCCTCCGGCGCGCACTAGACCCGCCACATATACAAATTCGCTCCCCGAACGGGCGGAGCCTCCTTTGTATATGTACGGTGTTCCGAGCACGACAAATACTTTAACCATGCAAACAATGATCGACAATAAGGAGAGACTATACATAGCCATACAGTCACATTTATCACATTGAAACTACACGATAAACCCATAGGTTTGAAAGTCGGCGTCCACTCGACACCCGGTTTTACAAAACGTTTTCACAAACTCTTTTAAGCGGCCACCTTACTTGAAAGGATAAATTCACGGGTTTTGAAATCAGTGCCTACACGACACTTGGTTTGAAAATGCTTTTGAAACCATGTTTGTATTTGAAAACGAGCCGCAATTACACATCTTAACATTCATAGATGAGAGAAGATAATTCTATACTAAGTTCTCAATCCAACATCCACAAAAAACCATGCACAAGTAAACACAGCTAGACTAACCAATACACAATAAAAGATAACCATAACTGTAGAGTTTAATAGCCTCAAGGGCTAGGGTCCTCTAACCGTTGCCTCACCGTCGTCCCGGTTCCCACCCCTGCTCGGACCTGTCACAGTGTGGGTGGTCAGTGACTGATAAAATAGATGTAAACAGTAAATGCAATAACTGAAAAGACAAACCGAAACACCGGAGCATTTACCAAGTAGCAGTCGCCTCACCTTGAGGGGTCCCCACTAACCTCTCCTTGTGGGGTACACGGGTAAAAAAACTTACCATCTTTCCGAAAAAATACACCCTGTGCGGTGGCCAACCGCCGGTGTGCGTGTCAGCAATATGAGTGTAAATTAAGCAATGTTGCGACCTCAGCCGCGTTAGTCAGATTAGTAAAATAATCATGCGACCGCAGCCGCCTCAATGAGAATAGAATATGGGATTTACATGCAATGGGTTTAGTCACTTTTACCAAAAATATCTACTTTATCAAACGAAATACTCGAGAACGACCCTGCACCGAAATTAATCAAAAGTACCCACATGAATGAAGATAAACGACCGCGCCCATGTCCCTCCTAGGCAAATCCGAACTTCACGCGGCCTAATAAAATAATCAAAAACACCTTTTAACACTTTTACCTTAAATAGGCAAAACAGTGGTCCCAACCACTGTAACAATAGACCGACGAAAAACCAAAATCACTGTGCCAAGCGGACCGTGTCGTCCAACAAAAATCATCGAACCAAAAACTGTCCCGAAGAACTACATCGTTGTTAAAAATATCATCGTGGTCAAAAACACTCAAAAACGGGACGAAACGGGCCGAAAACGGAGCTATCGGACACCTCCGTTGAGGGCTGGTGCACGGCTGAGGCGTGGACCAGGCTCACCGCACAGTGGAGGAGGCGGCGCAGACCGGGCTCACCCCGGGCGCGTGCACCATGTGCTCTGGGCCGGGCCGGTGCACGACATGAGCGCGCACCGGGCTCACGCCCGCAGGGCGCTGTGGTGCGCACCGGGCGCACGCCCGGAGCGTGCACCGCATGAACTGGGCCGGGCTGGTGTATCCGCTGCGGGCCTGCGGTGCAGCGGGGTTCACAGCTATCGGCGCCGCGCCTGTGCGCCGGGTCCACGCCTAGAGTGTGGACCGCGTGGCTGCGGGCTGGGCTCCGTGAATAGTAAATCCAGGTTTTCTTTAATTTTTTTTTTTCCGATTTCGTTGTCTTCTCCGGCTCCGGTTGCGACCACGCGACCACGGCGGCTGCGTCGACGACCTCGTGAACATGATAACGGCAGCGGCGGCCTCCTGTTTGACAACGGCAGCGGCGGCTTCCCGTTAATTCCCCCATGCTCCAACGGAAATCAAAATAACTCAAACAAAAACCCCGGATCGCTCCGACGCTAAAACCATTGATCGGAGGCCAAACGAAACGTCGATCGGTAACCCGATCAAACCTCCGATCAAGACCGGTTAAAAACCATCGATTAAACCCGGTCAAAACACGAACAAAACACCGATCAAAATCTATCAAAACCCGTGATCAATTTACCGATTAAACCGATCTCTAAAGAACACGGGAAAAACCCACGATTAAACCGACGAAGGAGAGAAATAACTATTCCTAACCTTTTTTCGATGGAGGAGGCAACGCGATCCCGATCTCCGTTCTTTGCGGTGGTGAGAATCCGGATCCGCCCTCCGATGGCGGTGATGTCTCGTTCTCCGGTCTCCAGCACGTCGATCGGGGCAATCGGGTTCCTTCGCTTACTCTTCTCTATTTCTTTTTCCTCCGGTTAGGGTTTCCTTTTCTTTTCTCTTTTCTCCTTTCTCTCTTTTCAAACTAGGGTTTCGTTTGGTTTTCGGCACGCACAAAAGGGAAGGGTTTGAGGAGGCGATCTTTTAAGACTAGGGTTTTCTTTCGGTATACGGGGAATAAATAAATCTTGTTTTTAATTTATTTCTTTTATTTTCCCTTTTCGTATGTACGTACCGTCAAAATTCACATCAGATATTTTTGAACTCTAATTAATTAATTCATTAATTAATTAATTTTTCACAGATAATCCTTCGGGATAATTCTTTAAAGATAATTCCTTAAGGATAATTCCTTAGAGATATTTCCTTAAAGATAATTCCTTAACGATAATCCCTTGGAGATAATTCCTTAAAGATAATTCCTTAAGGATAATTCCTTATCTCCTCGAAAAGCGTGCACGATCACTTGCACGGATTTCGATGCACCTCTCGGTTACCGCGATCCTTACACCCCCTTTCTGGGGGTTCTGTAAGTCGGAATCCGGATCCGATCGCACCGCCGTTCTCCGTTTTTCGAGCTCTATCGCAGAAAAATACCCGCACCTCACGATTATCAACTTAAGTAAACCCGTTATTTTACTTTTCTTTAACTTAATCTTTATTAGCAGGAGGGTAAAATGTTACCAAAAATCTGTGATATTACACCACTCACCCCTTAAAAGAAGTTTCGTCCCCGAAACATAACCTCAACCCTCGCTAAATAACTCAGGATAACACTCCCTCATTTTCGTCTTAAGTTCCCACGTCGCCTCGCGCTCCTCTTGGTTATTCCATTGCACCTTTACGTAGGGGATCGTCCGGTTACGAAGTTCCTTTTCTTCTCTTGCCAAGATCCGTATCGGCGTTTCCTCGAAACTCAAATCCTCCCGCAGTTCAACGGCCGAGGTGTCGAGGACGTGCGACGGGTCGGTGAGGTACTTCCGGAGCATCGAGACGTGAAACACATTATGCACCTATTCAAGATTTGGCGGTAGGGCCAACCGGTAAGCCACCGGGCCCACGCGCTCCAAAATCTCGAATGGTCCCACATACCGTGGGCTCAGCTTTCCTCGTATGCCGAACCGTCTTGTCCCCTTAGACGGAGATACGCGAAGCAACACGTGTTTCCCCTACCATAAATTCCAATTCCCGTCGTCTCTGATCAGCGTAGTTTTTCTGCTGGCTCTGGGCGGTCAACAGTCGCTGCCTGATAAGGCGCACCTTTGTCTTTGTTTCCTCTACGAGGTCTGGCCCCAAAGGCTTTCGTTCTCCTAAGTCGTCCCAACAAATAGGCGATCGACACCGGCGTT
Source organism: Tillandsia fasciculata (assembly GCA_029168755.2). Classification (NCBI taxonomy): domain Eukaryota; kingdom Viridiplantae; phylum Streptophyta; class Magnoliopsida; order Poales; family Bromeliaceae; genus Tillandsia; species Tillandsia fasciculata. Next base: position 23,495,578 of record CM054930.1, read on the forward strand.
CGTACAGGGCTTCGTATGGGGCCATCTGAATACTAGCCCGATAGCTATTATTGTAGGCAAATTCCACGAGGGGTAGGTAGCGTGACCATCCCTCACCCAGATCTAGCACACAGGCTCGAAGCATATCTTCGAGAATCTGGATTACCCGTTCTTATTGCCCGTCCGTCTGCGGGTGGAATGCCGTGCTAAACTGCAGCTTGGTCCCCAGTGCCTGCTGCAGACTCCGCCAAAAGTTCGACACGAAGCGCGTGTCCCAATCAGAAGTTATCGATGACGGTATTCCATGCAGTCTCACCACCTCGTCGATATAGGTCTGCGCTAGCCGATCTCTGCTCCAAGTCGTGTGAACCGGTAGGAAGTGTGCCGATTTCGTCAGACGGTCCACGATGACCCATATCGCGTCATGTCCTTGTTGCGATCGCGGGAAACCGGTTACAAAGTCCATAGTAATCCATTCCCATTTCCACTCCGGTATGGGCAATGGTTGTAGTTTTCCCACCGGTTGCTGACGTTCCGCTTTCACCTGTTGGCACACCGAACATCGCACCACGACTTGCGCCACATAACTCTTCAATTTGGGCCACCAAAAGGTCTGCCTCAGGTCTCTGTACATTTTTGTACCTCCGGGATGCGCAGTGTAGGGGCATTATGCGCTTCCGCCAGAATTTCTTTCCTCAACGCAGACTTGTCCCCGGAACCTCATCACGTCATCAGCGCTGATCACAAAATCCCCACTTGGTTCCGAGGATAATCCATTCCGTACCTGCTGTAGTTGCGTGTCCGTTGCTTGGCCTTCCACGATCCTCTCTGTCAGCGTAGGCTTTATCACTAAGGACAGAAATTTTTACAACTGCTCCTACTGGCTCTACCTCCAGTCTCAGTTGCGAAAATTGTGCAATTAGCCGATCCTGTTGGGTAAGGGCGCACAGCGCCGTTTCCCCCGTCTGTCCCTTCCAGCTCAAGGCATCGGCCACCACGTTTGCTTTTCCGGAGTGGTAATGGATGGACAAATCGTAGTCCTTTAATAGTTCCCACCACCGCCTTTGTCGTAGGTTCAGTTCCTGTTGTGTAAACAAGTATTAGAGGCTCTGGTGGTCGGAATACACGTTACAGTGCGCCCCACAAAGGTAGTGTCTCCAGAGCTTCAAAGCAAACACGACTGCCGCGAGCTCCAAGTCGTGCGTAGGGTAGTTCTGCTCATAATCCTTGAGCTGTCTTGATGCATATGCTATGACCTTCCCCTATTGCATAAATACGCTTCCCAGTCCGCTTCGAGATGCATCACAATAGATCTCGTAGTCCTCACCGGGCTGCGACAATGTGAGTACCGGTGCCCGTGTGAGTCTGTCTTTAAGTTCCTCGAAGCTCTTCTGGTATTGGGTTGACCAGACGAATTTCTCCCCTTTTTGGGTTAGTCGATTCATGGGAGCGGCTTTCTTTGAGAAGTCTTCCTCGAAACGCCTGTAGTACCCCGCCAGTCCTAGAAAGCTTCGGATTTTTGTCCCCGTCGTTGGCTGAGCCCAATCGGTCACGGATTCTATCTTCCTCGAGTCCTCCACTATTCCCGACACTGAGACTATGTGTCCCAACAAGTCTACCTCGCGGAGCCAGAACTCTCCCCTTTTGAGTTTGGCATACACTTTCTGGTACCGGAGGGTCTGGAGGATCACTCGCAAGTGTTCCTCGTGCTCTTTATCTGTGCGAGCGTAGATCGGGATGTCATTTATAAAGACTACTACATACAGGTCTAAGAAAGGTTCCATGATCCTGTTCATCACTTTCATGAACATCGCTGGAGCGACAATGAGTCCAAACGGTATAACCGTACACTCGTAATGACCATACCGAATTCGAAGGACTGTTTTCGGTATGTCATCTCTCCGGACTTTAACCTGGCGATAGCCGGACTGCAGATCAATCTTTGAAGACGCCGTCGCTCCTGGTAGTTGGTCGAATAGGTCCGAGATGTGGGGTAATTGTCCTTTACTATGACCTTATCTATTCCCCGATTGTCGATACGCAATCGCAGACTCCCGTCCTTCTTCCGTACGAATAGAACGGGTGTGCCCCAGGTCGGCACGTTCGGTTTCTCGCAATCGACTAGCACCTGTTACTCGGTAAGCCCATCCCTTCCGAGTATCCCCTCGAATTCTCTTAGCAGTGACACCACTAAGTCACAAATGTCGGATCGTGGGCGCTAACCATTAACCCCAAAAGCTTGAGCTTTTAGAGATGCGCAACCGATTCACTTAAAGCGGGCATACACCGCGCCACAGATCTCGACAGGACTCAACCCACCTGGACGTTGGGTCTATTGTTGGGCCTCTTGCCATTAGGTCTATTGTGGACCGCAGCCCACTCAACCTATTGGGCTCACCCAACCCAACTTACTAGTCCCCTGGGCCTATTGTCTCTTGGCAGGAAGTTGGACCTATTTGACCCATAAATAAATGGCCAACACCAAAGACAACTAAGTCTTCGCATCCTTATTAGGCAGGAAGGTACAAAGTATTTGCTTCTAAGGGTTCTCCTGGGGTCAAGACCAACATTACTCTTCGTAAGGGGTCTTTCCTGCTACTACTTCCCTCGGGTAGTGCGTCCTTTGTCGTGTCGTCGCATAAGACCTCTCATCCGTGTCGCGACTTCGAAGAATTATTTCCGGGTTCGGGACAGTTAAAGCGGAACTGTCCCAGTTTGTCACATCAGGAGCAATGGTCGCGCTTCCAGAAACGAATAATTCCCCGGGGTGCCCCTCTACAGATGATGAAAGGCCGGTCCCTGCTAGGGAATTCCCCTCCCGAGAAGGGCTGGGGTCGTTTCTTGTCCTTGTTGTACTCTGAGTCCTCTCGTCGGGCACGCGTCACCGCGAATCTGCGCTCCACTATGGGGGCCCTATCCACCACTTTCTGGAGAGTGTGAAGATCCGTTGCTTGCACAACTTCGAAAATATTGCCCCGCAATCCATCTACGAAGAGGCGGGCTTTGTGAGCTTCATCCCTTATGGCAAAGGGAACACAATTGGCCAGCCTTATGAATTCTCGTTGATACTCCATGACGGATTGATTCCCTTGTCTGATGTGCTTCAGGTTCCTTGCGGCGTCTTCGGATACTGGGGTGGTCGGCTCCCGTTGGGAAAGTCATTCCCGGGTTATGGCTGGGGTCGTTTTCGGTCCCCTGCAGGCTCATGATCCTTCTGCCGGGTTCAGGAACGGCCAATTCCCGCCCCACCACAGTGGTCCTGTCGATCACTTCTCGGTAAGAGGGTAAACCCACCGTCGGTATTACCCGAATAGTGTCGCTATGTAGACCATCCTTGTGAAGGCGAGTCGTGTGGGGTTCGTCTCTCCTAACAAGAAGGGAAAGCACTCAGCCATATCGCGTAACCGTTGTTGGAGTAGCTGATTCTCCACTGTTGCCGGAACCGTCGTATCCTAAGTCAAGTTCCAAAAAGTAGTGTAGCAGTAAAAGATGGCCTAACTAGATGACCATATAAGCATGCAAATGTCCTTCACTTAGCAAGTTAAGTACAGGTGACCAATTCTTACGAGAACTAAGGCATACTATCGCTTAAGTATCCAGTGTACAAGTATGTCAAATGCCAACCTTTACACATGCATAAACAATCTCCAACCAGATAAAATATGATATTCTCCTTAACATAATATTCCCAAAGTATTAGACCACATACCTTTATGCCAGATATAACCATTTACTAGTATCTAGTCTCCTGGAGATGCAAGTGCTACTAAAAAGTTCTTAATCTCATACAAGCATGCTGTCAATCACATAGGGTAAGTCCCTTAGGTAAGCATTTACAATTAATCATCATGAATATAAAAATGCTGCAAGTCCTCGATAATATTTAATATGAATATTAATCTTGCAATTCCCTTTATACAATCATCCTTCCTAGCTTACCTCACAATAACATACAATTATTGTATCTTAAACATGCATGCATTCTAATATAAGAATTAGAGAACCGTCCACCGGTTCTGGGAACAGAGCACCCACCTGAAACGCTTTCCGCAGGCAAAGCCGAAGTCAGGGAAGCGCCGAATCCACAATCTGACGAAACGTCGAAAAAATGCGCCGCGCGCTCGCACACTGCCGCGAACCACAGAAAAATCCCCGAAAGTTCGAAAAAATCCACCCGAGTCCTCACACCAAAAATGCATTCATCCGGCTCACCCACGGCCAACTCACAGCACATGCACAAGCAACCAACCAATCACGCTCAATAATCCGTCAAAACCATGTAAAGAATCTAAAAATCCATTAAAACTTGAAATCCCAAATGCTTACCTCTGAAGAAAATCCGCGCGTACTTTGGCTCACTCCACGACCACTCACAGTGCAAACAAAGGCCCAAGTACACCACAATCCACCAACAGCATGCTCACTTTAACACAATTTCACTTATACACACACACTCTAATTACAACTCCCCAGCATACATAACTCCCCAGCATACTCACTTATACACAACTCCCCAGCATACTCACTTATGTATGCTCACTTATACACACACACACTCTAATTACAACTCCCCAGCATACAAGAAGATCCACAGCAGACACACACACTCAGGCACCCTCGCACAGACACATCCAACCCGCTCAGGTAAAAACCGCGTGTCGCGCACTCGATCCGGGCTCCGCACGGCACCTTGCTGAAATCTGCCACAATAGGTGCCGTCCTGAGAGAGAAAAGAGAGAAAAACCATGAAATTCTATAAATCTCGGCTCACAAACGAACTCGCGACACCCGGGCAACAACAGCCTCGGCGTGCGCGCATTCAGCCCACTAGCACTGCCCCTGCTCGCTCGCCGACCGCACGCAGAAGCCGCGCGCGCCGCCCCAGCCGGCCGCGCACAGCGCGCGGCCTTGCGGCCCAGCATAGTGCCTGTGCGGCGCTCCTGCGCGCTTGCCGCGCCCCCCCCCCCCCGCGGCACCCCTGCGCGCAGGCCGCGCGCCCCTGCGCGCCCGCGCGGCGCATCCGCGCGCCCGTGCGCACCTGCGCAGCGCCCGTACTGCCCCCGCGCGGTGCCCTGCGCGCTCATGCGCAGCGCCCGCATTGCCCCCGCGCGGCGCCCTGCGCGCTCATGCGCAGCGCCCGCACTGCCCCCGCGCGGCGCCCAGGCCCGCTACGTGCGCTCGCGCTGAGCGGCGCCTGCTGCGCGGCGCCCACTGCGCAGCGCCCAGCTGCGCGCGCTCACCCAGAAGCGGCCTGTCCTCCACCCAAGTACAGCAGACCAACCCACAAGCACACACAAAGCTTCCTCAAACCTCTACTCCATCCAACCAACACAAAACCGAAAACCAAGCTTCATCACAAAAAAAACTGCTACATAGATTTACCTTGCAAGGAGATCGACGCGAACGCTCCGCTCGGCTTCTACAGTAGGTCCACACCAATACCATCCGAAAAATCCATTTTTTCCCTCTCCTCTCTTCTTCTTCTTCACTTTCTTCCTCTTTCGATTTTTCCTCTGTTACTCTCTTTTTCCTCTGTTTTGCAAATTGAGGGAGATGCTGATGTGGCGTTACTAATTAAGGGGGCCTAATTAGTGGCTTGGGGTTGGAAGGCAGCTGTACAGACTTAATTAAAATAGAACTTCCACTCTCTCTCTCTCTCACTTCCTTTTTTTCTCTTTCTTTCTTTAATTTCCTCACAGGTAAAATATAAATTAATTAAATTAATTAATTAATCTCCTTTAAGGCCAACTCTAAGTCACTTTTCGCCCTCGGGGCCACCGCACCAATCCGGAACCTCCCGAACTCCGCTGTAATCTGAAAATACACATGTCCGAAACTTTTTCTCCTCAAAAAGTTCAACCGTAGAGTCGATGTGCTCAAACCAAAAACCGGCTCCCCTAATTGCTAGCTCCAACTCACTTTTTGCCTTCGGGTCCCCCGCGTCAGTCCGGAACCTCCCGAACTCCGCTGTAATCATAAAGTACACCTGTTCCAAGTATTTCCAATTTTTCTGTACACCACTGTGGAGTCGAGGCTTTCCCAAAACCAGTCCTCTATCGGCACGCAATGCCCGGAAAACTCCGAATCAAGCTGGGGCTTCCGCGTTGATCCGAATCAACCCGAACTCATCTGAAGACACATATGGAACATGCCCGTGGCGTTTTCTCCGCACCACGCCATCTTGCGAGGTCGGTGCGCTCTACGAATTCCCGGTACTCTACACTAACAGTAGAAAACTTACACACTAATTGCTTGGTACTTGTACAAGCATATTAGTCGGACTATATATATATATATATATATATATATATATATATATATATATATATATATATATATATATATATATATAGTAGAGCTTATATGCTTTTAAAAGTATAAGTCCATCTATACTTGTGAATGTTTTACCATTGGATTTGTATTGGGAATTGTGTTTTTGTAAAGTCAACTAAAGAGAGAGAAAGAAAAAGTACAAAACCCAAATCCCTATACAAATTCAATGGTAAAAAATTTACAAGTATGAATGTAAAATCCAAAATTAACCGTGATTTTAAAATTAACCGGGATTTGTGTTTTTGTAGTAACCGTGATTTTAAAATCCAAAATTAAGTTTAAATAATTTTTTGGATTATTTAAATGGCAAAAATGTGGAATTAGTAGTGCAATAGTGGCCCTAAAATACCGACTTCTGATCGGAGCCTGATCTCGAAAATATGAGATCACCATTGCGACCGTCTCGTTGAAATATGAAAAGTTGATATTCACATGTCTTCGATCCGACGGTCGGATCTTCCGCAAAACAGCAAAGAAGAAGTGGGCCCCACAACTTAAGTTGTGAATAGTAACCCCTAATTCAATTGCCCTTTTGACCAACGTCGGCCGTTTCGCCGTTTGGACCCTGAACATAGGGGTATGACTAGTCAATTCTAGCTATTTTTGATGTTCTGAGCGCAATGGCACTGACGGAATTCGCGTTTGGCTACCCGGGTGCATCGAAATACGTGCATTGCTCTACAACTTGCAGAACTTTATGGCCCGAGATTTTATTCGAGTGCCGAATCAAGCAAGCAAATACGCTACTTGAAAGGTCTCGACGAGTGGACGTCGTGGCGAAGTCCGTTTTGCAATTTGACCAGCCGTTTGTCTCGAAATTCGTGAAAAGCACCGAAAAAGGGGGTATTTTGGATGAAACTTTAAATTTTGTGGACCAAAAATTAAAAGGTATTTAGGATAGGGTCCTGTCAGCCTAAGGGATCTACAGTAGGGACCTTGGGGTGTTCGGTTGGTTGGATGAGGACTAAACCGAAAATTTTGCAAAATCTTGCATTAATACAACTTGTCTTTTCATCTCCCTTGGCTGGATGTACGAGGGGTCTGGGGGGGGGGGGAACTCGAGGCATCACAACACCTCTTCATCATCCAGAACAAGCCCCGGAGTGCTGGAGGACACCAACACTTTGAGAGGAAATCCGAGAGAGAAAGAGAAGTAAGAAGCTTGGAACAAAGTTGAACAAGTTGGGTTTCTGGAGTCCCTGGGGTGATCTCCTGCGTCTGTGGACCACCTCGGAGCTTGCTGTGGCCGCGCGAAGGAGGAGGAAGAGAACTGGCTTCTTCCTTTCTTCATCAACTCCGGCGAGGTGAGTTGCTCTAAACCACAGGTTGCATGAACCCGAGACCCCTAACAGTAGTTTAGTTAGGCCCTAGGGATACTCCCTGCACAGCTCCGACCCCCCATGCACGCTAGGTAGCCGGTGGGAGAAAACCTCTCGCCGGAACCCTAGAATTGCTCCGCCTCGGCCAATCTCCTCAACCCGTGGATCAAATTGAAAAATAAAATGATGAAAAATTACTGTAGGACCTAAGGATCATCTCCACCAAATTTGGTGGAGTTTGATCAAGTATGTTGGTTGCAGATCGAAACCCTAGTTTCGGGTTTTCTTGCACCTTGGCCGAGCTTTTTGCTCCGGCGCCGGCAGGCCATGCCACCGCCGGCCACCTGTCCGAGAAGCTTCCTGAGTTCAAATAGGCTTCATCCATTCGGTTGCATGGCATCCATGCAAGCCGAGGGTGGCGCGACCATGATTGACCCGAAAATGGGTCTAGTTGCGGTTGCCGGCGTTCCGGCCATCTCCGGCGGGTTGGAAGTGGACAGGAAGCTTGCTGGGATCATGGAGAAACTATCCATGCATGTTAAAGGTCTTCATGCAGCCTCTGGAGAAAATCACCATTAGAGGTGGTGAAGCTCCAAACCGAGCTTGCTCTACCGCCGCCGCCGCCGTGCCCTGTCGCCGGGCACGGGTTCAGGTAAGTTGGTTTTGGGTTTTGGGGATTATTGGAGCAAGTGGTTGGGTCCCAGAAGCTCAGGATGAATGGTCACCATTTTCGAAGCAAGAGCTTCATCTTCAACCTTGGGATTCCGGCCAACCGAGGCTGTGGGATTGGCCCAGGTTTGCTGGGGTTGTTCCTGCAACTCCAAGAAACATTTCCTTCCAAGTTGGAAGGGCTTTGGTGCAGTGATTGCAGAAAACAAGCTCGGGCATTTAGTTTAGTAGTTGTTAAGCAATAGTGCACACAGGGTGTTTGATGAAATGCCACAGTGAGATTTTAAATGGAATTTGGTTTCAAGTATAAAATGAAAGATGCTTCATTTTGTCCCCTGAGCTTGGTGCTCACTTCAGATCAAACAGGATCTGTGTGGATTTTAAAATGGAGCATTGTGAACATGTTAGTAAGCGAGGGTGTTGGATCTTGTGATCCAGCAGCTTCTGGGCTGCACTAGGGCAAGCCCTGGGTTCTTGAAGTGCTTTGAGCAAAAGGCTCAAGCAGAATTTCATTTGGCACAAGAAGTTTAAAGTTATGGTGTTGTCAAGCTCTAGGACTAGTGTTTGGCTTAAGTCCTGGTTTTGGGCTGTTTGCGAAGCCGCGACAGTGAGCTCCTGGCTAATTTGGGGTCACTGGACGCGATGCTCGCGTCGGATTTTGGTTTCGTTGAGCCGAAGAAACAAAAATGCGTCTAAGCTATGTTAGAGAGGTGTATTATGGCCCGAAGTTTTCCTCGGGTTCCGTGCTGCTGCAATAGGGTGAGCACGGATTTCAGCAAGTCGAGTGTCATCTACTGGAGGTGACGGTTCGTAAAAATATTATTCCAGTTAAAAGAACGAGCGAAAACGGCTCTCTAAAGACACTAAAAGCGCGATTTTTGGAAACCCTAAGGGTCTAAGTGCAATTGTAACAGTGTGTGCTGCCTAGGGCAGTGTGTAGTTGATTCCTAAGCTTTTCGTTAGGAATCCAACGGCTTCCGTTGAGCGGAAATCGGATATCGGTACGAGAATCGGTAAAATCGTCGATTTAACGGCATTCCGGTGGCAATCGCGCAATTCGGTAAATTGCGGCGGTTTCACCAAGCCGACTATTGAGTCGTAGTAGAATCTGGTTGAGCCAGTGGCAAAGAGTTAAAGCCCGAGTCTCCCGGAAATCCAAAAGGAATTCCCGGGAGGGGCATTTTGGTAATTTTACCAATAATTAAACATAAGGTTGTGTTGGTCTAAGTGTTGTTGTCAAACACTGATGTTTAAGTAGTTCGAGGTTTCGAGTTTGATCTAGGTTTAAGTTGGGATTAGTGGGATTGAGTTGTTCCCTGATCAGTATTTTTGATTCAGGTTGGCTCGGTTTGCATCTGGTTTTCGAGCGTTCAGTCGATACAGTTTAGTCGCCTACAAAACGACAGGTGGGTTTATCTTCGGTCCGGACTTTATCATTTCGGCCCTCTGGGTATAGTATTGGTTGGACCCCTGTTCTTGTAGCCTAGAAAATGTTTGAGCCTGCTTTCCTGTTGATCAAGTATTATACTGCTAAACACATGTTTTTAGTCAATAAATGCTTTTTATCCAAGCATCGCAGGGTCGCCTGAGTCTGTTCTTGTTTGATAGGACAAAGGCATAGCTCTTCGAGGTTTGGACATAAAACTTGTTTTCAAAATGGTTTTCTTAAAAAAAAAAGTGTTTAGCCTTGCATGATTGGTCTTTAGTTGCTTCCAAATATTGTGACTTTATTCCTGGATATTTGCTATACCTGATTATCAGTACTCTCTGATTATTTCTGACCCATGTCATATAGTTGCTGCTTCTTCTTGTATATGAGTTGAGATACAGTTGGTTTAGATATTGCATTCTTGATACCCTGATATATCTGATCCATGATACATAGTTGTTGATTGATTCTGCATTGAATTGAGATTTTGTTGTTGTACTACTGTTGCATCCCAGAGGGGATTGTTCCCGGCTTGTTGCCGATTACCCGGTCTGTGGACCGTGAGCTTGAGCATTCGCATTGATCGCCCGCACCGCTGTACTTCACGAACATATCCGGGGTCGCACCCCGTGCGCTTTGTTCTTTACCGGTAAAGTGGTTTGTTGAAAGACCCGTGACCCCCAAGGGGGGAATGTCAGCCAGGTTGGGGGTCACGTCAGCCAGGTTGGTGCTAGATTGGGCAAATTTCCTGAGGTCTTGTAGACCAATATGGTGGCTTATGATTGGGTAATTTGTTATTTCAGTTATTGATGCATAGTGCCTGTTCAGCAAGCTTTCCTATTATGATTGTTCAGTTCCTTTCAGTAATTATTTCAGTATACTCCTTTGAGATCTATATATGCTTTACCGATTGATTAATTGTTCGCTTCATATCATGCTTACCTAACATGCTGATTTTTACTATCCTCTAGTATTGTATGCCAGTAGGTACGATATGCTATTTCTCGGCTCGTCGTGCCCACTGGGATACACTGTCGATGTATCTCACACCCCCTGGGTGACCATTTTTCAGATCGATCGGGTGCTGGGATGTCGGGACGTGTTGGTGAGATTCCGAGTTAGCAAACGACCCTGAACAGCCGTTTTATGTATTAGCAAATGTTAAAGAATGAAATTGTAATTTAATTGTAAAAGTAATTTGTAATATTTGTTTTATGTTTATTTAGTTGTACGTAGTTAGTTACTCTGATGTTGTTGTAAAGCTAGCCGTGCATATATAGAAAAGGCTCAATCCCAAGGGGGATTGAGACTTTTCTATATATGTGGCGGTCTGTCATGCCCTGGCTGTCTTTAAACTCTGATTTAAAAAAAAAAAAAAAAATTAGACGCTGGTTTTCGAACTCGGGACGTGACATATATATATATATATATATATATATATATATATATATATATATATATATATATATATATATATATATATATATATATATACATATATATATATATATATACATATATACATATATATATACATATATACATATATATATATACATATATACATATATATATACATATATACATATATATATATATATATATATATATATATATAATTGAGCTCCTTTATTTTTAAAAGTACAAAGTCATTGGTGCTTGTGAGTTTTTAGCACTTGGATAAAAGGAAGTGCGGTTAGGATGATAGTAGGGCCCTTGGGTTTAGTGGCTGGTTGGTGGAACAGAATGATCTAAGTGGCGAAATTAGTTTAACTGATAGATCTAACGGTAGAAAACTTACAAGCAGCAATTCTATCACTTTAACTAATTTTGCCCCTTAGATCATTCTGTTCCACCAACCAGCCACTAAACTTATAAGCACCAATTGGTGCTTGTAAGTTTTCTACCGTTAGATCTATCACTTTAACTAATTTCGCCGCTTAGATCATTCTGTTCCACCAACCATCCACTAAACCCAAGGGGCCCACTATCATCATAACTGAACATTCTTAGATCTAACGATTTAAAACTTACAAGTATCAATGACTTTGTACTTTTAAAAGTATAGGAGCTCAATTATATATATATATATATATATATATATAAAGAGAGAGAGAGAGAGTGAGGGTACCACCAGAATTCGATATGAGATCTACCTAATTTTGTGTAAGTTGCTAGTGTACTCATCAAAATAAAAAGTACTGATCCGACGTTGTGGAGAGCGGAGAAGTAGTGGGCGGCCGAGGCATCAGAGTTATGGGCGGCGGTGGCGACGTCGTGGAAAATCGAGCCGGAGGAAGAGGGCGTCGGCGAGGGGCGAGGGCCGAGTGTGAGGAATAGGACGAGGAGTGGGGGTCTAGTGGAAGAGAGGGAGGAGATTGCTGTCGCTTCCAAGGGGGGGTCGCACGGGTTCTGATAGACTTCTTGGGGAAAAAAATGAAGAAAATATGCGAAATTAAAGAAAGATGAGGGATTTAGGGTTTTATTTTAGGTTAGTTTTTTTTTTTTCTATTAGAGAAGTTAATTATAATGTTACTGTTGGGGCCGAAAATGTCGGTCGTCGATCGACCCCATGGTTCGGTTGACCCTCTGAATGTGATACGCCGCGTGCTAATAGATCAAGCGATCGGGCCGAGGAGGGATCCGCTCGGCCGGGTTCTTCTCACTTAAACTCTAGCGACCGTCCGGCTTAGATTAGCCAAATCGGGATACGGAGATAGAGAGAGGCTGAGTCCGACCTAGAGTAGCTGAACCAGAAAGTAGAGACAATGATTTGACATGACTAAGGAGCTTATTAGGAATTTATATTGATTGAAGTGGAGTTACAAAGGGAACTAGTAGCCAATTACGTTTAATCTACTCCTAAGAAGTGTAATACTCGAGAAATTTGAGTTTGTAAAAAGTGAAATTCCAGTGTGAATGTGTGCGAGGGAACAAAGGTTAACCTTAGTGGTCTATGTACTGGTGTGCAAATGGCACGGTTCCCAAAGCATAAAGTCCGCCGCTCCGATCCGAGTTTGATCTCGAAAATCTGAGGTCTCCAGTGCGATCGTCTCATCGAATCAAGTGAAAATGGTATAGATCGATTTCTGATCCGACGGTCGGATCGTCCTGAACTTAGTAAGGAAACTAGTGGGACCCGCGACTTACGTGAATAGTGAAGTGAATAGTAACTCCCTGAGTTATATCCCTCGGTAGCCAGTATCGGCCAAACGACTGTCTGGAGTCCGAATCTGACGATCCAGGTAGTCGATTTGAATGGCGTCATCTTTCTGAGCATAGTGGCACTGACCAATTTTCCGTTTGACGAGCCGAAAGCATCGTAAAGCGTGTCAAACTGTATGAACTACAGTATTTTGTGGATTTTAATATTTTAGGGGATCGAATGAGACAAACCAAAATCACTACCATATAGATTTCGTCGAGCCGGACGTCGTGGTGGTGTCCGTTTTTCAGTTTGACAACCCGGTTGTCTTGAAAAGCGTAAAATATGGGAAAAATCATAGTATTTTGCATAAAAGCCCTATATTTTATGCTCTGGAACTCGTGAAAATTCTTGGAGAGGGACCTGATTGCGAAACTCAAACTCTGTGTGTCACGCCCCGAGTGTAAACCAGAACCCGGGCTCGTCTACAGATCCGCCGTGCACACGAATTTTCCGTGTACACGAAGCGCTGGTAACCTGCTCAGATAGATAGATATAATAAAAGAGCATAAACAGAGCTAAACTACAACTAGTACAACTCAGACAAATGCTGAAAAGGAAAGTACAACATAGCTCTCATAAATATACAAATGTCTCTCCCAGCTCACAAAATAAAATACATCCAGCTGGCCGAAGCCAGACCCAAAAATAAAAGGAAAAATACAACCGTCTGAGTGTACCGGGGATACATCAAAATCTACAAAACTCTGGATCAGGGAAGCATCTAGCTAATCAACGATCCTCTTACCTCGGTCCTGGGAAGAGGGTCCCGCAACTCCCGCAGAAGACTCTGCAAAACAAAGGGAAAAAAGAGGAAGGTAAAGAGTGGGGGTGAGAACTACTATAAAGACAGTAGCCTCCCCTAGTGGGTAAACCTCAACTCGAACATGCCCACTAGGACTACCAGAGGCGAAAAGAATAAATATGGTAAACTATAAGTATGGCTACTGATAAAAGATACCACTAATATGCCTCTACATGCCCAGCTAAAAGATAGCTAAAATATATGCACCAGAATATCAAAGCCTGTCTAAATAAACCCAAACACTACTCGAGTAAACACTGGGACTGCCTGCGGTGCCTGCCAAATCGGGTATGCCAGCCTACGCATAACACCGATAGGGGATAGGAGTCTCAAGGACTCAAATCTGCATATCGCGCACTCCGAAGTGGCACTCGAGGGGAGCGACCCACACGAGTAAAATGCCTGAGTAAAAAGTGTCCAAGGAAAAATAAGTCCGCAGGACTGGATCAAGACACTGATCTAAATGAAAGTACCATCCACTGAAAGAAACCCAAATCCTCTCCCCAATCTGATGCAACAACAACTGTCCGGTCAACCGCCCAAAGTCCGCGGTCGCCGCAATACCCTGCCTACACAACCTGCCTGTCCCGAAACCCAAGTATCTGCCTACTCTATCCCAGCCCCTGCCCTAACCCGGGCATGATATCCCCTAAGTCAAGATAACTGGAAAAGCGGAATCAGGGTCTCTCCTAAGTCAATTCCAGCATGATAGTTCAGCAGAAAAAGGTGGCCTAACTAGGTGACCATTCAAGCATGCAAAAGTCCTTTCTTAACAGAATAATTTTAGTGTTCCAATTCTTACAAGATTTACAGTATGCCTTTATTTGAATATCAGAAGTACTAACCTGCCTCAAGTCAATTTATACACATGCTTAAGTCTCACCTTTATACATAAGTCTGATATGAGTTTAGCCGTTTATTACCGAAGGGTTTAAGCAATAATTCCAGGGATTATAAACAACTTAACTCTTGTAAGAATTACCATTTATTAGTGTCTAGTCCTCTAAAGATGCAAGTATCAGTCATAAGCCCTTTTCTTTTCATTAAGCATGCTAGGTTCATTCTACTAGTTTAATAGCAACATTGCATATGACTAACTCCAATATGCCTAGTGGGTTATCCCAAGTAAGAGGTTAACAACGGTACCCATCTCGAGCGCTAAAATTCTTATCCCAAATGCGAAGACCCGCGCTCGCACCAAAAGCTCACCGCAACACTGTGCCAAATCTCCAAGAAGAACATACATACTTTAGTCCTTCAAACAACACAAAATCTGTCCCAAATTAATTGGTCCAAAGTTCTCAGATTTTCACCTGTGAAGGGTGCTCAGAAAATTCCAAGAAAAATACCGTCGCGTTCCTTGCGACGAACCCGTCGAAATGAGTACCTGCACGTTCAAAACCGAGCTTCCTTCGCTGAGATACAAATTCAGCAAGGGGAACACCCCAAACAAAACTGTGCAGAATTTCTGTACCAAAAAGCCACAGAGAAAGGAGATTTCCACCTTCGAAAAATATTCAGAAAAATCTGAGAAAATTCCAGGAGATTTCTTGCGAGATGTAGATGAAAAACGCCTTTTGAATCGTCTCGATCCGTCGCCTGAGCGCGAAGTTATAGCCAAATCAACCAGGTGCTGTCCAAAACTCCGCGAGGAAAAATGGGTCACAAAGAAGCTCGGGAAACTCAAAATCCACATGAAAACCAGGGGCAACTCAAAATACCATAAATGAAGCCCTACCTGTCAAGAGTCCAACGGCGCAAGAATCACCCGAATCGGAGGTCGGGGTGAGCCGGGGGAGCCTGAACACTGCGAAGGGACGAAACGGGTCGTCGATGAACGAGCATCGCGCCGCGCCGGAAAATGGCCAACCTCGAAAAACGCGCTCCTAAAAATCCCAGGGATGATCAGTAAGAAAGGTTTCAGGTAGAGAAAGATTTTTCCTTAAGGGTGCCCTGTGAAAATCCTCACAGAAAGTGAGCAAAAAGGGCCCCAAGGCCCTATTTATAGCCCAGCCCAAATTCCCCCCCCTTGGCCGGATTCGGGCGCCAACTTTCGGGCGCCCGAATCCGCCAAGGCGGTTGGATGGGAGTCGTCCGACGCGCCCGGAAAGATGTGGGGCCGCCACGTGTACCTGCAACACGAAACAGCCGTGCAAGTGGCTCCGCCGCGCGCCACGCGTCCCCGGCCCGGTCAACCCCTGCATGCGCTCGGCCAACCTCGGGCCGACACGTGGCCCACACTCGAGTGCGGGCCATGTGCGGCCGACCAGCCGCACTGGCGCACTGTGCTGGCACGCGCCCCGAGGCGCCGCTCCACGCGCCCGTGGACCGCGCCCAGGTGAGCCCACGAATCCCCGGGCGACACGTGTCCTACGCCCGGTCCACCAGATCCGCGCGCACCCGCTGAGCCGCGCCGCGTGAGCCCGCCACTCCGCGCATGCCACGTGGCCCACCGCGCGGTCCGTACACCGGCCGCGCCTCCCCGTGGACCGAGCGACGTGAGCCGGCCAATAATGGGCCGCCACGTGGCTCAGGCCGGTCCACGGAGTACCCCCATGCACCAGAATCCCCCCGAAACTTCCGTAAGCCCGTTTTTGGTCATCCGGACTCCAAATTTGACAAATAAACAGTCGTTTTCAAGCGTTTTTCCGCGCTGAATCCAAATCCGAACTCTGTTTGGCCCAATTCATTTTCTAAAATTCGGCAAACACAGCCGAAGGCCAAATCAGCTAAACATATCACACAGGGTCCATCTGTGGCACCCTTTTGATGCACCATGGGCCAGACACACCGACACTAGGTGTTCTACACGATGGATTCAACGGAAGAACTGCAAGGGGAAAAACCAGAACATTACATCCTCCCCCACTAAAAAAGTTTTGTCCTCGAAACAAAAGCCATACCTCATGCCGGGGCCTCGAACAAGTGGGGGTAAGCATCCATCATCGCTGACTCTAGCTCCCAGGTAGCCTCACGCTCATCATGACTGCTCCAGAGGTTCTTCACATAAGGGATGGCCCGATTGTGCAACTCTCTAACCTCGCGGTCCAAGATCCTCAATGGCCGCTCAACAAAGCTCAGGTCCTCAGCAATCTCCAGTGGGGTGAAATCGATGATGTGTGACGGGTCATGAACATACTTCCTCAGAGTCGATACATGGAATAATGTACATCGTGAACACCAGCAAGCCTGGGAGGAAGTGCAAGCCTGTAGGCAACTTGCCCTATGCGCTCCAATACCTCAAAAGGTCCAATATAACGAGGGGTCAGTTTCCCACGAATCCCAAATCTCCGGATACCCTTTGAAGGCGAAACCTTCAAAAAGACATGATCTCCAACCATAAACTCAAGGTCTCGCCTCCGCACATCGGCGTAGCTCCTCTGTCGGCTCTGAGCTGTTTGAAGATGCTGCCTGATTATTCTGACTTTATCCTCTGCCTCTCGCAACAACTCTGGGCCCAAAGTTCGTCTTTCACCCACATCGCTCCAATAAAGTGGGGAACGACACCTGCGTCCATACAATGCTTCAAACGGAGCCATCTGGATGCTCGCTTGAAAGCTATTGTTGTACGCAAACTCTGCCAGTGATAAGTGTCGCACCCAACCTCCTCCAAAGTCTAGCGTGCAAGCCCGGAGCATGTCCTCGAGAATCTGTATAGTCCGCTCTGACTGTCCGTCTGTCTGTGGGTGAAACGCCGTGCTGAAACTGAGCTGCGTCCCCAAAGTGGCCTGTTGTCACGCCCCGAGTTTTGAAAAGCAGGCTAAATTTTTTTTTTTTTTTTTTTATAAATCAGAGTTCGCAGACCAGGCGTAACAGACCGCCACATGTATAGTAAATTCCCTGCCCAACTGGACAGAGCCTTTCCTATACATGCACGGCTAATCATAATCAGTCAATATCAGAGTAGTCTAAACTACGCATGCAAAACTAGTCAATTTATAATAATTAAACTGAAATGCGGAAAATAAAATACATTGACTAAATAAGGGTCAATACTATCGCAATCGTCTCACCAACGTGTCCCGACATCCCATCACCCAGCGACCTGAAAAATGGTCACCCAGGGGGTGAGAGATACACTGTACATGTATCCCAGTGGGCACGACGAGCCGAGAAATAGCTAATCGTACCTACTGGGTACAATAATCTGCGGATAGTAAGAATCATAGGGTAAAGCTGAATAATAAAGCAGATCTACTGATAATCAACCAAATCCACAAATAACTGAATAAGCAGGTAATCAAGGGTAATGAAACTGCAAGTAATAAATGCTGGAAATCTATGTATGTAAACGAGATAATCAATCATGAACTGAGCAGTAAGGGTACAGAGTAAGATATCTATCAATAACAGCGCAAGATAATAAGAGTGCGTCAACAAATGAAACTCAAGTACCCAATCAATGCCATTATTGGTCCCGAGGACCTCAGGCTCATACCACCTAACTGGCACCTAACAGACTGACATAACCCCGCACCCACTGGTGCCTAACTTGGGGCTCACGGGTCCTTCCTCTAGACCACTTTACCGGTAAAGAACACTGTGACGGTGGCCAAACCGTCAGTGTACGTGACGTACAGCGTGCGTGGTAGTCGTCATGCTATGATCAAAAGCTCCCGGTCTAGTGACCGGGTAGTCGGCAATAAGCCGAGATCCCAACAGGGAAATCATCTATCATATCGATCAGAATCTATCATGCACATCGGAACATCAAGTAGTATCTATCAATCATGCATATCGGAACGTCGAGTAGTATCTATCAATCATGCATATCGGAACATCGAGTAGTATCTATCAATCAGGATCAATCAATCATGCATATCGAAATATCAACAATATATCGGCTGATAGGAATCAACAGGTATAATCCGATCATGACATCTATGTAATAGATATGGAAACTGACAAGTAGCTGTACATCATGCATCTACGGAATCAATGTCTATCGAACAATCATGCGGTATATAGGTCAACTCATCAGATATAATCAAGATATGAACACTGACAAGCAGATGTATATAGTGTGTCTCAAGAGAATCAAGATTTATCACGAATAATCATGGAGCATGAAACCATAATAATCCAAGCTAATCATGAACAGGTCTAATGAAATCAATATCAATCAGAAGGATCAGGATATGTCAAAATAGGTCATATGGATCTAATCAGCAGGGCAAATCAATAACAGGTGTCCGACTAGACTAAAGCAACCAGAGGGCCAAAAAGCTAGAGCCCGGATCGAAAGTAACCCACCTGTCGTTTGCAGGCGAACTTCGACTCCAACTGAACGCTCGAATACTCTGCCAACCTAAGTCAAGATTATGATCAGGGAACAACTCAAACATACTCATCCCGACAAAACTGTGTCCATACATTACTAAAATACCCCAGCAATTCACTTAAAGTCCAATTTGGACTTTGGGGTTTTCAAACAGCAACCTCCAAACAACAGACCAGTCAGGACAGTGTCGAGAATGATCAGAGGCAGCTATAAACGACCAGAAATCCATATCGAATCACGTGACTCATGCCGGAACCGTAAAACCGGCAATTTTGCCAATTTACGGAACGGTATCCGATTTCCGCTCAACCGGAGTCTACGGAACTTAAGCAAAATACCTAGTCGGTGGGTAATTACTGTCTAAAGACAGCCAGCATGTTATTTTTGCATCAAAATACCTAAAACATTCTAAAATTGCATAAATACGTTAATCTAAGCACTGTTTCGACTCGATCTCCCACTCCGGGAATCCAAAATCAGCGCCGTAAGTTTCAGCGCGTCTGGTTTGAAGAAACAGACCCCGTGCTCACAAGTTTGGGTGGACACGCAGCTCGAGGGCAAAGTTGGCCCATAAAAACTAAGTTCACATTAAGCTACATTGCAAAATTAAACCAACAACTTGTTCTTTATCGGAATTAGAGTGAGCACCACGCTAAATAGGGTCAAGAGAGTCGAGGGCTCACTTCTGGGCCTCAGCCAAGTTACCCAATTACCTGCTGTAGTCAAGTGACCACCTAAAGCTTTATATAGGACTGGTTTTGGTTATTTGCTAATCCAGGGACTCTGGACAGAAACCAAGTTGAGCATCACTCAAAGGACATCACAAAGGCTTGGGGGCTCACCTGTGGGAGGTAGAAGTACTGTTGGTTCAGCTTTGGGAGCAAGGTGATCTCAACCTTCCATTGGTAGAGCTCGAGTTGGCCTAGCCCAGTAGTCTCTCGGCCAAACTTCCAACAAAGGTGAGCACCACCTTTATTGAACCTTCAGAAGTGCAAGGGACCTCAGCCGCGAAAGCTTGGAAGCTCCTGTGCAATCCCAACCCGAGGAAGAAGAAGATGAAGCCTCAAGGGTTCATTAATGGCAACTTGGAAATAACTCAGCATGGCTTGCATGCAAATGGTCTAGGGGCAAGCTTAAGGTGCCAGGAGACTTACCAGGGCTGGCCGGCGCTGGAGGAAGCGACGGCGGCGATGGGCGGCCAATACCAAGAACCCTCGAGTTAGGGTTCGCTCCCCCGCACTCCACACTGCACCAGAGCCTCCCAAACTTCTTGGAGGATCTCCTGGGGACGAGCAGAACTTTTTGGTCAAGTTGGATCCAATGCCGGAGCCCAGAGCAGCGCGTGCAATTTCCGGCCAAGAAACTAGGGTTCCGGCGACCCTTCTCCACCCGACGGCAACCGGATGTCGAGAGGCCGCGGCCCTACGCCTGGAGCATCCTCTGGATGTCAGTATCCGACTGCAAGAGTCCAGGTTGTCGAAAAATCCATAAAGAAAAGGGATTCACCTTGCCGGACCCGAAGAAGAAAAGGAATTTGGCCCGGTGGCGCGCGGCGGTTCTGGGCGTCGGGGTTCTTGGATTTGGCTCACAGGTGGCTGAGGGTAATCTCAGATGTGGATTGGAGGGATCCCAAACCTCCAAGTTGCTTCCTTCACAATCCACAAGAAATCAAGATCGGTTTCTTGCTTTTTCCGGCGAGAGGATGAGGCGGCCGGCAGCGTGCGACTTGGGAAAAACCCAGAGAAGGAGGAGAGGTTGTTGGAGGAGGCGGCTAGGGCATAGGCTTCGGGGTTTAGGGTTCCCTGATACCCTAACACGAGTAGGTGTAATATATGTAGGTATATGGTAGAATTGCACTTTAGTCCCTCTACTAATGATATTAAGGGTTGGGTCCTCTACAGAATTTAAGCCTCACACTTAAGTCCTCCACCATAAAGCGGCACGCAATTCGGAGCACAAAATCTAGGGTTTTCACGCAAAATATCACATTTTTCGCCTTATTTCACGCTTTTCGAGACAACCGAACTGTCAAACTGATAATCTGACACCGCCACGACGTCCGGCTCGACGAAACCTATCAGGTAGCGATTTTGGTTCGCTAAAATTTAGCTCCAAAATTTTTAAATTCCATCTTATACCGTAAAATATACAGTTCGACACGCTTTACGATGCTTTAGGGTCGTCAAACGGAAATTCCGTCAGCGCCATTACGTCCAGAACGACGAAACCGTTCAAAATGACTACCTGGATCACTACATTCGGAATCCGAATAGTGAATTAGTCAGCGTCGCATTCGTCGGGGTCCCGAAAATTGGGGTTACTGTTCATCTACAGTAACTTCACTTAAGTGCACTGTGCAGCATGCCACTGTTACATTGGTCGCGGCAATTTGCCCGCTTCTTCATCGATTTCTGGAAGATCCGACCGTCAGATCGAAAAGTGCTGAATATGAATCTCGTTCAGTTCGACGAGACAATCGCAACGGTCAATTCGGATTTCCAAGATCATGTCTGGATTGGAAAGTAGCCTTTTTGCCTCGTAAATTGTGCAACTTGCACACTGGCGATTGACCAAATAGGTCAACACAGGTCCTTTAAATTCAAACCAGCTCAAAATTCACTTTTACTCTATTTATTAAAATAAAATATTTTGAGTTTCTACACCTGTAGACTCCTCCAAAAGCGCGAAACAAATCTCGAATCTCGATCAGATACAATGGAGGCAGGCACGCCATGCAATCTCACCACCTCGTCTAAATACAGCTGTGCTAGTCGCTCAAGTGGCCAAGTCACCTGTACCGGTAAAAAGTGAGCGGACTTGGTGAGTCTGTCCATGACTACCCAGATCGCGTGTGCTCCAGTCTGTGCCCTCGGCAACCCAGTGACAAAATTCATGGTAACATGTTTCCATTTCCATTCAGGGATTGGGAGGCTCTGCAACTTGCCAGCAGGTACACGATGCTCAGCCTTTACTTGCTGACAAGTTAAGCAATGTGCTACAAATCTCCCAATGTCTCTTTTCATCCCGTTCCACCAGAACTGTGCCTTGAGGTCCCTATACATCTTAGTCCCCCCAGGATGGATGGTATAAGGTGTATAGTGGGCCTCTCTCAAGATCTGCTCTCGAATCTCTGTATCCATGGGCACACAAGCTCGGTCCCTGTACCGAAGTACTCCCGAAGCATCAACTAAGAAGTCCCCTGTCGAATCCGTCTGGATCTGCTCTCGAATCCTCATCAAGTGGGGGTCCTCACTCTGTTTCTCTCGAATCCTGTCCAACAGAGTGGGCTGCACGACTAGAAACATAAGTCTAGCAGAGACCCCAGGGGACACAACCTCGAGCTCTAACCGCCTCATCTGCTCAAGCAATGGCGCATGATCGGTGATCATCAAAGATAGGCTCTGTACTGCTCTCCTGCTCAGGGCATCAGCAACCACGTTGGCCTTGCCGGGATGGTAGAGTATGTCCACATCATAGTCCTTTAATAATTCTAACCATCGGCGTTGCCTCAAGTTGAGCTCCTTCTGTGTGAACAAGTATTTCAAGCTCTTGTGATCTGTGTAAATCTCGCAGTGCTCCCCATACAGATAATGGCGCCACAACTTCAATGCAAAAATCATTGCAGCAAGCTCCAAGTCGTGGGTGGGGTAATTCTTTTCATAATCCTTTAGTTGCCGAGAGGCATAAGCGATCACCCTACCCTCCTGCATCAGCACCCAACCAAGTCCACTGTGCGATGCATCACTATAAATCACATATCCTTTCCCCATAATAGGGAGGGAAAGGATAGGAGCCGTCATCAGTCTGTTCTTTAATTCCTCAAAGCTCCTCTGGCAATCCTCACTCCAAATAAACTTAATCCCTTTACGAGTCAGACGAGTGAGGGGTGTGGAAAGTTTCGCAAAACCTTCCACAAACCGACGGTAGTATCCGGCTAGGCCCATAAAACTGCGAACCTCTGATACCGTCGTTGGTCGGGGCCAATCCCGGACTGCCTCAATCTTCGCCGGGTCCACAGCCACTCCTGCGGCGGAGATCACATGTCCCAAAAAGGTAACCTCTCTAAGCCAAAATTCGCACTTAGATAATTTGGCATACAACTTCTTTTCCCTGAGATGTTGCAGCACAATCCTCAGGTGCTCCTCGTGCTCCGCATCACTCCGTGAATAGATCAGGATATCATCAATAAACACCACAACGAATCGATCCAGGTATGGTCGAAAAATCATGTTCATTAAATCCATAAAAGCAGCAGGGGCATTTGTCAATCCAAAAGGCATGACGGTAAACTCATAATGCCCGTACCGCATCCTGAATGCCGTCTTTGGGATGCCCTCGGCCTTCACCTTCAGTTGGTGGTAACCAGACTGTAAGTCAATCTTGGAGAAGACACAAGACCCTTGCAGCTGATCAAATAGATCATCGATGTGCGGCAAAGGGTACTTGTTCTTGATGGTCACTTTATTCAGCTCGCGGTAATCAACACAAAGTCGAAGTGAACCATCCTTCTTCTTCACAAATAGCACCGGCGCTCCCCAAGGCGATACACTTGGTCTCACAAAGCCTTTATCCATCAAATCCTGAAGTTGCGCCTTTAACTCTCTCAGCTCAGCCGGTGCCATACGGTAAGGAGCCTTAGAGATTGGCGCAGTTCCTGGGACTACGTCAATCAAAAACTCGATCTCCCTATCCGGCGGCATACTAGTCAACTCCGGTAGAAACACGTCCGGGAACTCATGGACAATAGGGATATCCGTGAGTCCCGGTGCCGCCGCAGGCTCCTTGACCACACAAGCCAAAAAGGCTATGCATCCACTGCGCATCATCTGCCTCGCCCGAGAAGTCGAAACCACTGAGGCAAAGAAAGCACTCTGGCACCCCCTATAAACAAACACCTCCTGGCCTGGCTCGCTAAAGGTCACAGTCCTCGCGGCGCAATCAATCGTAGCGAAGTAGCGAGCCAGCCAATCCATCCCAAGCACTATATCGAAATCCCGCAGCTGACTAAGGACCATCAGGTCCGCTGGCAGAATCCAAGACTCAATCTGTACAGGGCAAGACCAACAACACTCCGCTACATACAATGTATGCTCGGGAATCTGTACCACTAATGCATGTGGCAACCGATCTAACTCTAGTCCATGGGATAATGTAAATGATCTACTGATAAAAGAATGTGATGCACCGGTATCAAATAAAGTGCGAGCTCTAATACCAAAAAGTAAAGTGATACCTGCCACCACATGGTCGGCTGCTGCAGAGTCCTCTACCTGGGCGGCGTAGACTCGCCCACTCTGCGCCGGAGGTCTGTAGTCTGTAGGATGGGAGGAAGGAGCCCTGCTCGCTGGAGCATAGGGCCGCTGCTGGGGCACCGAAGGAACCGAGGCTGAAGAAGGGGCCTGCGATGTCGAGAAAGGGCAAGTAGCTCGAATGTGGCCAGACTGTCCACACCGATAACAGCGGCCATACCTCTGATCACAAGTATCCGACGGGTGCTGTCCCCTGCAAAATATGCACCTGACCGCAGACTGGGGCTGCCTCGACTGCTGCTGCTGCTGCCTCTGCCGCTGTGACCCCTGCTGTCGGGACTGCGACCTCTGCTGCTGCGAGTGCTGCTGCTGTCGCTGGGGCTGCTGCTGATGCTGCGGGGGCCTCTGGGATCCCCCAGGCCCTCGCTGCTCCGATCGCCCACGGCCCGTAAACTGAGGCGGTGGCGGTCGGGGCGGCCTCCAGGAGCTGGCCTGTCCCCCATCGTCCGACGCTGGTCGCTTCCTCTCAGAACTCTGAGCGACCGCGCCTCCACGCCTAGCAACTACGTGGTCTCCCCTCTCGACCCACTGTGCATGATCCACTGCCTCTGATAAGGTCTGAAGCCTCTGGGCATGCACCAAGGTATAAATCTCAGGGCGCAGACCCGTCTCAAAAAGCTCTACCTGGTGCGGCCCATCCCTGGCAACATAAGGCACGCAGTTGAGCAACTGCGTGAACTCCTGAAAGTAGTCCCATACTGCCCGATCACCTTGCTGTAGGTTCTTCAAATCATCTTCCAGTTTTTTCTTCACGCTCGTGGAGAAATAGGTGTCCAGAATCATCCGTCGAAACTCTGACCAAGGCAGCTGCCGGGTAATCTGAAACTCCAAAGGCTCAACCCGACGCCACCAGGCATCTGCATCGCCCTCTAGACAGTGTACTGCCATATGCACTCTGTATCTGTGGTCGATGAAGAAGTCCCAAAATAACTTCTCCATCGCTGCCAGCCACGATCCTATCTCCCACGGGTGTGTACTCCGCCCTGAGAACCTAGGCGGTCCTCGCTGACAGAACTGTGAGAGTTTCTCGGCAAACTCCTGCTCCTCCGCCGGGGTCAATGGCCTGAACATTCCCTGGGCCCCACTGCTCGACGACGGTGCCGTAGGGACGGGTGGAATAACCGGTGGTACAACCGGTGGTACAGGGGCCTCTACAGTAGTAGGGGGAGGTGCCCCAACCTGGGCAAGCAACTGCTCGAACCTCTGCTCCTGTCGGCGGTGACTCTCTGCCAACTGTGCCACCATGGCCCTCAGCTCGCTAATCTCAGATGGCTCGGACTGCTCCGGCTCCTCCGGGGATGTAGGAGTACCCCGGGTAGGAATCCGCCGCTTAGGAGGTATCCTGCCGCACAAGAAACCACGGATCAGAAAACAAAACCACTCTCGACCCAATCCAGCGAAAGTCATAAGCATCCTCCCATTTCTGTAACCTTATGTTGTCTGCAGCCAACATAATAGTCCTCCAGAAATAGGATATGCTAGTCCCTCTTCACTCACAGGAAGAGTTTAATAATAATAAATTGCCGACTTTCGCAAAATATCACGCCACTCACGCCCTGCCGTCCTAGGGTCTGCCAAAAGCCTAGGGTTTCCTAAGTCCCAACTGACCTATCCCTAAGCTCTGATACCAACTTAATCTGTCACGCTCCGGGTGTAAACCAGAACCCGAGCTCGTCTACAGATCCGCCGTGCACACGGAATTTCTCGTGTACACGAAGAGCTGGTAACCTGCTCAGATAGATAGATATAATAAAAGAGCATAAACAGAGCTAAACTACAACTAGTACAACTCAGACAAATGCTGAAAAGGAAAGTACAACATAGCTCTCATAAATATACAAATGTCTCTCCCAGCTCACAAAATAAAATACATCCAGCTGGCCGAAGCCAGACCCAAAAATAAAAGGAAAAATACAACCGTCTGAGTGTACCGGGGATACATCAAAATCTACAAAACTCTGGATCAGGGAAGCAGCTAGCTAATCAACGATCCTCTTACCTCGGTCCTGGGAAGAGGGTCCCGCAACTCCCGCAGAAGACTCTGCAAAACAAAGGGGAAAAAGAGGAAGGAAAAGAGTGGGGGTGAGAACTACTATAAAGACAGTAGCCTCCCCTAATGGGCAAACCTCAACTCGAACATGCCCACTAGGACTACCAGAGGCGAAAAGAATAAATGTGGTAAACTATAAGTATGGCTACTGATAAAAGATACCACTAATATGCCTCTACATGCCCAGCTAAAAGATAGCTAAAATATATGCACCAGAATATCAAAGCCTGTCTAAATAAACCCAAACACTACTCCAGTAAACACTGGGACTGCCTGCGGTGCTTGCCAAATCGGGTATGCCAGCCTACGCATAACACCGATAGGGGATAGGAGTCTCAAGGACTCAAATCTGCATATCGCACACTCCGGAGTGGCACTCGAGGGGAGCGACCCACACGAGTAAAATGCCTGAGTAAAAAGTGTCCAAGGAAAAATAAGTCCGCAGGACTGGATCAAGACACTGATCTAAATGAAAGTACCATCCACTGAAAGAAACCCAAATCCTCTCCCCAATCTGATGCAACAACAACTGTCCGGTCAACCGCCCAAAGTCCGCGGTCGCCGCAATACCCTGCCTACACAACCTGCCTGTCCCGAAACTCAAGCATCTGCCTACTCTATCCCAGCCCCTGCCCTAACCCGGGCATGATATCCCCTAAGTCAAGATAACTGGAAAAGTGGAATCAGGGTTTCTCCTAAGTCAATTCCAGCATGATAGTTCAGCAGAAAAAGGTGGCCTAACTAGGTGACCATTCAAGCATGCAAAAGTCCTTTCTTAACAGAATAATTTTAGTGTTCCAATTCTTACAAGATTTACAGTATGCCTTTATTTGAATATCAGAAGTACTAACCTGCCTCAAGTCAATTTATACACATGCTTAAGTCTCACCTTTATACATAAGTCTGATATGAGTTTAGCCGTTTATTACCGAAGGGTTTAAGCAATAATTCCAGGGATTATAAACAACTTAACTCTTGTAAGAATTACCATTTATTAGTGTCTAGTCCTCTAAAGATGCAAGTATCAGTCATAAGCCCTTTTCTTTTCATTAAGCATGCTATGTTCATTCTACTAGTTTAATAGCAACATTGCATATGACTAACTCCAATATGCCTAGTGGGTTATCCCAAGTAAGAGGTTAACAACGGTACCCACCTCGAGCGCTAAAATCCTTGTCCCAAATGCGAAGACCCGCGCTCGCACCAAAAGCTCACCGCAACACTGTGCCAAATCTCCAAGAAGAACATACATACTTTAGTCCTTCAAACAACACAAAATCTGTCCCAAATTAATCGGTCCAAAGTTCTCAGATTTTCACCTGTGAAGGTTGCTCAAAAAATTCCAAGAAAAATACCGTCGCGTTCCTTGTGACGAACCCGTCGAAACGAGTACCTACACGTTCAAAACCGAGCTTCCTTCGCTGAGATACAAATTCGGCAAGGGGAACACCCCAAACAAAACTGTGCAGAATTTCTGTACCAAAAAGCCACAGAGAAAGGAGATTTCCACCTTCGAAAAATATTCAGAAAAATTTGAGAAAATTCCAGTAGATTCCTTGCGAGATTTAGATGAAAAACGCCTTTTAAGTTGCCTCGATCCGTCGTCTGAGCGCGAAGTTATAGCCAAATCAACCAGGTGCTGTCCAAAACTCCGCGAGGAAAAATGGGTCACAAAGAAGCTCGGGAAACTCAAAATCCACATGAAAACCAGGGGCAACTTAAAATATCAAAAATGAAGCCCTACCTGTCAAGAGTCCAACGGCGCAAGAATCACCTGAATCGGAGGTCGGGGTGAGCCGGGGGAGCCTAAACACTGCGAAGGGACGAAACGGGTCGTCGATGTACGAGCGTCGCACCGCGCCGGAAAATGGCCAACCTCGAAAAACGCGCTCCTAAAAATCCCAGGGATGATTAGCAAGAAAGGTTTCAGGTAGAGGAAGATTTTTCCTTAAGGGTGCCCTGTGAAAATCCTCACAGAAAGTGAGCAAAAAGGGCCCCAAGGCCCTATTTATAGCCCAGCCCAAATTCCCCCCCCCCCTTGGCCGGATTCGGGCGCCAACTTTCGGGCGCCCGATTCCGCCAAGGCGGTTGGATGGGAGTCGTCCGACGCGCCCGAAAAGATGTGGGGCCGCCACGTGTACCTGCAACACGAAACAGCCGTGCAAGTGGCGGCTCCGCCGCGCGCCACGCGTCCCCGGCCCGGTCAACCCTTGCATGCGCTCGGCCAACCTCGGGCCGACACGTGGCCCGCACTCGAGTGCGGGCCATGTGCGGCCGACCAGCCTCACTGGCGCACTGTGCTGGCACGCGCCCCGAGGCGCCGCTCCACGCGCCCGTGGACCGCGCCCAGGTGAGCCCACCAATCCCCGGGCGACACGTGTCCTACGCCCGGTCCACCAGATCCGCGCGCACCCGCTGAGCCGCGCCGCGTGAGCCCGCCACTCCGCGCATGCCACGTGGCCCGCCGCGCGGTCCGTGCACCGGCCGCGCCTCCCCGTGGACCGAGCGACGTGAGCCGGCCAATAATGGGCCGCCACGTGGCTCAGGCCGGTCCACGGAGTACCCCCATGCACCAGAATCCCCCCGAAACTTCCGGAAGCCCGTTTTTGGTCATCCGGACTCCAAATTTGACAAATAAACAGTCGTTTTCAAGCGTTTTTCCGCGCTGAATCCAAATCCGAACTCTGTTTGGCCCAATTCCTTTTCTAAAATTCGGCAAACACAGCCGAAGGCCAAATCAGCTAAACATATCACACAGGGTCCATCTGTGGCACCCTTTTGATGCACCATGGGCCAGACACACCGACACTAGGTATTCTACACGATGAATTCAACGGAAGAACTGCAAGGGGAAAAACCAGAACATTACACTGTGAGGGACTCAGCCCTAAATAACAAGAGTTGAAGGGGTTTAGGGCATTTTGTGCATTATGTATATGAATTTGCATTTGAGGGTTTGGGTTTTGGAAACCCTAGCCGAGCCCCTCTGCCTCCCCCTCTGGAACCGACGCCCCCACAACCTCCTCTAAGCATCGCGCCGGCGCCGTTGCAGTCCACGTCGCCGGAGAAGAAGAAGAAGACAAGGAAGCTTCTCTCGGGTTGTGGGTGAGGAGGGTGCTTGGGAAGGACCCAAGATGATCAAACCTTTTTCCTGTGGAGTCCTCTGTGAAGCCTCAACCGAGCCCGAGGTGAACCGACGCCAGCCGCCGCCGTGCGCCGCCGCGGAGGTTGTCTTCTTCCTCGGTTTTTCGGCGAGGTAAGAAGGTTGAAAACTTTTTGTTTATAGTGGCCTTTGAACCCAACCATCTTGTTCCTGACGTCGAGTGGCACGCCTCGGTGAAGTTTGGTCCATCGCCGTCCACCCCATCGCCGGCGGGAGCGACTTCTTGCCGGAAGTGCAATTTCCGGCCAGATCTGCGGCCGGGCTTCATCCGGCCGTTGAAAATCAGATCAGAGATGTTGATCTTCGTCTCCTCATCGACTGAAAGGAGTCCACCAAGTCTCTGGACGATCGGTCGAGGATCCAAGCCGCGCGGTGAAGCCCTAGTTTCGGGCTTTTTGGTTCTTCGGTCGAACCTCGCCGCCCGGCGCCGCCGTGCACCCACGCCGCCGGCCACCACCTCTGGAAGCCCCGTGGAGCCGAGGGCAACACCTTGGTCCATCTTGCACCGGCCCAGGCCCCGCCGACCGGATTCCGCCATTAGAGGGCCCGAGCTTGGCCGAGCTCCGCCGCCGCGCGCCGCCGGCGCTTCCCACCGCCGGTAAGCTGTCCTGTTACACTTATTTTGATCATAGGAAGCTTCCAAAGCCATTGCATGGAGTTTCTAACGTGGGGTTGCTGCTCTCTGTAGTTGCACCATCGTAGCAACCCGAGCTCGGTCTCCGGCCGTCGCCGCTGCTCCTGGTCGCCAGCCAACCGCCCAGGTTAGTTGTAAACCTTCCATTTATGTGTTCTAGCATCACGGTCTGGCCCGAGATCCTCTGGTAGCAAAGTTTCTCCAACCTCGTGCTAAGGTGTTTGTAGTGTTATTTCCGGCCAACCGCCGCCTCCGGCCACCGGCGCCGGGGATGGCTGGGTCAAAACTTCTTCTGGGAGATTGTGGTAACTTGTGCTCATCTCTGTTCCAGGTTCGAACCTGGTTTGTTCAGAAGTAGCCTAACCCGAGTCTTGGTTCATTAGTGGGTGTTGCTCCGGCCAACTTTCCGGCCACTCTCCGACGAGGCCAAGGTGAGCCCTCAACTCAGTAATATGTTTAGATCTTGATGCTCGCTTTTAATCTCAGTTCGAACATGTCGTACGTGTTATAGCTTGGTGTGTCTTTTTGGGCCCTAAGAGTTTATGGGCCAACTTTGTAAATGGGCTTCATGCTGGCCCAAGCTCATGAGCACGAGCTTCGTCTCGTCGTTCCGAACGCGCTGAAACTTACAGCGCTGTCTTTGGCTTCCGGGTTTTCGAGAACGAGTCGAAACAACGTTTAAAACAAAGTTATTATGCAATTTAGAAAAGTTAATGGGTTAACTTGCAATTGTAACCTTATGAATAGTAGTTAAACAAAGTAAACATATTTCTGGCAATTTGTTAGATTTTCGTAGACTCTCGTTGAGCGGAAAACGGATATCGTTCCGTAAATCGGCGAAATCGTCGATTTTACGGTTTCTGGCGCGTGTTTCGCGTACCACGGTATGAAAGAATGGATTCAGGTTACTATAGTGTTGTCGGGATGGGTATGAGTGAGTCTAGTTCTGATCACAGTTTCTGTTCAGGGCCCAGCAGTTCAGCACCAGTCTAGTCTAGCGGGAGTTCGGGATCGGCCTACATTCAGGGGGTTCGTTCGACTGACTTCGAGGTGGGTTTTCATTCTAAGACTTAGTGTGGGACTTTTGAAAACTGTAAACAAGTTTTAATTACTCGTCTAACTGTGCTAATATTGGTATCTTTATTGTTGTTACTATCGGGTGTTATTATTGTGTACTTGGTTACTTTGCTCGAGGCTGCAGCACGCGCACCCGCGGTTTGGCCACCGCAAAGGGTGCGCTTTTCCGGAAAAGTGGTCTATGACCCGTGTAAACCCACGAGGTGACGTAGTGGGGGCCCCCGTAGGTGAGGGGTTTTGAGGCGCCAAGGTGTGAGCGGTGCGACCCGTCGGGGTAGGTGCTAGACGTGGTTTACCGAGGTAGGTGCTCGGTTGGGTTGCCGGGGCAGGTGTCCGGATTAGGTTATGCAGGGGTTCGTGTTTTATTTCCCTCTTGGGAGGGTGGTTGCTCCAGATAGTCTTATGGTTGGATTTACTACTCTTTCCTGCTTTCCTTATTATTATCGTGTCGCTGACTTCCCACTCCGTGACAGGTTCTTTCAGGGGTGAGAGCTAGGCGGCGGTGAGGCCGAGACAGGAGCTTTTGGGTCCATGGAGGCCCTAGACTGTATTTTCTTCTATACTTCGCATTTCATTTGCTATTGTAGTCTACTGTGTGGTTCTCGATACCGTCGTGGGGTCGGTGTGGATGTCGGTACTTTACTCTCTAGTTATGACGTCGTGCATATACAGAGGAGACTCTGTCCGTTTGCAGGGTGAATCTGTGTATGCGGCGGGTTTGGGCATGCACCAGGGAGGAAGGAATTTCAGAACAAAAAAATTATATGCAAAAACAAATCCCTATGTTTCCGTTGACTGTTTCCGCTGAACGAAACCCCCGGGGCGTGACAAGAAGAATTGGTAGCCAATTACGTTTAATCTACTCCTAAGAAATGCAACAATGTTATCTAGGAAAGCGGTAAATGTAGGTATTGAAAGGTATTGAAAAGTAGGGGGGTGGTCCTGGCTTATGAGTTTGCAGGATCCCTTTCTCTTCGATGGTTCGGGTATTTATACACTCCCCGAACCATGTTTACAGGCGCCAATTTGAAATATCGACGAGGTTTGGAGAAAGTCACCGTAAAATCCTTAACTACTTTCTTTTGAATCAAATTTCCTCATGTAGAATAGTAGTCATTTTTTCGTCCAAGTTCATCCCCTTATCAACGCACCGAAACGTAATATTTGGCACTTTCCAATGCTGAGCACTGCTTGACGTTCTAGAGGCTGTTATGAGATTCGCGCCCAAATCTCGTACTCTTTCCTTTCAAGGTCTGCGGCATTGTCAGCCGAGAATTGACCTTGTCTCCGTATTTTTATCGCTTGATTGAAGCGGTCTGGAATTCGCCTTCGGTCGAGATTGGTCCTGGATAATACGATAATCCTCTTGCTGGTCGCTCTTCCTATCAGCTGATGCTTTAGCCGATGACGCTTATCGCGTGCTGCACTCTTACACGACTAAGGTCGGTCTTAATCGAGACACGAGTCCCTCTTTGTTGACTCATTCCTCTGTCGGTCGTGTGGTGTCCCAATTTTTTCATACGACCTGTCTGGGTGGTCGGCAGTGAGAAAACACCTATTATTGGTGTATCGAGCCCATTGTGTGTCAAACGGATGCCAAAAACGGACTCAGTGCGCGAAAATGTTGAAAATCGGCTATTTTCGGGCGAAATGAGCTAAACTGGCCGATTTCTCGGGTGGGCCAGTCCACGGTCCACTTGGCGTGCACCGGGACGAGCGATGTCACACCCCGGGTGTAAACCAGAACCCAGGCCCGTCCACGGATCCGCCGTGCACATGAAGCGCTGATAACCTGCTAAGATATAAGAGATATAATAAAAGAGCATAAAAACAGAGCTGAACTAAAACTAATACATCTCAGACTGAAGCTGGAAAATAAAAGTACAATATAACTCTCAATAAGTACAAGTGTCTCTCCCAGCTCACCAAATAAATACAAACAGCTGGCTGAAGCCAGACCCAAAAATAAAAGTACAACTGTCTGAGAGTATAGGGGATACAACCAAAACACTGCTAAGCTCGCAGACGGGATGGACGATCTATCTAGTCCGCAATCCTCTTACCTCGGTCTGCCGAAGACGGCCGAGCAACTCCCGCAGAGGACTCTGCAAAACAAAGGGAGGAAAAGGAAAAAGGACAATGGGGGTGAGAACTACTATAAAACAGTAGCCTCCCTCTAGTGGGTTAAGCCTCAAACTCTGACGTGCCCACTAGGTCTACCAGAGGCAAAAGAAATGGGAAAGAAAGGTGGTAGGCTATAAATAAAGTGCCGATAGAAGAAGCTACCACTACTATGCCTCTAAATACAGTGCCAAAAAGAGTACTATATGAATGCATCAGTGAATGTGCCTGCCTGAATAAACCCAATCAATGGACCAGTAAAACTGGTACTGCCTGCTGTGCCTGCCATATCGGGTATGCTAGCCTACGCATAGCACCGATGGGAAGAAGGAGTCTCAAGGACTCGAAGCCTGCCTGTCGCACACTCCGGAGTGGCACTCGAGGGGAGCGACCCACACGAGTAAAGTAATATGTCACAAGTAACATAATATAGTAGGACTGGATCACAACTATACTCAAGTGGGAAAACCCGTCCACTAAAGAAACCCCGATCCCCAAGCTGATGCACAAGTAAATATCTGGTCAACCGCCCTATGTCCGCGATCGTCGCAACACCCCACAAATCCGCAATCTGATGCAACAGCCGGTGTCCGGTCAACCGCCCAAAATCCGCGGTCGCCGCGATGCCTGACTAACAAGTTCAACCTGTCCCAAATCCCAAGATCCTGCCTACACTATCCCAAACCCCCTGCTCGCACCCGAGCTACAAGTACCCTGAGTCTAAAAATAGAAAGGAGAAAAGTAGAAAACATGGTGTCTCCTAAGTCAAATTCCAGCATGATAGTGTAGCAGAAAAAGGTGGCCTATCTAGATGTCCATAGAAGCATGCAATTGTCCTCATGATGATAAAAGAAATGCAGGTATCGATGTTCTTACATTTATTAGAGTATGTTATTCCAAGATAATAATGATCGCGTAAGAACACTATGTACCAACATGACATATGCCAGCCTATACAACATGCATGTTACTCAAAAGGTACTAATCAGCAATCATTATAGCATGATATTCCAATCTCTAACAATTATTCTCATAGAAATGCTAGGTACTAACAGGGCATGCATCAACTCCACACAACATGGATCAACTCCACACAACATGCAAGATAATCCACAATATGCTAATTAACATTCTAATTCGGGGATTATTCCAATAAGCCTAGTGGATACATCAAAATGTGAGGTCCACAACAATCACCGACCTCGAGCGCTAAATCCAAGCCCAAACACACCCTCGCTAGAGAAGTACAATGCTCGCCGCGATAACTGCAAAAACGCCCAAAACGGTGCCCGATTAAACACACAAATAAACACATAGCCGCTGTCCTCAAACCAGTCCAGAAAAAGCTCCATTTTCACCTGTGAGATGAACTCCGAAAATTCCAGCAAAATCGCCGCTACGATCGTCGCGACGAGTAGATAGAAATTGAGTACTTACACATTCCGTTCCGACACCTGTAGGCCGAGTTACAAAATAAACAATGCGGTAAGCGCAAAACTCCAAAAGGACAAAATTTTGTAGCACTCTGCCCTGAAAAAGTAGGATTCTCACCTTCCGGGAAACCTCAAAAAAATCCAGAAAAATCACGATGATGATTCCTGTGATGTGTAGATGCGAAACGAGTACTTGCACGCCTCAATACGACCCTCGAGCGCGGAGAAATCACAGGAAAACCCCTGTGCTGTCCAAAACTCCGCTGCAGAAAAAGAGGGTCACAAGATGGCCAAAAACACCCAAGAAAAACTAGAAATGAGGGGGAGCTGAAAATATGAAAGTCGTAGCCCTACCTGTTGTGAAGACAACGGCGCAAGAATCGCTGAAAAATACTATCGGAGTAGCCTGAGTGAGTCCGCGCACAGAAACACGCCGGGAAGGGTCACCGGAGAAGAAACGTCGCGACGCGCCGATAGGCTGTAGAACTCGATGCAGATGCCTCCTAAAATCCTAGAAACTCTCCAATGGATGCTGCACAGGTAGGTGAAGAAGTTCACTGTAGAACTCTCTGTGAAAATCCGGCCAAAAAAGAGAGGAAACAAAGCTATTCGGGCCCTATTTATAAGCCCAGCCGAAGAAATCCATTAATTCCTTCTGTGTCTCCGGTTTCGGGCGCTCGGCCCATTTTCGGGCGCCCGAAACCGCTGACAGACGGCCCACGAGGAGCGCCCGAAATCCCCTGGGCCTGACACATGTCTCGAATACGGGACAGCGTGTGCAAGCCCAGCGGATGACGGCCGCTTGTCCCGCGGGCAGTCAGCGGGGGTAGGTGGCGCCCGCGAATAGCGGGGCGCCACGCGTCCCCCGCGTGACAGTTCACACATGCGGGCAAGCGCCGCCTGCCCGCCCTGCCACGCACGCGCCCCGAGGAGGCCCCCCGCGCCTCTATGCACCACACTCCAAGAGCCCGCCAATAGCAAGCCGCCACGTGTCCCCTGCGCCGGGTCCATGCACCCGCGCAGGGTTCCGTGGACCGCGCAGCCTGCGCCGGCCAATCCAGATGCGCCACGTGTCCAGCGTCGGGTGCATGCACCAAGACGCACCGCTCTGTGGACCGAGCGCCATAAACCGGCCAATGACAGGCCGCCACGTGGCATTCCGGCGGTCGACGGCCCTCCCATGTACTGAAATCGACTGTAAACTTCCGGGAGTTCGTTTTTGGGCATCCGGACTCAGAAAAATACAAGCAAATAGTCATTTTCAAGTGTTTTTCCACGCTAAATCCAAATCCGCCCTCCGTTTGGGCTAAATCCTTTTCTAAAGTTCGGCAAAACAGCTGAAGCCCAAACATGAACCAGAAACCTCATTGGGTCCATCCAAACATCCCTTTGATGTATTATGGGCCCAACACACCAATAATAGGTGTTTCACACTGTGGATTCCCGGAAAAACTGCATGGGGACCTGGACCACTACAAGCGAAGACGGCGGAGTGCCACGTGGCGCGCACCGATTGGCAGGTCAACGCACGCGCGACAGCGCGCGTTCCGCGCCGGACGAGGCGCACGGTGGACCGCGCCAGGCCACGTGTCGCTCGTTCATTGGCGGGCGCAGTGACCCGGGCGGCCCGCCATGAACCGCGGCCCACGGTTCCCGCCGTGGACCGCGCGGCCACGTGGCGCGCCGCGATTGGCGGGCGCGCGTGCGTTGGGCGCGCGGGGCGCGGAAGGGACACGTGGCGGCTTGAGGGCATTCCGGGCTCGTGTTGTGGGTCGGGCCGGGAAGCGGGCTGGGCTTACTGTAGCCGCCCGAATCGGGTCGGGCGCCCGAAAATTCGGCCCGAAAGCCAAATATCATGGTTTTTTGGATTCTTTTGGGTGTGGGCCTATAAATAGGCCAACCTCAAGGGCCTTTAGGCTCTTTTCCCGAACCCTTTTGCCTCTGAGCTCTTAAGCTACCTTGTTGATCATCTTGTTCTGCATCTTGTGAAGGAGGCTCGGATTTTTTGGAGGCCACGGCATCGACGTCTTCGGCGAGTTAACGCAGTGCAACGTTCTTTCTTCGATGGCCCGTTTCAGTCGTGTTTCGGTCTACAAGGTCCACAGAGCTACCCCGACAGAATTTTTGGATGATTTTCATGGCGTCGGATTCACGAGAGGTAAATCTATGATTTTTGTATTTTCCACTCCTCCCAGATTTGAGTTTTTATTAGGTTTTTTGGTACATTTTCAAGCCCCTATTTTGCTGGTGGTTTTCCTGGACAGCAGAGCCTTGTCGGATTTTTATCTCTGCGCTCGGTTATCAGATTTTGACATGTGAGGACTCGATCGACATCTAAGCTTCGCGTGGATCGCCGTCGTATTTTTATTGGAATTTTTGGAGTTTATCTCGCAGGTGGTATTTAAGCATTTTCTGGAATGTTTGTACAGCAGCATGTATTTGTGGGAGTTTTTGACTTATTGCAATGTTTGGACCATATCTTTGTAGTTTTCTGGTGTTCTTGTACTTGTTGGAATCGTATCAATCCAAGGATTATCCCCGTTAAGTTTTAGCTTTTTGGACTTTGGTTTGACTCGCACTTTCAGGTGGGTTGCTTCCTCTTCAAAACCGGTGTACGGTTCATTAACTCTATTGTGTAGTGAACATGCATGATTGTGAGATGTATTAGGAAGCATGCTAGAAAGAGAGAATTGATGCTCCGTGTGTTGCTATGATGATCATGTTGATTTACTGCTTCCTCATTGTGTTAATTAAATGCTATTTATTAGAACTAGACCTAGCACCCTGTCATATGATGCATGTCAACCAGACTAGTAGAAAACTCCAACTTGGGCTAGTTTATTTATGCTTTAGACACTCCCACACTTATATTCATTCTTTCACCTGGACTTAGAGTTTCCTCGCCCGGGTAGTGGGTGTCACGGCCCGGGTGTAAACCAGAACTCGGGCCCGTCTACAGATCCGCCGTGCACACGGTATTTCCCGCGTACATGAAGCGCAAAAACCTGCTCAGATATAAGAGATAATAATATAAGAGCAATAAAAACAAAGCTGAACTAAAACTAATACATCTCAGACTGAAGCTAGAAATAAAATACAATACATCTGTATAAATGATACATCAGTCTCTCCCAGCTCACTAAAAATAAATACAACCTGCTGGCAAAAGCCAGTCCCAAATGTAAAAGTACAACTGTCTGAGGAAACATGGGTACACCAACAGTCCAGCTAACTCGCTCATCCTGCCTCGAGATCTATTTACTCAGCCGTCATCTCTCCTCGACCCGCCGCTGAAAGCCCAGCAGCACCCGCAGAAGACACTGCAAAACAAAGGAGAAGAAAAAGAGGAAAGAAGAATGGGGGTGAGAACTACTAGTAAACCAGTAGCCTCCCCTAGTGGGTAAAACCTCAAACTCTGACACACCCACTAGGTCTACCAGAGGCAAAAAGGAAAGAAGTGTGGTAAACAATAATGACTGCTGAAGAAAGAAAACTACCACTACTATGCCTCTAAAATGCAGTACTAGACTGGAATAATCGTATGCAACAGTAACCAACCGTCCCAGATGAACCCAATCTGTACCGCCCTTATCATCGGGCAAGTAAGCCGCGCCGATGTGATAGCAAAACTCCTGCTGCCGTCCTCATCATCGGGCAAATAAGCCGCGCCGATGTGATAGCAAAATTGTCAATAACTGTCTGGCCCCGGCCTCCGGAGGGGAACTCGAGGGGAGCGACCCACACGAGGAAAGCATCACCGGGCAATAACCGCGCCGGTGTGATAAGTATCAAAAGCAGGACTGGATCACAACTATAAAGCCCCCAGTGGAACACACCCCTCCACTAAAAGAAAATACTGATCCCCAATTTGATGCACAAATGAACATCCAGTCAATCGCCCAAAATCTGCGATCGCCGCAATACCTCACAATCCATGACCAGGTCTCACAACCGACCTCCGGTCAACCGCCCAATATCCGCGGTTGCCGGAATAACCCACAATCACAATCATGTCCCACATCCGACATCCGGTCAACCGCCTACTGTCCGCGGTAGCCGCTATAATCCCCCAATCCAAAATCGGGTAAAATGATATGTATCCGGTCAACCGCCTACTATCCGCGGTAGCCGCAACTCTACCGACTACATCAAGTCCAACCCCTGACCTCCGGTCAACCGCCCAAAATCCGCGGTTGCCTCATAACCCTCTAGTCCATAATCATGCCCTATCACCGATGTCCTATAACCGACATCCGGTCAACCGCCTAATATCCGCGATCGCCGCCAAAACCCATAATCCACAATCCAGGCCCCGGCTACACTATCCAAAACCCTGCTCAAATCCGAGCAACAAAGACCACCTGACTAACGAAAAGGAGAAAAGAAGCAAACATGGTTTCTCCTAAGTCAAGTTCCAACATGATAGTGTAGCGATAAGAAATGGCCTATCTAGATGTCCATACAAGCATACATAAGTTCCATCCCCACTTGTTAATAAATAATCCTAACATAAGGAGATCACTCTAATAATCCTAGTGAGCATGTCAAAATAGAGGTAAGCAACAACCACCCACCTCGATCGCTAATTTCAAGTCCAAAAGTGAAGTCCTCGCCCAAGTCAGTCGACCGTCACAAACACTGTACAACATGCCCCAAAACATACACAATTAAACATACAAAGCTCCAACAAAATCTGTCCAAACACAATAGTCCAGTGTTTCCCTGTTTTCATCTACGAGAAATGCTCAAAAAATTCCAAGAAAAATACTGTCACAATCCTCGCGACGAACCGGTCGAAACGAGTACCTGCACGTTCAAATCCGAGTTTCAAGCAACAAGATAAAAATCCGACAAGGTGACCCTCTTAAAAATAATCCTGTACAAAAATCTATAGCACTTATCTCTGGAAAAATGGATTTTTCACCTTCGAAAAATATTCAGAAAATTTCCAAAAAATTTGAGGGTGTTCCTTGCGCTGTGTAGATGAAAAACGCCTCCTGGCACGCCTCGATTCGATGCCTGTGCGCGAAGATATTGCAGAAACACTGTGGCGCAGTCCAAAACTCCGCCCAAGAAAATGGGTCAAAAGAAAGCTTGGGAAACTCCAAGAAAAACTAGAAATGAGGGAAAACTCAAATCACGAAGATCGTAGCCCTACCTGTCGTGAAGCCAACGGCGTAAAAATCGGCGAAAACGGTGGTCGAAGTAAGCCGGGGGAGTCCTCGTACCCAAACCGCGACGAAGGAGACCACAAAGGAACTTGCGTCGCGCCGCGCCGTAAAAATGAGAACCTCGAAATCCGTGCCACCCAAAAATCCAGTGAATCCTCCACAAGGTGCAGCACACAAGGGGGAAGAGGTTTGCTGAAGAACACTTAGAGAGAAAATGACCAGAAAAGTCCCAAATCGCAGCTCAAATCCCTTTTTATAGGCCAAAGAAACAAATCAAATAACCCCCACTGGGTCCTCGGATTCGGGCGCCCGAAACATTCGGGCGCCGAATCCGAGCTCGCAAGCCCGCAAAAGAAGCGCCCAGATTGCTCCCGTGCTGCCACGTCCACCCCGAACAGCGGACACCAAAACCCGCCGCTCACACCGCGCCGCGTGGCCCACGCAGAGGTCGACACGTGGCGCCCCACGCGCGGGAACCACGCGTCAACGCGCCAGCTGCGCGCCCACGTGCGCCTGCGCGCGCCGCCTACGCCCCCTGCCAGGCACGCAGCCCAAGGCGCCCCGATGCGCTATGGTGGACCCCGCCTACCTGAGCCAACCAACCGGGAGCCAACACGTGTCCCTCCCGGTCCATACACCGCCCCGCACCACTCCGTGAACCGCGCTCACAACACCGACCAATCCAAACACGCCACGTGTCCAGCCCTCTGGTGCACGCCGGCCCGTGGACCGCGCGCCTGCCCGCGCGCCTGCCGGCGCGCCTCCGCGCTGCCCGCGCTGCTGCCCGCGACGCTGCGCCGCCTTGCTCCGCCGCTGCCCGCCGTGCTCCGCCGCCGCCCGCCGGCTGCCGGAGTTACTGTTCCGGCGTGAACAGTAACCCATGGTGCAAAAAAACAAGTAGCCCAATTTCATCGTTTTCGCGCGCTGAATCCAAATTTGATGTCCGTTTTGCCAAATTCCGCTTCTAAAATTTGCCGAATGCATCCGGAAAGGTGTTCTTTGTCCAAACTTCGCGCTGAGCCCAATTTTAATATCTGTTTCGCGCGAAACCACTTCTAAAGATCCGACGGAGTCAACCGATTACCCACGTGATCCATTTAAGCCCGAAGTCCGCCACTTGTGTCCAATTGGTGCACTAACACCTCCAACACACAGTACAGGCCCCCAGAAGCTGCCAAACCCACTGCAAAAGCTCTGCTGATCCAACAGAAATTCTCTTGCGAAAATTCGGATCCTCACATCCTCCCCCACTAAAAGAAAGTTTCGTCCTCGAAACTAAATTCATTCCTCAATCCGGAACCTCAACCAAGTAGAGGGGGTAAATATCCAATCATCCACCACTCAAGCTCCCAAGGCTGTCTAATACCTCCTCCAGAGACGCGATGCAATCCTCGGATCTCTAACTAGAACAAAATAGAGGCGGGCACTCTAGAAAACCGCGCCACCTCGACCAAGTACAGCTGGGCTAACCGCTCGAGCTACCAAGTAGTCTGCACCGGTACAAGCATCCGCTCCTCCCAGGGCCCCCGATAATCCAACTACAAGTCCATCGGCACAAAAGCTCGATCCAAGTATCTCTGTACTCCCGAGGTATCCAATAAAAGTCCCCCAACTGATCACGTAGACCCTGATCTCTAATCTTTAAACCGTTGGGATGTAAAAGCAATTCCCCAACTCTCCGGCATCAACACACAGCCATACGCAGTCGAGAAAACCAGATTGCAAATCAACCTTCAGGAAGACCCGGGACCCTTACAACTGGTAAATCAAAACCTCCATGCTCGACAAAGGTGCTAGCTCCAGATGGTCACTTCATCTAATTCCCAGGGATCCATGCAAAGCCGAAGTGAACCAACCTTCCACAACTCGAATAGCATCGGCGCCCCCAAAGGCGACACACTTGGTCTGACAAAATTTCCAAAACATCGAATCCTGTAGTTGTGTCCTCAACTCTCAACTAGAGACATGCTAGACAACTCCAATAGGAGAACAGCCATGAACTCGCAACCAAAGGGGGTATCCCCGAGTCCCGGCGCCGCCGTAGGCCCCTCAACCACACCAGCCAAAAAGGCTACGCATCCACAGCAAAACATCCGCCTCGCTCACGAAGTCAAAACCATAGAGAAGAAGATAACCCTCAAGCAACCCAGGTACACCAACACCTCCGGGCCTGGCTCCCCAAGAAAACTGTCCTCGCGGCATAATCAACCGTCGCGAAAGAAAAACCGAACCAGCCAGCCCAACGGGTACCTCCATAACATCCCGCAGCTGAGCCAAGACCATCAGGTCTACCGGCAAAATCCAGGACTCAAGCTGCATCGGGCAGGACCAACAACTCTCCTCCGCGTGCCAAGCGCGATCGGGAAAATAAGCCTCCCATGCACGTGGTGATCATCCTATCCCTAACCCAAGCAATGAAGCAAAAGCATTACCCACCAAGAAGGGAATACTCCCATATCCAAAGATACGAACCCAAGAGCCCGGAACAACTCAAGCCTACCACCACACCGACCGCTGTAACCTAGGTACTCCGACAGTGTCGAAAATTCACTATCCTGGAAAAAGAAATCGGGAATGCCTCATCCGACTGATCTGTCCTCCATCACCCGGCGCCAAGCGCCTCCATCAGAACTCGCCTCAGGCGGCAGATTCCAATCCAAAGGAACTACAATGCCACGCTCCATACCCGGCGCCTACTCCAATGAGGCGTCCCAAATCCGTAATGGAGGGACCCAACGAATAACAAGGTATCCTGGCGCAATCCAATCTCAGACACTCATATCCTATGCGCCCCGTCCCTCTACACATGGAGCGTGTAGTTCAGCAACTGCGTTAACTCTTGACACAAAGAGGCTTCCAAGTACTCTCCATCCCCCCACCGAACAAGACCCTGTCTCCAAAGGCTCCATACTCAATTCCACAAATCGGGGTGACTAATCCGCCAAAACTGGCTCACTCTATCAATGCAATCCTACAGCTTACCCGCTGTCAACTGTCCACCCTTCCTCGATGCCCCAGCACTAAACGTCGGGACGGAGGGGGCTACTCGCTACTCCGACAACTGTGCCACTGCGCTGCTCCGACAACTGTGTCACTGCGCTGCTCCGACAACTGTGTCACTGCTCTGACAACTGCATCACTGCGCTGCTCCGACAACTGTGTCACTGCGCTGCTCCGACAACTGTGTCACTGCTCCGACAACTGCGTCACTGCGCTGCTCCGACAACTGTGTCACTGCTCCGACAACTGTGTCACTGCGCTGCTCCGACAACTGCGTCACTGCGCAGCTCCGACAACTGTGTCACTGCTCCGACAACTGTGTCACTACGCTGCTCCGACAACTATGTCACTGCGCTGCTCCGACAACTGCGTCACTGCTCTGACAACTGTGTCACTGCGCTGCTGATCTGCCTCCAACACTCCTACCCTTCGGGTCCGGAGCTCTCAGACTCCAATCTGGGTATCCGGCCCGAAACAACCAGCTCTGACCCAACTGCAGCACCAGGGTGCACCCGGGTCAGGGCCCAGCGTCAGGGAGACACCGCTCGCCACGACAAAACCGCAAATCAGCACACCCCAAACACTCGACCCAATCTAGCGAAAGTCAA
The DNA here is from genome assembly GCA_029168755.2 of Tillandsia fasciculata. Lineage (NCBI taxonomy): Eukaryota > Viridiplantae > Streptophyta > Magnoliopsida > Poales > Bromeliaceae > Tillandsia > Tillandsia fasciculata. The sequence continues at coordinate 23,539,164 of CM054930.1, forward strand.
AGACATCCCTCTATTTTTGTAACTTTATGTTGTCTGCAGCCAACATAACTGTCCCACAAAAATAGGATATGTCGATCCCTCTTAACTCACAGGAAGAGTCAAACAAATAAATCACCGACTTTCGCAAAATGTCGCGTCTCTCACGCACTAACATCCTAGGGTCCGCCCAAAAGCCTAGGGTTTCCTAAGTCCCAACTGACCTATCCCTAAGCTCTGATACCAACTAATCTGTCACGCCCCGGGTGTAAACCAGAACCCGGGCCCGTCTACAGATCCGCCGTGCACACGGTATTTCCCGCGTACACGAAGCGCAAAAACCTGCTCAGATATAAGAGATAATAATAAAAGAGCAATAAAAACAGAGCTGAACTAAAACTAATACATCTTAGACTGAAGCTGGAAATAAAATACAATACATCTGTATAAATGATACATCAGTCTCTCCCAGCTCACTAAAAATAAATACAACCTGCTGGCAAAAGCCAGTCCCAAATATAAAAGTACAACCGTCTGAGGAAACATGGGTACACCAACAGTCCAGCTAACTCACTCATCCTGCCTCGAGATCTATCTACTCAGTCGTCCTCTCTCCTCGACCAGCCGCTGAAAGCCCAGCAGCACCCGCAGAAGACACTGCAAAACAAAGGAGAAGAAAAAGAGGAAAGAAGAATGGGGGTGAGAACTACTAGTAAACCAGTAGCCTCCCTAGTGGGCAAAACCTCAAACTCTGACACACCCACTAGGTCTACCAGAGGCAAAAAGGAAAGAAGTGTGGTAAGCAATAATGACTGCTGAAGAAAAGAAACTACCACTACTATGCCTCTAAAATGCAGTCCTAGACTGGAATAACCGTATGCAACAGTAACCAACCGTCCCAGATGAACCCAATCTGTACCGCCCTCATAATCGGGCAAGTAAGCCGCGCCGATGTGATAGCAAAACTCCTGCTGCCGTCCTCATCATCGGGCAAATAAGCCGCGCCGATGTGATAGCAAAACTGTCAATAACTGTCTGGCCACGGCCTCCGGAGGGGAACTCGAGGGGAGCGACCCACACGAGGAAAGCATCACCGGGCAATAACTGCGCCGGTGTGATAAGTATCAAAAGCAGGACTGGATCACAACTATAAAGCCCCAGTGGAACACACCCCTCCACTAAAAGAAAATACTGATCCCCAATCTGATGCACAAATGAACATCCAGTCAATCGCCCAAAATCCGCGATCGCCGCAATACCTCACAATCCACGACCAGGTCTCACAACCGACCTCCGGTCAACCGCCCAATATCCGCGGTCACCGGAATAACCCACAATCACAATCATGTCCCACATCCGACATCCGGTCAAACGCCTACTGTCCGCGGTAGCCGCTATAATCTCCCAATCCAAAATCGGGTAAAATGATATGTATCCGGTCAATCGCCTACTATCCGCGGTAGCCGCAACTCTACCGACTACATCAAGTCCAACCCCTGACCTCCGGTCAACCGCCGAAAATCCGCGGTTGCCTCATAACCCTCTAGTCCATAATCATGCCCTATCACCGATGTCCTATAACCGACATCCGGTCAACCGCCCAATATCCGCGGTCGCCGCCAAAACCCTTAATTCACAATCCAGGCCCCGGCTACACTATTCCAAACTCCTGCTCAAATCCGAGCAACAAAGACCACCTGACTAACGAAAAGGATAAAAGAAGCAAACATGGTTTCTCCTAAGTCAAGTTCCAACATGATAGTGTAGCGATAAGAAATGGCCTATCTAGATGTCCATACAAGCATGCATAAGTTCCATCCCCACTTGTTAATCAATAATCCTAACATAAGGAGATCACTCTAATAATCCTAGTGAGCATGTCAAAATAGAGGTAAGCAACAACCACCCACCTCGATCGCTAATTCCAAGTCCAAATATGAAGTCCTCGCCAAAGTCAGCCGACCGTCACAAACACTGTACAACATGCCCCAAAACATACACAATTAAACATACAAAGCTCAACAAAATCTGTCAAAACACAGCAGTCCAGTGTTTTCCTATTTTCACCTGCGAGTAATGCTCAGAAAATTTCAAGAAAAATACTGTCACGATCCTCGCGACGAACCGGTCGAAACGAGTACCTGCACGTTCAAATCCGAGTTTCGGGCATCAAGATAAAAATCCGACAAGGTGACCCTCTCAAAAATAATCCTGTACAAAAATCTGTAGCACTTATCTCTGGAAAAAGGGATTTTTCACCTTCGAAAAATATTCAGAAAATTCTAAGAAAATTTGAGGGTGTTCCTTGCTCTGTGTAGATGAAAAACGCCTCTTGGCACGCCTCGATCCGACGCCTATGCGCGAAGATATCGTAGAAACACTGTGGCACTGTCCAAAACTCCGCCCAAGAAAATGGGTCAAAAGAAAGCTCGAAAAACTCCAAGAAAAACTCGAAATGAGGGAAAACTCAAATCACGAAGATCGTAGCCCTACCTGTCGTGAAGCCAACGGCGCAAAAATCGGCGAAAACAGTGGTCGGAGTAAGCCAGGGGAGTCCTCGCACCCAAACCGCGATGAAGGAGACCACAAAGGAACAAGCGTCGCGCCACGCCGTAAAAATGAGAACCTCGAAATCCGTGCCTCCCAAAAATCCAGGGAATCCTCCACAAGGTGCAGCACACAAGGGGGAAGAGGTTTGCTGGGGAATACTTAGAGAGAAAATGCCCAGAAAAGTCCCAAATCGCAGCTCAAATCCTTTTTTATAGGCCAAAGGAACAAATCAAATAATCCCCCCTGGGTCCTCGGATTCGGGCGCCCGAAACATTCGGGCGCCGAATCCGAGCCCGCAAGCCCGCAAAAGATGCGCCCGGATTGCTCCCGTGCTGCCACGTCCACCCCGAACAGCGGAAACCAAAACCCGCCGCTCACACCGCGCCGCGTGGCCCACGCGGAGGTCGACACGTGGCGGCCCACACGCGGGAACCGCGCGTCAACGCTCCAGCTGCGCGCCCACGTGTGCCTGTGCGCGCCGCCTGCGCCCCCTGCCAGGCACGCAGCCCGAGGCGCCCCGGTGCGCCACGGTGGACCCCGCCTACCTGAGCCAGCCAACCGGAAGCCAACACGTGTCCCTCCCGGTCTATACACCGCCCCACACCACTCCGTGAACCGCGCTCACAACACCGACCAATCCAAACACGCCACGTGTCCAGCCCTCTGGTGCACGCCGGCCCGTGGACCGCGCGCCTGCCCGCGACGCTTCGCCGCCTTGCTCCGCCACTGCCCGCCGCCGGCGCTGCCGCTCGCCGGCTGCCGGAGTTACTATTCCGGCGTGAACAATAACCCCTGGCGCAAAAAAACAAGTAGCCCAATTTCATCGTTTTCGCGCCCTGAATCTTAATTTGATGTCCGTTTTGCCAAATTCCGCTTCTAAAATTTGCCGAATGCATCCGGAAAGGTGTTCTTTGTCCAAACTTCGCGCTGAGCCCAATTGTAATATCCGTTTCGCGCGAAACCACTTCTAAAGATCCGACGGAGTCAACCGATCACCCACGTGATCCATTTAAGCCCGAAGTCCGCCACTTGTGTCCAATTGGTGCACTAACACCTCCAACACACAGTACAGGCCCCAAGAAGCTGCCAAACCCACTGCAGAAGCTCTGCTGATCCAATAGAAATCCTCTTGCGAAAATTCGGATCCTCACAGTGGGCCGAGTAGTCGGGTTGTTGTGGGACGCATGTTACACTCGCGCCTGGGGGCCGAGTGGAGTCTGGTAGCAGTGTTTAGATCAGTATTTTATTCTAGGAGCCGTCTGAGTCGACGGTGGGTCCCGGCTGTGTGGTTTTCTATCCTGTGAGTGAGAGATGGTATTGTTGGTTACTGTCGATCTTGTTGATCATGGATTTGGACTATAGCCTGCATGAGCCGCATTTGAGCTCGACAGAGATGCGCGGATACTTTACTCGGTGGGGTCGCGCCCATCGAGTGCCACTCCGGAGCTGGGCCTGTTACTTTGCTATCGCGACTTGTCGACGCAGTCTCTCTGTCTGGGCGAGTTTTGGCAGTCACGGACACCCTACGTAAGTTCGGTCCTCCTTAGAAGTAACGGCAGTAGGTGGGCGCAGGTTTGACTGGACCCTATGTGGCAGTCAGTGTAGATTGGGTCATTGTATTTGAGAGATAGTAGATGCATCATGTTTCCATCTGTATCACTCCTTGAGCATTTAGATAGAGGCATAGTAGCTGTAGGGTTATTTTTCAGCCCTTTTCCTTTCAGTATTGCATTTGTTACTTTATGCCTCTAGTAGAATTAGTGGGCAGACCGATGTAAGACCCGCTTTGTTCCTCCGGTTTTTCTCTTTCCTTTCCGCGGGCGGGGTACCCAGCGGGTGCATATTTTTCGTTAAGCCTGGACGATCCGCTGAGGCTTACGGGTAAATTTAGGTGAGAGAGCTCGCGGAATCGAAAGTGGCGGTGCGACCGGATCCGAAATCCGATTCCGGGAACTCACAGAAATTAATTCCGAAGATTGGACCCCTTTCCGACGTTCCGGGATCCGTGCGGACGATCTGCACGCTTTTCCTGGCATCTGTCAGCCGCCAGATATTATGGTATTATATTTGTTAAGTTGAACGGGGGATTATAAAAACCCAGCTTAGGGTTAGGGATCTCCCGTATACCCTTTTTCTTCCCTTTTCCTCGACCGTGCGGCTAGGGCTTCCAGGGAGCGATAGGATTTGAGGAGAGGAAGAACCGGCAACCCAACCTTTTTCCGCTCTCGCTCGGAATCCACAATCCCTTTGCTTATCCCTCGCGATTCAAGGTAATATTATTTTATTGTTTTAGTTTTACCGTTCTTGATTAGGTTAGGGTTGTAGTTGTCCTTCCGGATATCGCCGCGCCACCGCCACCGGGTCGGAGGCGGACGACGCCGGCGATCGAACGCCGCGGCCACGAGCGGCGCACCCGCGCTGCTGGTCGCCGCGCGGGGTCGCAGCGGGTGGGCGCTGCGCGGGGTCGCCGCTGGTGGGCGCCGCGCTGCTTGCCGCCGCGCGGGGCCTCCCGCACCCGCGGGCGGCGCGCCTGCGCGGCTGCTGCCGCGCGGGGCCGCCCGCGGGAGTGGCTCCCGCGCGGCATGCTGCCGCGCGGGGCCGCCCGCGCCCAAGCGCGGCGCGCCCGCGCGGCTACTGCCGCGCGGGGCCGCCCGCGGGTGGGGCGCCAGCGCGGTATGCTGCCGCGCGGGGCCGCCCGCGCCCGCGTGCAGCGTGCCCGCGCGGCTGCTGCCGCGCGGGGCCGCCCGCGCCCGCGGGCAGCGCGCCCGCGCGGCTGCTGCCGCGCGGGGCCACCCGCGGGTGGGGCGCCCGCGCGGTTTGACGCCGCGCGAGGGAGGAGGCCGCCGCAGTCAGACCAGGGACCGCGCAGGACTGGTCCGCGGGCTGTGCGCGCGCCGCACAGGTCGGTGCCGTGCGAGGGTTTTCACCGCGCAAAGTCCGGGGATCGCGACGGGTCTCCCGCTTTTCAGCATTTTAGTCGACTTTTAGTGTTGGTCACTTAGTCTGAGCCTTGGACTAATGTGGTGAAAGATTGCATGAGGTGTATCTTGTAATTAGGACGTCGTGCATATACAAAGGAGACTCTGCCCGTTTGCAGAGTGAATTTGTCTATGCGGCGGGTCTGTGCACGTGCTAGGGAAACTTGTTTCAAAAAAAAAAAAAAAAAAAAAAAAAAAAACATAAATATGTACGCCGATCTGGGAGCATCGGTGGCTCATCTTCCGCGCGTTTGAACCCCCGGGGCGTGACAGTCGGGCTTGTTGGCGGTACCCACTGAGAACTACTGTGGGATGTAGTTCTCACACCCGCTGTGGTGAATTTTTCCCAGGGACCTCTACTCCAGTTCCTGCTACTCCAGTTGCTGATCCTGCTGATCGAGGTAATTAAGGGAGTCGCGAGCTAGATCCCTACCAGTCTTCTTTCAGTGAGAGTAGATATACCCTTTTGGTGATGTACTAGTACTGTCAGTGATTTTGGGATTGTATCATTTACATTTTACTTTTGAGAGTTTTAGTTTTGGAGAGACTTATGTATTGTGAGGACCTGGCATGTACTATTTGAGGAGTTGTATATATTTATTTTAGTAGTTTATTTTTCAGATCTGATATCTGTATAGTGTAGTTGATCTTTTGCAGGTTGATCGCTTCGTCTATACGGGGCTTCCCGTATGGGCGGCGGATCTGTTGGCGAGCCCGGGTCGCAGTTTCGACGCCGGGGCGTGACAGGTCGCTTGCTGGACCATTCGGCCGAACTTGGGTTCGGCCTATGGTCGTGGTGGCGTGCGCTTTTGCTGATGAAGGCAAACCACCTTTTTACCTCCTCGGGCATGTCGGTGAGGAAGACATCCCAATCTTCCTTCGTCATTTCGACTTTGCAGCGGATGCAAAGCCGAAGCACACTCTGAGCCAATTTTTTCTTCTCGGGCGACTCAGGCCCCTACATCAGCTTCTTCCCCTTGGAGTCGACCATGTTCACCTGTAGAGGGAAAGGGTTAGTGTCGACCTCCATTTTTTTTTGCTCTTGGTCGGCAAAAGTAAGCCGACCCTCATCGAACTCATTCTGAATTTGCTTCTTCAAGGCGAAGTGTCACGCCCCGGGGGTAAACCAGAACCCGGACTCGTCTACAGATCCTCCATGTACACGGAATTTTTCGCATACACGAAGCGCTACAAGCCTGCTCAAAGATAAGATGGACAATAAAAGAGAACAAGTATAGAGCTGAAACTAAAAACTATACTATCTCAGACTGAAACTGAAGTACAATAGTAGTAAAATACAATAACAACTCTCCAGCTCCCCAAAATACAAAACAGCTGGCTGAAGCTAGACCTAAAATAAGAAGAGTACTACAGTCTAAGTAAAGAGGGTACATCAAAAGTCTAGCTATCTCTCAGTTTCGCAGGAGATCTATCTACTCAGCGATCCCCTTACCTCAATCAGCCGCCGAAGGCCTAGCAGCTCCCACAGAAGACTATGGAAAAACAAAGGAAAGAGAACAAAAAACAACAATGGGTGTGAGAACTGCTGGTAAACCAGTAGCCCCCTGTGGGTAAATCCTCAAACTCCGACGTACCCACTAAGTCTACCAGAGGCTAGAAATGAAGTAAAGTGGTATACTGAAATAATATGCTGATAAGGGAATAACCACTACTATGCCTCTAATGTGATACTAAATAACAACGACTGTATGCATGCATCAGTGAAAAGTAACTACCAAATAAACCCAATCTGATGGACCGGTATAAAACCCGGTACTGCTTGCTCTGCTGTCGAACCCAAGAGCCTAGTAGCGGAATCGGCGCATGGCTCGAATCCCTAAATAACTAATGGACCGGCACGCAGCTCGGTCATAAGCCTACCTCCGGAGTGGCACTTGAGGGGAGCAACCTACACGAGTAAAGTAACCATGTCTCACAAGTACAGTAACCATGTCTCACAAGTATAGTAACCATGTCACAAATATCTCAATATAGCAGAACTGGATCCCGACTATGCTCAAGTGGGAAAATCCATCCACTAAAGAAATTTCGATCCCCCAATCTGATGCAAAAGTAAACATCCAGTCAACCGCCTAATATCCGCGGTTGCCGCAACACCCCACAAGTCCACAATCTAGTACAGCCTCTCCCAAACTCAATAATCTCAACTACACTATCCCAAACCCCTGCTCGAACCCGAGCAACATGAATCGTATGTCTGAATAAAATGGAGAAAATAAACAATCATGGTTTCTCCTAAGTCAAGTCCCAATATGATAGTGTAGCGATAAAACAGTAGCCTATCTAGATGTCCATACAAGCATGTAAGTATTTTCAAGAAAGATAGAAGAAAGAGTATGATGTAATAATCTCATAAAGGAATAACTCATCGGGTCATAATCACGATTCAACTATACATGCCCATAAAAATTATCAAGCAATATCCTCACATAGGATATGTCATCTTGTCCCATCGATTAATCAATTTTCATGAAAGGCAAAGTGTTAGCATGGCATGTTAATAAATCACCACTATAGTATATCAATCCCATATAGATAGGCTAAGAATTAATCAGAATATTTTAATTATGTATGATTTCCAATAGGGTGGCAAACTGATAAACAATAAATTCGGGGTCTCTCTAATAGCCCTAGTGAGTAAACCGTAGAGAGAGGTAAAGAACAACCACCCACCTGGAATGCGCAAACCCGAAATCCGGTCGGGCTGAAAATCGACGTGCGTGTTCCCTCAGTTTCTACGGTCCCAACGAATCCAAGAGCTCCCAAAAATTCCTCTCTGTTTGGCGGTGGTAAGCAAAATACCGAAGTGCTGTCCAACAAGTTCGGCACAAAAATCAGCGAGCGCGTCACTCGAGCGTAGAAGCTAATTCCTTCATAATTTACAGTGGAGGCCAAAAAGGAAGATGCTCACCTTGACCGTGAAGAAAAGTTCCAACTTCCCCTTTTTCTGCAAAACGTTGAACGGTCCATGAAAACTGTAACAAAAGCCGAACACCGCAACAATCACAATCTGTATTTCACTGTTTGGCACAACAGTCCTCAAAAACATAAATTCTCACCTGTGAGGAGTCCTCAGAAAAGTCCAAGAAAAATACGGTTGCGGTCCTCTCGAAGTGTAGATGTCAATCGAGTGCTTATGTGATGATCCGGATCTCCGCAGAGCTTTTGCAGTGTGATCAGCGACTTTTGGAGCCTTATTTCGTTGTGATGGAGGTGTTTGTGCGCAAATCGGGCCTCAAGGTTGGACCCAGCGCAAAATTTGGATTAAGTTTACCTGTCCGGATGCCTTCGACAAATTTTAGAAGTGGAATTTGGTAAAACGGACATCGGATTTGGACTCAGCGCGCGAAAACGGTGAAAATGGACTATTTATTTGTATTTTTCGGAGCCCGGATGCCAAAACACGGATTTTGAGGCACCTTGTTACTGTTCCGGCAGGCTAGGGCAGCACCGGCGGCGCGGGCAGGTGGCGGAGCGCGGCGGCGCGGGCGCGGGCAGGCAAAGGCGCGGCGGCGGGCAGGCTGGTCCACGGTTTTGGGCGTGCACCGGGACCAGCGGGCTTTGGCTTGGACACGTGGCGCGCGGGGAATGGTCGGTCAACGCACGCGCGACAGCGGAGCGGGCGCGGCGCACGGTGGACCCCGCAAGGCCACGTGTCGCCCGCTCATTGGCGGGCGCAGCGACCCGGCTGGGCCGCCGTGAACCGCGGCCCACAGTCCCCGCCGTGGACCGCGCTGCCACGCGACGCGCCGCGATTGGCGGGCGCATGGGGCGCGGAGCAGGTGACGTGAAATATTCGGGCACGCACAGTAATGGGTTCGGGCTGGATTCGGGCGCCCGAATCCGGCGCCCGAATCCAGATCCTCTAGTATGTTGGGCTTGGGCTATAAATAGCCCCTTTGGGCTTCTTTTTGAGGGCTTTCCCGAGCTCCTCTTGGGCTGAGGCCTTAAGGAAGGTTGTTCCTCTCCCTCTCCTCCACCCTTCGATGGATCCCCAGATTTTTTGGAGGCCGCGGCATCGGCGTTTACTGCGACGCGGCGCACTTTGACGCTCCTTGGATTTTGGCTTCTGCTGTTGCATTTCAGTGCGCGAGACCCCCTGAGCTACCCTGTTAAACTTTTGAGCTGGTTTTTGCGGCAGCGTGTTCACGAGAGGTACGTTTTCGATTTCCGTGTTGATCACTTTGCCTCATTTTGAATTCTTGGCACGGTTTACGAGGTATTTTTGAACCCCTTTTCTACTGGTGGTTTTTTGGACAGTGGAGACTTATCGGATTTTTATCTCTACACTCGGTTATCGAATTTCGACACACGAGGACTCGATCGACATCTACACTTCGAGAGGAACGCGCTCGTATTTTTATTGGAATTTTTGAAGGACTCTTCGAAGGTGTTAATTAAGCTTCTTTGGGGACTATTTTTCTGCAGACTTGTGTTTGTGAAGGTTTTGGCTTACGGCGATGTTTTAATTGTATCTTGGCCTACAGGTGTCGGAATAAGGTGTATAAATACTCAATTTGCATCTACTCGTCGCGAGGATCACAGTGGTGATTTTTTTGGGATTTTTGGAGGACTGCACGCAGGTGAAAAATCCCCTTCTTTGTGCTGGTTGGTAAAAACAGCATGTGCTGTTTGGGTGTTGTGGGGTATTGATTGTGTTGCTGTTGGTTGTCTTGTTTGTTGAGTAGAGGCTTGCGCGATCGTGTACCGAGGGTGCAGTTTCGGCGGATTTTGATAGCGTGTGACTTGCACTTCACCGACTTCGGCTTTGCCTGCGGAAAGCGTTTCAGGTGGGTTGCCTTGTCCCCGAAACTGGTGGACGGTTCTCTAATTCTATTTGATAGAATGTATGCATGTTTAGGGTACCTTGTTTGTGAATGAGAGGTAAGCTTAGTAATGTTGATTGTTTAAGAAAATTGCAAGATTAATATTCATGTTATATTATGAGGACTTGCATGATTCGAATATCCATGTTGGTGATTAGGGAAAGCTTACCTAAGAGATTGTTACCCTCTGTGACTTATAGCATGCATGATTAAGGTACAACTAATAGAATTGAGAAGTAAGCGTTGAAAGTGGCCTGGATCATGTGGATTAATGCTTATTTGATTTTTTGTACATGCTTTAGAGGATTTGAGATCTAGCATTCTTGATGGCTATGTTCATGTTATACTAGATGAGATAGAGTTCTTGCTCGATTACCCTTTGGCATATTTATGCGGAATTGATATATTATAGTAATGATTTATTAGCATGCCATGTTAGCACATAGCCTTTCGTGAGGACTGATCATTCAAGGGGACAGGATGATGTAGCTATATGCAGATATTACTCTGAGGAGTTATTATGGATTATGGATCTTGGATTATGGACAGGTGTAGTTCATTAGTGATTCTGGCATGAGCTTATACTTATGTGGAGCTGCTATTTGTTATTATCTTGTATCTTCCTTGAGGACAAATGCATGCTTGTATGGACATCTAGATAGACCATCTTTTATCGCTACACTATCGTGTTGGAACTTGACTTAGGAGAAACCATGTTTGTTTCTTTTCTCCTTATTCGTTAGTCAGGCGTTTCTTGTTGCTCGAGTTGAGCAGGGGTTTGGGATAGTGTAGTCAAGACTTCGAGTCTGGGGCAGGTTGGACTTGATTGTGGGTTGTGGGTGTTGCGGCGACTGCGGATATTGGGCGGTTGTCCGGATATGTACTTGTGCATCAGATTGGGTATCAGATTTTCTCTAGTGGATGTAGTTTTCCACTTATTGTTTACTGTTGTTTCAGTTTGGGGATCGGGTTTTCCTTTAGTGGATGGGTTTTTCCACTTTGATCAGAGTCATGATCCAGTCCTGCTATATTGTGATAATTGTTACAGTGATACTTTACTCGTGTGGGTCGCTCCCCTCGAGTGCCACTCCGGAGGTAGGCCTATGATCGAGCCATGTGTGCCAGTCTGATACTTATTTTGGGATGTGAGCCATGTGTGCCGATCCCGCGGATTCGAGTTGTTACGGCATTTTGGTGTTGGCATATTTCGTGAGTCATGTCAGTGAGTTGAGTCGGAGTCTTGAAGGGATCAAATTGTCAATCAGCAATAAAAGACTTAGAGAAGATTCAACAAGAGCTCAAGTTGACACTCAGTGTTTTGAGTCTTGAAGATTGAAGATGAAGAATTGTGGATCAGTTACATCAATCTCAAGAAGAAAGTATTCAAAAGGATCAGGTATGTTTAACTAAATAATTTTGGTGATCCGAATACTCTCTTATAGTGTAGAAACACTTGGATGAATTTTTAATTGCATAAAAATCAAAAACTGGACATGGGACATGTTCAGGATCCGGATCAGACAGTCCAATCCGGATCCCGAAGGGTGATTGTTCATTGGCAATTTCAATCCGGATCCTAGGCCATTCCGATCCGGATCCCGAACATGGGATTTTGCTGAATTGCATGAACGATCCGGATCGGGCCCTGCGATCCGGATCCCGAACCCTTGGATTTCTGGAATCGTCTATCACGCTACGACGATCCGGATCGCAGTAAATCCGATCCGGATCGCCGTCCTGAAAATTTCCAGATAAGGTAAGTTTTTGATTCTTATCTCTTTCCAAAGGTTTCTAAACTATAAATAGACATTTAGGGTTTCTCAAAAACGACCGATCAATTTATAAAACACTTGAGAGCAACCCTAGAGGCTAGGTTTTTACCGTTCTTCTTTATAGCCTCTTTTAGGTCAATTCGATGGTTCTTTCAAGAACATATCTTTTGTCGAATTGATCTAATCTTTGCTTAGAGATTCCATCCATGGTTCTTCATTGATAATCTAAGCAAAGGATCACCATCGAAGCCAATATTTCTATCGGCCAAGTTTGCGTCGTGGATTCGACGTGGCATCGTGGATTCGGTGTGCTAAAGGCGTTTCGTGGATTCGAAACGTGTGCTCGTGGATTCGAGTGGCGTTCGTGGATTCGAACGTGTGCAGTGGACGTGCAATCGGTGAGCGCAAGGTCCGAAGAAGTTGAAGGAGGGGTCGAGTCCGTGGAGTCGGTAATCACCTTGTTATTCTTCTTTTTCTTAGTGGATTGTTATTGCGTGTTGGTCCCGTGGTTTTTCTCCTGGATTGGAGTTTCCACGTAAATCTCGGTGTGTTGATTTTTATTTCCGCATTGGTTTTTATTTTGCACTGAGATTTGTTTTTTAAATATTACACCTATTCACCCCCCTCCAGGTGTTTGATAGTACCTATTTAGATCCTTGTGGATCCTTACATTATAAAAACCAACAATTGGTATCAGAGAGGGTTTTAGGTTTATCTATCATGTCGGGTGAAAGTGGTAATATTTTTAGACCTCCTCTTTTTGATGGGACCAATTATGCATATTGGAAAGTGCGGATGAGAGCTTTTCTCATCTCAATTGATGAGCGGGTTTGGCAAACCGTTGAATACGGTTGGGTGCATCCTGTTGAGGAAGTAGGAAATTCTACTACCCCAAAACCTCGCTCTAGATGGTCCAAAGAGGAAATCGAAAGATCTTCTTACAATGGGAAAGGTATGAACGCTTTATTTAATTCTCTTTCCTCGACTGAGTTCACACGAATTTCTGCGTGTGAAACCGCGAAGGAAATTTGGGATATTCTCAAAATTACACATGAGGGTACTAATCTTGTAAAAATTCAAAAGCTCCAGATGCTTACAAGTCAATTTGACTCTATTCATATGGAAGAGCATGAATTGTTTACAGATTATTACACTAGACTTCAAGATGTAATTAATACATGTGCTAATTTAGGAGAAAAGATCCCGGAGTCGAAAATTGTAAGAAAGATACTTCGGACTCTTCCGGAACGGTTTAGGGCAAAGGTTACCGCCATTGAAACCGTTAGTCATCCGGATGAGATGAGTGTAGAGGAATTAGTAGGGGCTTTGCAAACTTATGAGATGACTTTTCCTACTAATCAAGTTTCTTCCAAGTCTTCTTCTAAGCTTACAGGTATTGCATTCAAATCAACAAAGGAAGAAGATGGCGAATCGAGTTCCGACGATGAAATCTCTTTTGCCGATTTTGAAGAACAATTGGCGCGGATCACAAAGAAATTTCGTCGGAAGTTTTGGAAGAATCGAACCGATGGATCTTCATCCACGAAACCATCTAAAGGATCATCGGGTTCTAAATCCTCTAAACTCAAAGGCGTTGCAAAACCTTCTAAAGAAAAAGAAAAAGATGATTTCGAAGGGAAAATCCGATGCTATCGATGCAAAGGCTACGGCCATATTTCAACGGATTGTCCTTCTCCGAAATTATATAAAAAGAAGGCTTTGCAAGCGAAAACTTGGGACGATTCTAGTTTCGATGAATCGACCTCAAGTGAAGAGGAAAAAGAAAAAATTGTTGCTTTTCATGCCTCTCAAATTCCCTCTTCTAATTTTTGCTTATCATCTTTAGTCACTGACTCTATTCCTTTGATTTTGCATGAAACATCAACATCCGATGGAGAGTCATCAAGTGAGGGGGAGTCGGACGAAGAAGAACTCGTTGAGGCATACCAACAACTTCTTGCGGAATCGAAGAAGATGGCCAAGCATATCAAGAAGTTGAGGAAGCAACGACTTGAAGATCAAGACGAGAATCAAGCGTTAAAGATCAAACTTCATGATCTCGAGGAGGAACGAGAGCTTTTATTGGATAATAATAAAATCCTCCAAGAAAAGCTAAACCAATCGGAGACGAACGCAAAATTATATATGGACAAGATTGGTTTTCTTGAAAAGCAGTTTGAAGAGATTCATGTCACCAACCAAGCTTTGACCAAGCAAGTTCATCAACTCAAATCCGACATACAAAGGCTTTCAACCGGTTCCAAAAAACTAGAAAGTATGTCCGAATTAGCTCAAACAAGCAAGGTTGGTTTGGGATTTAAAAAGGACCAAACTATGCATGCTTCAAGTTCCACAATAAAATTGAAAGGAAGAACTTGTCACCTATGTGGACTTGAAGGACATTTGGTGAAGAATTGCCTGAAAAAGAGAAAGAAGAGTCCTTCGGCAACTTCATCTACGGAGCGAACTCAACGGAATCAAAAGACACATCAAGTCAATGGAGTTCACTCAACCCACCAAAGGTCCGAGCCACAACTTCGGTCGTACAAGTGGATCACTGCGAGGCAAAGACCTAAGGTGGATCAACAGTCAAAGCGGACAACCCCCGGCCACAACGAATCAAGACAACCCAAAATCCAGCGATTTTGGATTCGAAAAGGTGATATCTTTCCTTGTCTTAAGTTCTAAATAGCTTTTGACTGTATGTAATGCTTTGATTGGTGTTTCCCTTCATATTTTTTCTTAATCTTTGCATTACATGTTTTTCAATGCTCTTTGTTTTTGAACAAAAGGGTTTTTATTGAACAAGTGCATTGAATAAAAAGGGCTTCACGTTCATTCACTCCAAATTAATTTTATATGGATTATCAACTTTACTCCATAATCATAATCTTGAAGATACTTCATTATAGGAGTTTTTTGATAGTTATAAGCATCAAATTTTAGAAATCATGTGTGATCTTTAGATGCTTAATCTATCTCGGTTGTATGAATTCTTTGTGACAACACAAGTGCTATAAACATTTCTAAAAATCCTGTGTTGCACTCAAGAACAAAACACATTGAACTTAGATATCATTTTCTTAGAGAGCTAGTTGAATCAAATATTCTTCAACTTTCATATATTTCAACTGAAGATCAATTGGCTGACATTTTAACAAAACCTTTGGATCAAAAACGATTTATTCACTTGCGTAAGGCAATTGGAATGCTTTCCTTGAAATGATCTCCTTTTTGAAACCAATCCTTAGGTTAGGTTTTGTTTTTGTGTTTTTGTTCTTCATCTATGTTTGTACATAGGACATTAATTGAGCATTGGTTATATTGACTTTAATTGCATCTTTTCACGCATTTAGAAATTTATTATGCTTTTGATATCATAATATTTCAATGTTGCAATGATCATTTATGTTAATTAAGTCATCTTTTAAGTGATCAAAGTCAATTTCTCTCTCAATGATCTCTTGGTATAGTCATTATCTTATTTGATTGCTTAGTCGAGTATGAATGCGGGATCAATTTTTGGTTGAATACCTTATATATTAAATAATTGATAGCCAATTGAGGGGGAGTCAAAGAAAAGTAAAATGCTCAAAAGATGTGGAAAGAGTTACATCCCAATGAGGAGTGTGAAAACTACCACCACATGGAGGAAAGAGCTACCACCTCGGTCGTCCGAGTACTGTGTGCAGCTACCACATGAATACCAAGCATGGTTTTGTCAATTTTGATTAACTAAAATGCATGATTGAAATACTTGACTCTGTCAAATTTCAAGGTTGGTATAAGGTGGGATTTTTAACGAAAGATGCTCAAAGAGCCACTCTCTTCAACAGATTGTCTAGATATATTATCTAACTTATCTGGGATTTCAAACATCTATTGATCTTGGTATTTCATTTTCTTTACCAAATTGATGATTTGATAAAGGCATTACGCATAAGATCATGTTAGATGTGATTGAAGTTGTTCAACTTTAAGGGTTTTAATTTTCATAAATTTTCGTTTCATTTTTGAGTATTTTTGATAGATTTGGTATAATCTATTTCTTGTTGCATGAAACGATGACTTTTGTTTAAAGTTGATGCGCTAAAGTGCTTACATACTTTTTCTGGTTTTTATGAAATTTTTCTAAATTATTCTAATGAAAGAAATTTGGATCATATACCTCAATCTCAAGAAAGGGTAGAATTCAAGATTGATGTCATTTGGAAATCTCTGTAAGTCATCTTTGTAAATCCGTTACATCTTGATAGAGTTTGGATCTCAAGATTATTTTTGATGACTTGTGTTTGATAAATATAACATGAAAAACTGTTTATAATGTTTGCATGCTTGTATGGACATCTAGATAGACCATCTTTTATCGCTACACTATCGTGTTGGAACTTGACTTAGGAGAAACCATGTTTGCTTCTTTTCTCCTTATTCGTTAGTCAGGCGTTTCTTGTTGCTCGAGTTGAGCAGGGGTTTGGGATAGTGTAGTCAAGACTTCGAGTCTGGGGCAGGTTGGACTTGATTGTGGGTTGTGGGTGTTGCGGCGACTGCGGATATTGGGCGGTTGACCGGATATGTACTTGTGCATCAGATTGGGTATCAGATTTTCTCTAGTGGATGTAGTTTTCCACTTATTGTTTACTGTTGTTTCAGTTTGGGGATCGGGTTTTCCTTTAGTGGATGGGTTTTTCCACTTTGATCAGAGTCATGATCCAGTCCTGCTATATTGTGATAATTGTTACAGTGATACTTTACTCGTGTGGGTCGCTCCCCTCGAGTGCCACTCCGGAGGTAGGCCTATGATCGAGCCATGTGTGCCAGTCTGATACTTATTTTGGGATGTGAGCCATGTGTGCCGATCCCGCGGATTCGAGTTGTTACGGCATTTTGGTGTTGGCATATTTCGTGAGTCATGTCAGTGAGTTGAGTCGGAGTCTTGAAGGGATCAAATTGTCAATCAGCAATAAAAGACTTAGAGAAGATTCAACAAGAGCTCAAGTTGACACTCAGTGTTTTGAGTCTTGAAGATTGAAGATGAAGAATTGTGGATCAGTTACATCAATCTCAAGAAGAAAGTATTCAAAAGGATCAGGTATGTTTAACTAAATAATTTTGGTGATCCGAATACTCTCTTATAGTGTAGAAACACTTGGATGAATTTTTAATTGCATAAAAATCAAAAACTGGACATGGGACATGTTCAGGATCCGGATCAGACAGTCCAATCCGGATCCCGAAGGGTGATTGTTCATTGGCAATTTCAATCCGGATCCTAGGCCATTCCGATCCGGATCCCGAACATGGGATTTTGCTGAATTGCATGAACGATCCGGATCGGGCCCTGCGATCCGGATCCCGAACCCTTGGATTTCTGGAATCGTCTATCACGCTACGACGATCCGGATCGCAGTAAATCCGATCCGGATCGCCGTCCTGAAAATTTCCAGATAAGGTAAGTTTTTGATTCTTATCTCTTTCCAAAGGTTTCTAAACTATAAATAGACATTTAGGGTTTCTCAAAAACGACCGATCAATTTATAAAACACTTGAGAGCAACCCTAGAGGCTAGGTTTTTACCGTCTTCTTTTTAGCCTCTTTTAGGTCAATTCGATGGTTCTTTCAAGAACATATCTTTCGTCGAATTGATCTAATCTTTGCTTAGAGATTCCATCCATGGTTCTTCATTGATAATCTAAGCAAAGGATCACCATCGAAGCCAATATTTCTATCGGCCAAGTTTGCGTCGTGGATTCGACGTGGCATCGTGGATTCGGTGTGCTAAAGGCGTTTCGTGGATTCGAAACGTGTGCTCGTGGATTCGAGTGGCGTTCGTGGATTCGAACGTGTGCAGTGGACGTGCAATCGGTGAGCGCAAGGTCCGAAGAAGTTGAAGGAGGGGTCGAGTCCGTGGAGTCGGTAATCACCTTGTTATTCTTCTTTTTCTTAGTGGATTGTTATTGCGTGTTGGTCCCGTGGTTTTTCTCCTGGATTGGAGTTTCCACGTAAATCTCGGTGTGTTGATTTTTATTTCCGCATTGGTTTTTATTTTGCACTGAGATTTGTTTTTTAAATATTACACCTATTCACCCCCCTCTAGGTGTTTGATAGTACCTATTTAGATCCTTGTGGATCCTTACATTATAAAAACCAACACGAGTCATGTGTGCAGATTCCGCTACTGAGTTCTTGAGATACTGAGTTCGTGAGATTGATGACAGAGCAGGCAGTACCGGATTTTATACCGGTTCATTTGATTGGGTTTATTCAGGCAGGTACTTTTATTGTTGCACTCGTGCCTGGGGGCCGAGTGGAGTCTAGTAGCTGTGATTAGACCAGTGCTAGTGTTGTTGGGAGCCGTTTGGGTTGACGTTGATCCCGTGTCGTTGAGAGTACTTCGACCATTGCGCGAGATGTTGAGGATCTTGAGTCTATCCGTTCTGAGAGAGAGTGTGGATTTTGACTATAGCCTGCATGTGCCACTATTCGATAACGAGTTAGTTCGTATGGACACCCTACGTAATTCCTGCCCGGCAGTGGAAGGTGGTTGTAGGTGGGCGCAGGCTTGACTGGACCAGATGTGGCAGTCAGCTCGATTGGGTCGATTGTGCACCTCGTGTGCGAGTGGTTACATACCTTTCATTGGTTTTTTCCCTTTTGAGCATTTAGATAGAGGCATGGTAGCTGTAGAGTACCTCCAGCTTTCTTGTTCAGTTTTTACTGCATTGTTATCTTATGCCTCTAGTAGACTTCGTAGGCAGATCGTCGGACTTGGCGGTGGTACCCACTGAGAACTCCCTTTTGGTGTAGTTCTCACACCCATTGGGGGTTCCCCCCCCCCCCCCATCCTCTTTTTTTTCTCTCATTTGTTTTGCAGAGTCTTAGCGGGTGTTGCTGATTCTGTGGTTGCGGTTCGAGGCGAGGGAGTCGCGGGCTAGATCCCTACCCGTCTGTGGAGAGTAGCGGTACCCCTACATTGGAGATCCTGAGTACAGTCAGTAGATTATTTATTTTTTCGCTTTTGAGAGATTATTGTATTGTGAGGATCTGACTTGTACTGAGAGTCTGTACACTGATGTATTATTTCAGGTTACCTCCCTGTTGAGTTCTAGTTTATTGTATTTGAGGATATTGTATGATTTTCATTTATGGGAGATGGATATTGTATCATTATTCTAGTTGTACAGATGGTTGGTTTTAGTTTTACAGCACTTTTATTTTATAGCTCTGATATCTATTTAGTTGTAGCCCCTTTCTTGCAGGTAGGACGCTTCGACTATGCGGGGTTTTGCATAGGCGGCAGATCTGTTGGCGAGGCCGGGTCGCAGTTTCGATCCCGGGGCGTGGCAGCTTGAACTCCCAGTTTCGACAACCGTAGACCGAGAAAAGGCAAAATTACTTCAGCTCTGTCCAGAAAAATGCAACAGTAAAGAGAGGGTCTAAAGATGATGCACGAACTCCCATAAAAACTCAAAACAGAGAAGAACGACGAGTATCAAAATCGAAGGCCTACCTGTCGTAGAAACGCTGCCGCAAAAATCAGCAAAAAAACTCCAAAAGATCAGCTCAGGAGAGCTCTCCGACTAAGAGTCGATGGAAGAAACCGATGTCGAAGAAACGTCGCGACTCTGGAGATCAAGCAGGGAAAAATATCAAACGATCACCAAAAATTCTCCAAAACCCCAAAGATTAAAGAAGACTCGAAGTAGAAACTCACTGTCAAAATCGGCCCTCAATTTGGATCTCAGAAAGCCCTCAAAATGGATCCACAATGGGCTATTTATAGCCAAAACATATACGGGCTCCACACCGAATCCTGGCCAAACAGGAAACAGCGGAGAAAGCCCACTCGGGCCGCGCCGCGTGTCTCGCTCCACAAAACAACGGAGAAAGCCCGCTCGGGCAGCACCGCGTGTCCCCCGCCGCCCCGTGCTCCGTGCACTCCGCGCACGTGGGCGGCTTGCGCCCGCCAATGGGGAGGTGCCACGTGTCCCCATGCGGTTCGCGTGGTCCACGCCCCCCGGTCTACACGTCGGGTCTTTCGGATCTTGTCGGCCAATCATGAGCTGCCACATGGCGCCGCCCCGCAGTCGACAAAGTGCAACTAATCGCGTGATGCCACGTGGCAAGTCCAAAACTCAGTGCTCCCGGTGCACGCCCTGGCCGTGGACCAGCCCGCCCGCGCGCGCCGTGCCAACCCGCGCCTGCCCACACCTACACCGCCGCGCTCTGCCGCCTGCCCGTCGCCGCCGGCGCTGCCCCGACCGCTGGAACAGTGATTTTTGCCTTGAAATCCGTGTTTGGACATCCGGGCTCGGAAAAATACAAATAAATAGTCCATTTTCTTCGTTTTCGCGTGTTGAGTCCAAATCCGATGTCCGTTTTGCCAAAATCCATCTCTAAAAATTTGCAAAGGCACCCGGATAGGCAATCTTGATCCGAATTCGCGCCGGGTCCATTTCTGAGGTCTGATTTTGACACAACTATAGTCGCTGCTAAAGCTGAAAAAGCCTCTGCGGAATTCTGGATCATCATACGAAGCATTCGCCTGTGCGGTGGCTCCATGAATGGTGCCACTTGCAATAATTACGCCTCCTGAGCTCCTCGTAAGGAGGTATCAACTGTCCCTCCTAGAGCTTACTTCGACCGTCCTTATATAACCGATCAAATATTTGATTGGTCTTGGACGTGTCGAATGTAAAGGCATTAGCCGATGCCCAAGTCATGGGATCTCGGGCCATACTCGTCTTGAGAATCTGACATGTGTACAGCTTGCGGCCCAATACCATCTTGGCCACACACACCTCGGCCGCATATACTTTGGCCTCTTCGGCCAAGATTCGCCTTTGTTTATGTTTGGCCGAAATACCGGCCTGGCCTCTACTTCGAGGGTACTGAGGATAATCTCCTCCGCATGGGCTTGGATGACGGCGAGCCCCACTGTAGGTGTTGGGGCCGCTGGTTGCGCCGGTGGAGGTGGCGGCCCATACTGGCCGGCTTGATTCTGAGGTGATCCTTGCGGAGGGACCTGCCTATCATTCCTGCCCCCAGCGACTTCGGCGTGCCCGACCTGAGGTACCTGGGTCGCCGGCTGTATTGGTGGTGGCAGCCCGTAATGGCCAACCTATTGCTAAAGTGGTCCCTGAGAGGGGACCAGCCCGTCGATCCTACCCTCATCCATTTCGACGAGTCCGGCCTGAGGTACCAGAGTCGCCAGCTGTGCCGGAGGAGGCGGCCGCACGCATATGCTAGCCTACTATTGAAACGGTCCATGTGGAGGGACCTGTTCGCCGATTCTGCTCCCAGCCATTTCGGCGATCCCGGCCTGAGGAGCCTGGGCCGCCAGCTGTGCTGGTTAGGACGGCAGCCCGCGTGGGCCAGCCTGTTGTTGAATTGGTCTCTGAGGAGAAATTTGCCCGCCGATCCTGCCCCCAGCCTGAGACTGGACGAACAGCGATAGGCGAGGCGAAGGACTCCCCCAATAACTCCACGATTGATGGCCGATGTTCTGCCACATCGGCCAAGTCCCCGCCTGGTACGAGGTTATCTACGGCTGTGCTGCCCCCAGCGGCTGCGCCGCTTGATAAGTCGCCGCCAGCGGTGCAACTCCATGTGGTTGCACTATCGGCATTGCCAACACCATCGAGATCGATTGCGTAGGCAATTGTTGGGGTGCTGCGGAGGCAAACCCTCCACTGTATGGTTCATTTTGGGCAAAAAATGGCCTGAGCCGACAAATGTTGTCATTAGAGGCCCCGGCGGCGATCAACTCCATGTCTAGGCGCGTGCCGCGTGCCTGGCTGTTTTTCTTGAGACGCATTTGTGTCCTTTCGAGATAATCTAGCGCTCAGGTCGTTTGCCTAAACGCCTCTGTTAGGCTCGGCTCCTTTTGAGCTGACCGTCCACCGATACTACTATTCGCCGACATTTTTCGGTAGGATCAAGGCAACTGTTTACCTGAGGATTCCACCGGGCATGCCAAAAGGTTGTTAGGGCCGAAAATAGTCGTCGATCGGCCCCGTGGTTCGGTTGACCCTCTGAATGTGATGCGCCGCGTGCCAATGGATCAAGCGATCAGACCGAGGGATCCGCTCGGCCAGGTTCTTCTCACTTAAACTCTAGCGATCGTCCGGCTTAGATTAGCCGAATCGGAATATGCAGATAGAGAGAGGCTGAGTCCGGCCTAGAGTAGCCAAACCAAAAAGTAGAGATAATGATTTGACACGGCTAAGGAGCCAATTAGGAATTTGTATTGATTGAAGTGGGGTTACAAAGGAAACTGATAGCCAATTATGGTTAATCTACTCCTAGAAAATACAGTAAGGTTATTTAGGAAAACGGTAAATGCAGGTATTGATAGGTATTGAAAAGCAGGGGGGTGGTCCTGGCTTATGAGGTTCCAAGACCCCTTTCTCTTCGATGGTTCAGGTATTTATACACTCCCCGAACCAAGTTTATAGGCGTCGATTTGAAATATCGACGGAATTTGGGGGGAAAGTCATCGTGAAATCCTTGACTACTTTCTTTTGAATCGAAACTTCCTCAAGTAGGATAGTAGTCATTTTTTCGTTCAAATTCATCCCCTTATCAACGCGCCGAAGCGTAATCTTCAGCGCTTTCTAATGCTGAGCGTCGCTTACCGTTCTGGAGGCTGTTACAAGATTCGCGCCCAAATCTCGTACTCTTGCCTTTCAAGCTCTGCGGCTTGGTCAGCCATGAATTGACCTTAACTTCGCATTTTTATCGCTTGACTGAAACGGTATGGAATTCGCCTTCGGCCGAGGTTGGTGCGGGATAATGCGATAATCCTCTTGCTAGCCGCTCTTCCTATCGGCTGATACTTTAGCCGATGACACTTATCGTGTGCTGCACTCTTACGCGACTGAGACCGATCTTAATCGAGACACGAGCCCCTCTTTGTTGACTCATTCCTCTGTCGGCCGATGCCTTCAACCGATGGTGAACGCCACGTGTCACCCTCTTAGGTGGCAAAATTTTTTGTCCCACCAGTTACAAAAAAAAAAAAAAAAAAAAGAAGTATATATAAATTAGATATACTAATTAATTATTATGATACAATAAGAATGTATATAGAAATATACAGTACAAACTAAATTAATTCATGCATTTCAATTAACTAATTTTTTTAAAAAATAATAATAATAATAAATTGTTCTAATTTTTTTAAATTTGTGGAATAATGAATTGAACTAAATTGATTTTTTAGAAAAACCAATTAATTGATTTTTAAAATTAAAAATAAAAATAAAAATTGGACCTAAGTTTTTTTTTTTGTTTTTAGAATAATGAATCAAATTGAATCAATTTTATAGAAAAATCTTATTTTTTGGTCTGAATTTTGTACTCTACTAAAAATTTGTATTTACAGATTTATTTTTTGTGTTAATTTTTTTCAGTATATTTAGAGGTGGTTCTTATAAATCGCCTCTAAACTGCCTCTAACATGATATCTTAGAGGCGGTTGTAGAAACCGCCTCTATATAATCGCTTCTAAACTGTGGTTGTTTGTAGTGATGGTCATCTCCGTTCTCCACTTGTATTAAGATATAGAGTACTTTATATATTTTGTAGAATATTATTTTTATAGTATTTAGGAAATAGGGAGGTTTTATTGATCATTTAGAATGTAGTCTAATGGTGCTACATATGTTAACCAAAGCATTAACATCCTTCAATGACAAATATTCTAAGAGAGATCTAAAGTAGTTACTACTGCTCCTTAGGGCACTTGATAGGCACATATCTTTTCCTCTGGATAATTAATGTGCCCCTGAATTAAATCTTGTATCCAGCAAAAATTAATGTATGTGTGTGTAGCCTACTGGTATCTTAAAAATATGAAATAAAAACAACAAAAGCATACTTATATGCTGTAATCACAGCTAAAACTTTATAGTTCTAAACATGGCTAGCTAGTAGTAGATGACTGCAAGATGGACACCACCATAGCATGACAAGGCATGCATGTGCATGGCTGATCGTAAGTATTGGCCTGCCACCAGATCTCTCTTCTAAATTATTTTAATTTCTGTTTTTTTTATGCACACATAAGCCCTTCCATGCATGCAGACACTATTACAAGTTGATAGTATTTTTCTCTTATGTCTTGCTTTTGAGGTAAAATTTGAAGAAAAAAAAAAAAAACACTCTTTGATTATTTAAAAGTTACTGTAGTTTGTCTGTATTTTTATTCTAAATTATTAGCAACGATGCAAATGTAACTTAGGTACAATGATAGAAGATAATCATGATCATAGATCTGATGTCTCATAATAAATAAATAAATAAAACGGCTGCAGTGTGTTTATCTATCCGGAATATAGTTGTACAACAATTACACGAATAAATATTTCTAGTTAGATCAAGCTGCAACAACTTAATTGGTTTGGGCTCAACCCATTTTGTTACAAATACATACTTTTAGTAGTAGGTCTAGTCTGGCCGTGACTTCTGAATCAATTTGAGCACGTTAGCATCCTTAATTGCACCGGTCATAATCGATTGAACAAAGCACAAAAACTACTCATGAAAACTAACACTCTTGTTAGAAATTAATAGTGCAATCATATATATCATTAATTCCCTAAAACCTTCGTTAATTAGCAAGTAGAATATCTAGGAAATAGTGTAAACAAAATATTTGACCTCACCATAGTCATGTTGCTTAGTTAATTATTAAGCTAATAAGACCATATATAGCTACCGGCCCACATGGGTGAGCCTTGTTTTTGGAGCAAAATTGGAGACTCGAGCACACTATGTCACCAACACATTAAACATAGGCAAGTATCAGAGTCATGCGTGATGAGTGACTAATTGAATAATAAATTATAAAATAAGGATTACTTAAAACACACTGTACCAAGAACTCAATTCAATAACATGAATCTTAATATTGAACCGATCGAGGAACAACTTAGCGACACATCTAAGTATTCATCACCCTATTGTTGCATTATTAAACATAAATTAATCATATGCAGGGATCAAAATTAAGAAGCAATATATTATGGATGATTTCTTAGTTTGCACACATCTTCAGTAAAAATATAGCCATTGCATGTGATCTACGCCAATTAAGTCAAATAAAATAAATGAAATGCCCAAATTCTTAAATTTAAAAAAAAAAAAAAAAAAAAAAAAAAAAAAAAAAAAGTCATCAAGTGACAGAACTTAAATAATTAAAATTTATTCTGAAAAAAAAAAATTGTAAAATCAAAACATTTTCTTCTTACCTTTCTCCTTTCTAAAGACATGCTATGCTGTAAGGGGAGGAACCAAAGGAATCAAAAGAATTAATTAGGAACCGAAGGAATCTAAAGAATCAATTAATTAACTAAGAAACATATAGGAGTCAATGTGCTTAGTTAATTAATTAATGTCAGCTCTTTTTTCTATTCGGGTAAACTTCGATATCCCCTTATGCGGTTTAGCGTACATCCAAAAAATTGAATTTAATCATCATGCAATTTTATTTTTATTTTATGCAGTTAGGGCATCCAATTAAACAGAGTAATAATTAAAATAATATTTAAAAAATTACAAAATAATAAAATACAGAATATCGAACTGTAAAGTATTATATTATATCATTCTATGATTTATAAAATATACTAGTGTAGGAACTAACGCGATGCGAAAGATAAAATTTTTTAGTAAAAATTTACAGATTAAGTAAATAAATATAAATGCAACGAAGAATATAAGCATATTTAATTAAATTTAATAATATAAAAAATATATTAAAAATTTAATGAAATTACAACTTAACGGAAAACAATGAAAGAAACCGAAAAGAAAGAAAGAACTATAGCAGAAGAAAAATTAATAAACAAATATTTTTAAAAAATATATTTAAAATATTGCGAGAAAAATATAACAAATAATAAAAGGCACGGTGAAAAGGCTCAAATTCGCATATAAAAAATTAAAGTGAAATCAAATTGTGAGTATCGTAGGTTGACGTATTAAACTGAAATAAGATTTGGAATTAATATCTTGATAGGTTGATCAGTTTTCCTAATTCGCGAAACTGAAAAATTTTCGAAATTTGGTATCTCACATCAAGTTGTGTAATTTTTTTTTTTAGTTTCTGAGGAAATTCTATTTGTATACATAGTGTTTAGGGTTTAAACACATAAGATAACAATCCAAGAAAAAAAAAGAGACGAAAAAATATAACAGCACAGAGAAGAGGAATAAGTAGTGGTTCGGTTCAAACAACGAAAGAAAGACGAAGAGGCGGTGGTTCAGTTCAAGTGAAAAAAGAAAGACGAAAAGACGGTGATTCAGTTCAAGCAAAAAAAAGAAAGACGAAGAAACGGTAGTTCAGTTCAAGCAAAAAAAGAAAGACGAACAGACAGTGGTTCAGTTCAAATAAAGAAAGATTGAAACATATGGTATAGTTGAACCGGTTCGACCCAATGCAACAGGTTTTACCCGGCTCGGTTCAAATAAAGAAATATGAAATCATAGTCTATATGTGTAACTCGATTCGATTCAAGAAAAAAAAGAATTATGCAATAGGTATAATCAGATTCGGCTCAAGTAAAGAAAGAAAGAAATATATGGAGGACTTGAGCCGGTTCGGCGTGTAATTTGATTCGATTAATCAAACAAAGAGAGAAACACACAGCAACGATTCATTTCAAGTAAAGTAAAAAAGAAATATATGGAGAACTTGAGCCGGTTCATATTTTCAAATAAAAAAAAATATTCCCACATGACAAAAAAATAGAAAAAGTAATATATAGGTATAGATAACTTCACAATCCTAATTCATAGTAGATCCTAACTCAACGGGGAAATTACAAATTATCATTTTTATTGGCAATTCAATAAAATTAAGGAGGTAATCTTCTATGGAAAAAGTGATGTCATGCCCTGAGGTAAAAAGGAGGATTTTTTTTTTTGAAATTAGAGTGTAAAAGATATAATATATTTTTTCAAGATATGCACATATCCGTCACATTTTTAAAATTTTCCGGCACAAACGGATAGAGTCTTCCCTATACACACTCGGTGACAACTATTTCTACAACAGCCGATCATATGCAGAATTATAATATAATTCAATCAAGCAACTACACTAAGACCATATTTGGTCGTGGGATAAAGGAGGAATAACTCCTTTTATCCCACAATTCCTGCCAAACAACATCAAGAATTATAGGTTTTAATTAACCTTTTCTTAATGGGTTATCCTAGGATAACCCGTTAAGAATTATCCCACCCAACCCGTGGTGTCACGCCCTGGGGTCGAAACTGCGACCCGGGCTCGCCAACAGATCCGCCACCTATACGAAAATTCTACATAGGCGAAGCGTCCAACCTGCAATGATAAAACTACGGCTAAACAGATATCAGAGATGTAAAATAAACTATTGAAAAACTCAAATCCAACCATCTGTACAACTAGAAATAGTGATACAATATCCATTTCCCAAAAATGATCATCATACAATAACCTCTTATACAATAACTCAGAACTTAATAGGGAGGTAAACTAAAATAATAATACATCAGTGTATAGGCTCTCAGTACAAGTCAGATCCTCACAATATAACAGTCTCTCCAATGTAAAAATAAACAATCTACTTACTGTACTATAGATCTCCAATGATGGGGTACCGCTACTCTCCAAAGACGGGTAGGGATCTAGCTCGCGACTCCCTCGCCTCGATCAGTAACAGAAGAACCAGCAACTTTCGCAGAAGACTCTGCAAAACAAAGGAGAGGAAAGAAAAGAGGAGGGGGGGGGGAGCACCCCCAACGGGTGTGTGAACTACACCAACACGTAGTTCTCAATAGGTGCCGCCACCAGGCCCGACGGTCTGGCCACCAAGTCTACTAGAGGCATAAGATAACGATACAGTAAATACTGAATAAGAAAAGCTGGAGATACTCTACAGCTACCATGCCTCTATCTAAATGCTCAATGGGTGATACGGATGAAAAGATATGCAACCACTCGCACACGAGGTGCTCAATCGACCCAATCGAGCTGATTGCCACATCTGGTCCAGTCAAGCCTGCGCCTCCCTAGTGTATCAACGTAGGGTGTCCAATTGGACTAACTCGCTAACAAACAGTAGCACATGCAAGCTATGGTCGAAATCCACGCTCTCTCTCAGAACGGATAGCCTCAAGATCCCCAAGCATCTCGCACAACGGTCGAAGTACTCTCAACGACCCAGGACCACCGTCTACCCAAACGGCTCCCAACAACACTAGCACTGGTCTAATCACAGCTACCAGACTCCACTCAGCCCCCAAACACGAGTGCAACAATAAAAGTATCTGCCTGAATAAACCCAATTCATAGGCCAGTAAAAACTAGCACTGCCTGCTCTGCCGGCCACATCGGGTATGTCAGCCTATGCATAACATCAATGTAAAGAAAGAGTATCAAGAACTCAAAGACTGACAGCACACTCCGGAGTGGCACTCGAGGGGAGCGACCCACACGAGTAAAGTATCCCTGTCACAAGTATTATAATATAGCAGGACTGGATCACGACTGTGCACAAGTGGGAAAACCCATCCACTAAAGAAACCTCGATCCCCAATCAGATGCAAAAGTAAACATCCGGTTAACCGCCCAATGTCGGCGGTCGCCGCAATACCCTACCATTCACAATCCGGTACAACAACCGACATCCGGCCAACCGCCCAATATCCGCGGTCACCGCAATACCCCACAATCCACAATCCGGTACAACAACCGACATCCGGTCAACCGCCCAATATCCGCGGTCGCCGCAATACCCCACAATCCACAATCTGGTCCAACCTGTCCCAAACCCCAAGGTCCCGGCTACACTATCCCCAAACTCCTGTTCGAACCCGAGCAACATGTACCACATGTCTAACTAAAAAGGAGAAAAGAAGCAATCATGGTTTCTCCTAAGTCAAGTCCCAATATGATAGTGTAGCAGTAAAAGATGGCCTATCTAGATGTCCATACAAGCATGCAAGTGTCCTCAAGGAAAATAGAAGAAAGAGTAGTACCCGCACATAGATATATCATCCTATCCGATCGAATAATCAAATCTCATAAAAGGCTATGTGCTAACATGGCATGCTAATATATCACCACTATAGTATATCAATCCCACATTAATAGGCCATTCCCATGCTTACATCTCAATCCTATTGGTTGTACATTAAGTCATGCATGCCATCAATCACAGAGGGTAACATTCCCTTAGGTAAGCTTACATTAACCATCATCATGGATATCCACTATTGCAATTCTCATAAGACATAACATGGATATTACTCTTGCAAATTCTCAAACAAATACCATTACTAAGCTTACCTCTCAATCACATACATTGTACCCTAAACATGCATGCATTCTAACAGATAGAATTAGAGAACCGTCCACCGGTTCTGGAGACGAAGCAACCCACCTGAATCGCTTTCCGCAGGCAAAGCCGAAGTCGGTGAAGTGCGTAGTCACTCACTATAAAAATCCACCGAAACCGTACCCTCGGCACCTGATCGCTCGCGCTTCAGCTACAGCCAACACCACCGCCAAGTCCACTGCTAAACAGCCCACAACCAACTCCACAGTCAACACCCCAAAACAGCACTTGCTGTTTTGCAAACAGCACAGAAAAGGGAGTTTTTCACCTGCACACTGTCCTTCGAAAACTCCAAAAAAATTACGGCTGTGATCCTCGCGACGAGTAGATGAAAATTGAGTATTTATACTCCTCGTTCCGATACCTGTAGGCCAAGTTACACATAAAACATCGCGGTAAGCCAAACTACCCACAATCGCAAATCTGCGAAAAATCAATCTCGAAGAAGCTAAAACATCACCTTCGAAATGACCTAAAAAAATTCTGATAAAAATACGATCGCGTTTCTCTCGAAGCGTAGATGTCGATCTAGTCCTTAAACGTCCCGTTCCAATGCTCGTAGGCCGAGAAAACCCAACAATACTCCACCGCTGTCCAAAAGTCCGTCGCAGAAAAATGGGTCAAAAGATACCTCGAGAACACCACCAAAAACTCGAAACAGAGCAATGTGATCAACACGAAAATCGAAGGCGTAAACTGTCACGCCCCGGGTGTAAACCAGAACCCGGGCCCGTCTACAGATCCGCCGTGCATGCGGTATTTCCCACATACACGAAGCGTCGGTAACCTGCTCAGATATAAGAAATAATAATAAAAGAGCAATATAATCAGAGCTAAACTAAAACTATTGCATCTCAGACAGAAGCTGGAAGTAAAAGAGTACAACAGTGGAAATAAATACAGATGTCTCTCCCAGCTCACCATAAAAGTACAAACAGCTGGCAGAAGCCAGACCCAAAAAGAAATAAACAAAAGCTGTCTGAGAAGACCAGGTACCCAAAATCTCCAGCTACAACCCTCAGGTGGCTCTCTATCTAGTCCGCAATCCGCTTACCTCGATCAGTTGCTGACGGCCCAGCAACTCCCGCAGAGTACTCTGCAAAACAAAGGGAAAGAAAGAAACAAGAAAAGACAATGGGGGAAAGTACTACTATAAACAGTAGCCTCCCCTAGTGGGTAAAGCCTCAGCTCAGATATGCCCACCAGGTGATCAGAGGCAAAAAGGGAAAGGAAAAGAAAGGGGGGGTGCAGATAAATGTGACAACTGATAAAATGCTATCCCTAATATGCCTCTACATGATAACCCAACACAGATGGGAAAAGGATGCATCAGTATCAAGAAGCCTGTCCAAAGGACCCAATCTGACCGCCAGTGGACACTGGCACTGCCTGCTCTGCCGCGACGGGTATGCCAGCCTACGCATAACACCGAAGCAAAAGGAGTCCCCAGGACTCAAAGTCTGTCAGCCGCGCACTCCGGAGTGGCACTCACGGGGAGCGACCCACACGAGGAAAGTAGTAACCACAAGTAACCTGATATAGCAGGACTGGATCAAGACTCAACCAAGTGGGAAAAACCCTCCACTAAAGAAAGTCCGATCCCCAAAACACCCAATCTGATGCAATAGTACAACCCGGTCAACCACCCAAGGTCCGTGGTTGCCGCAACACCCTGTCATAGAGCCCAACCTGTCCCAAATCCCCAATACCTGACTACACTGTCCAACCCCCGCTCGAACCCGAGCAACTATGCCTCAAGTCTATCAATAATGGGAGAAGAAAAGAATAAATGCATGGTTTCTCCTAAGTCAAGTCCCGAAAGATAGTATAGCAGTAAAAGATGACATAATTAAGTGACCCGTTTAATCATGCATTGTCCCAATATTTTGTCCATTTTCCAAGAATAAACAGTTTAGAGTGACATAAGCTAAGGTGACAGTCTCATATGAACAATCATCAATTTGCAGTCCTCAATTACTATTCTGCCCCTAAACATGCAGTCCAGAATAATTAAGCGATTAAATAAAGTAATCATTCTAACAACAATTTTTCATGGATAAAATAACCAATAATTAATTTCCTAGAGCATGCAAGTCTACCAACAACCAATTGGCATCATCAAATCAGGGGTACTCTGATATTCCTAGTGGGCATACCAAAGGAGAGGAGTACAACAACCACCCACCTGAAGTGCGAACTGTCCGGATCCGTACAGCTGAAAATACCAAAAACTCCAATTCCTTGCTCCAACAATTTCAGCACACCCGTAACACTCCTGGCACAATACAAAGTCCACTAAATACACTTAGGCTCCCAAATATTGCTCTTATAATCACATACAACATCTGTCTCAAAACTGTTAAATTATCACCTGCAGAAAGTGCCCAGAAAATCAAAAGAAAAATATCACGGCGATCCTCGCGTCGATAGCTTCGCAACGGTACCTTGCACGCCCAAATCTGAGTTCGGTAAGTCAAGATATAAATTCGGCAAGGTGGTAATCCAAACAACAAACTGTGAAGAAAAACTGCACACTGTACACTGAGAAAACAGTGATTTTCACCTCGAAATAAAACTCAGGAAATTCCAAGAAAAATACGAGCGCGTTCCTTGCGATCCGTAGATGAAAAAGTTGTATAAGCTCGTTTCCGTCTGACGCTCGTGCGCGAAGATATGGCCAAAATACCTCAGTGCTGTCCCAACAATCATCACAGAAAAAGGGGTCACATTAATGCCTCGGGATCCGTGCCAAAACCTCGAAACGGAAAAGCGCGATCACAATGAAAGTTGAAGCCCTACCTGTTAGGAGTCATCCGGCGCAAGAATCACAGAAAAAGGACCTCGGGGTAGCCCAGGGGAGATAAAACACTGCTGCTGCGCCGAAGAAGAACACAGGAACCACAACGTCTCGCCGCGCCGTAAAATAGAGAACCTCGGGATGCGTGCTCCTAAAATCCTAGAACTTGGCAGGAAGATCAAGGATTAAGAGATGAACAAATCTCCTTAAGGTGGCTCGGGCAGAAGATGCGCGGTTGAGAGAAAAAAGCCAAAGAAGAGGGCTCGGGCTGGTATTTATAGGCTGAAGAAATCAATTGGGAAAATTCCCAATGTCCCAACTTTCGGGCGCCCGAAAATTTTCGGGCGCACACAGTGCGGCCCGGCCCAAAACTTTCGGGCGCGCACAGTGCGGCCCAGCCCAATTCGCGCCGTCGGACGGGATCCCGACTTCGTCCGACCCGCCTCGGAGCCCGCCACGTGTCGCCCGAACAGGCGACAGCCATGCAAGCCCTGCCAGCGCCCGCCACGTGTCCCTGCCCGCGTCAACGCGGTGGTTGGCGCCCGCGAATCAGCGGGCGCCACGTGGCACTGCCCACGACGCCCCTCACCTGCCCGCGTACGGCACCTGCCCCGCGGTACGGCGCCTGCCCCCGACACCTGCCCCGCGCGCTGCGTGGACCGCGCGCTCATGCGCCCGCCAACCGGGTGCTGCCACGTGGCGCGCCCCCGGTCCACGCCTCCCCGCGCGCTCCCGCAGACCGAGCGCACCTGAGCCGCCCAATCAGGCGCTGCCACGTGGACACCCGCCGGTCCACGCGCCCCGCGGTGCACCCCGGCCCACTCCAGGCCGTTCCGTGGACCCAGCCGCGTGCGCCGACCAATCAGGTCGCGCCACGTGGCACCCCCGCCGGTCCACGGCTCCCCCATGCACCAGAAATCCAGTAAATTTTCCGGGAGTCCGTTTTTGGGCATCCGGACTCAGAATTTAGCAAACAAAAAGCCATTTTCAAGCGTTTTTCCGCGCTGAATCCAAATCCACCCTCCGTTTGGCCTAAATCCTTTTCTAAAATTCGGCAAAAGCAGCCGAAGGCCAATACAGCTAACCAAAGCTCACAGGGTCCATCTGTGGCATCCCTTTGATGCACTATGGGCCAGATACACCATCAACAGGTGTTTGCACAGTGGATTCACGGGAAAAAGCTGCATGGGGTTCAGGGGCCCTACATCCTCCCCCACTAAAAAAAAGTTTCGTCCCCGAAACAAGGATAAACAAAGCAGACGTACCTCAATCAGAAGCCTCGAACAAGAAGGGGTAGGCATCTCTCATCTCTGTCTCCAGCTCCCATGTAGCCTCTCGCTCCTCATGATTGCTCCACAAGATCTTCACATATGGAATGGCCCGATTGCGCAATTCCCTCACCTCACGAGCAAGAATCCGCAACGGGCGCTCCTCGTAGACCAAGTCCTCGCCGATCTCCAACGAAGTGAAGTCAATCACGTGCGACGGGTCAAAAACATATCTCCTCAGAGCTGAGACGTGGAAGACATCATGAACTCCGGCCAGGCGTGGGGGTAGAGCAACTCTGTAAGCCACAGGACCAACTCTGCCAAGTACCTCGAAGGGTCCAATATAGCGGGGACTGAGCTTCCCCCGCACTCCAAATCTCCGGACCCCTTTCGAGGGCGAGACCTTCAAGAAGACATGATCACCAACCTGAAACTCTAGGTCTCGTCGAATCACCAACCTGAAACTCTAGGTCTCGCCGTCGAGTGTCGGCGTAGCTCCTCTGACGACTCTGGGCTGTCTCAAGATGTCGGCGAATGATTCTGACTTTTTCCTCTGCCTCCAAAAGCAAATCCGGTCCCAAAGTCCTCCTCTCACCCACGTCACTCCAATACAAGGGAGACCGACACTTGCGTCCATACAGCGCCTCAAACGGAGCCATCTGGATGCTCGCCTGATAGCTGTTGTTGTACGCGAACTCAACCAAAGATAAGTGTCGGTACCACCCTCCTCCAAAATCCATAACGCACGCTCTCAACATATCCTCAAGGGTCTGTATGGTGCGCTCTGACTGTCCATCGGTCTGTGGGTGGAAAGCGGTGCTAAACCTGAGCTGAGTCCCCAATGCAGACTGTAAACTCCCCCAAAAGCGCGACACAAATCTCGGGTCCCTGTCTGAAACAATCGAAGCAGGCACACCGTGAAGCCTCACTACCTCATCCAAATATAACTGCGCTAGACGCTCCAGTGGCCAAGTCATCTGAACCGGTAGAAAGTGTGCCGACTTGGTGAGTCTATCCACGATAACCCAAATCGCATCTGCCCCGCTCTGCGCCCTCGGCAATCCAGTGACGAAATCCATAGTGACGTGGTCCCATTTCCACTCGGGAATTGGAAGACTCTGCAACTTACCAGCAGGAACGCGATGCTCTGCCTTCACTTGCTGGCAAGTTAAACAATGAGCTACGAATCTCCCAATGTCCCGCTTCATTCCGGGCCACCAAAAATGTGCCTTGAGGTCCTTATACATCTTAGTACCTCCAGGATGGATGGTATAAGGTGTATAATGGGCCTCCCTCAAAATCTGATCTCTAATCTCCTGATCCATAGGCACACACACTCGGTCCCTGTACCGTAGTACTCCCGAGCTATCCACAGAAAAATCCCCTGTCTGATCCGCCTGAAGCTGCGTCCTGATCCTCGTCAAGTGGGGGTCCTCACTCTGAGTGTCCCTGATCCTCTCCAACAGAGTGGGCTGCAAGACCATAGACATGAGTCTAGCAGAGACCCCAGGGGATACTACCTCCAGCTGTAACCGCCTCATCTGCTCGATCAACGGCGCCTGCTGCGAGATCAATAAGCTCAGACTCGTCCTCCTACTCAAAGCATCTGCCACGACATTGGCCTTGCCGGGATGATAAAGGATACTCAGATCGTAATCCTTTAACAGCTCCAACCACCGGCGTTGCCTCAAATTCAGCTCCTTTTGGGTGAACAGATACTTCAAGCTTTTGTGATCAGTATATATCTCGCAATGCTCTCCATACAAATAATGCCGCCACAGCTTCAGAGCAAACACCACCGCTGCCAGCTCCAGATCATGAGTAGGGTAATTTTTCTCATAGTCCTTCAATTGCCGCGAAGCATAGGCAATCACCCTACCATGCTGCATCAACACACACCCCAGGCCACTACGAGAGGCATCACTGTAGATCACAAATCCTTCCCCCATGACTGGGAGGGCAAGGATCGGAGCGGTCATCAATCTCTGCTTCAGCTCCTCAAAACAGCTCTGGCAAGTCTCGCTCCAAACAAACTTAACCCCTTTCCTGGTCAGACGAGTGAGGGGAGAGGAAAGCTTCGCAAAGCCTTCCACAAAACGCCGATAGTAGCCCGCCAATCCAAGAAAGCTCCGCACCTCGGTGATAGTCGTCGGCCTCGGCCAATCTCGAATAGCATCCACCTTGGCCGGATCCACCGCCACTCCAGCAGCTGAAACAACATGACCCAGAAAGGCGACCTCCCGGAGCCAAAACTCGCACTTTTTGAACTTGGCATACAGCTTCTTCTCTCGCAGAAGCTGTAGCACAGTCCTCAAGTGCTCCTCGTGCTCCAGATCACTCCGGGAGTAGATCAGAATATCATCTATAAACACCACCACAAACCGGTCCAAAAACGGCTGAAATATCCTGTTCATCAAGTCCATGAATGCGGCAGGGGCATTTGTCAACCCGAAAGGCATCACAGTAAACTCATAATGCCCGTACCGCGATCTGAAAGCCGTTTTGGAGATGTCCTCGGCCCTCACCCTCAGCTGGTGGTAACCGGACTGCAGATCAATCTTCGAGAACACAGACGCTCCCTGCAGCTGATCAAACAAATCATCAATCCGGGGGAGGGGATACTTGTTCCGGATGGTCACTTTATTCAACTCCCTATAATCCACACACAATCGAAGTGACCCATCCTTCTTCTTCACAAACAACACAGGCGCTCCCCACGGAGAAACACTGGGTCTGATGAAGCCCCTATCCAAAAGATCCTGAAGCTGGGCTTTCAACTCCCTCAACTCAGCTGGCGCCATCCTATAGGGTGCCTTTGAGATTGGTGCAGTCCCAGGGACTACATCAATCACAAACTCAATCTCCCTCTCCGGCGGCATCGTCGTCAACTCTGGGGGAAACACATCTGGGAACTCTCGGACAATAGGGATATCCTCGAGTCCCAGTGCCGCCGTAGGCACCTCCACCACAGTGGCCAAAAAGGCAGTGCAACCTCTGCTCATCATCCTCCTAGCTCTCGCCGAGGAAATGGTCGCTGCGAACAGCGTGCTCTGGCAGCCTCTGAAGATGAACTCCTCCTGTCCAGGCTCACGAAGAGTCACCGTCCTCTCTCTGCAGTCGATAGTGGCGGAATACCGTGACAGCCAATCCATCCCTAGCACCAAGTCAAAATCCTGGAGCTGCTGCAAAACAAGCAAGTCTGCAGGCAAAATCCAAGGCCCCAACTGCACCGGGCAAGCCACACAACGCTCCTCGACATGCAAAACGTGATCAGGAATCCGCACCTCTAATGCAAGTGACAAGGACTCTACCTCTAGACCATGAAGTGATGCAAATGCTCGACTAATGAAAGAATGCGAAGCTCCAGTGTCAAATAAAGTGCGAGTCCGAATACCAAAGAGTAGAGTAATACCTGCCACCACCTGGTCTGCCGCTGAAGAATCCGCTAACTGGGCGGCATACACCCGCCCGCTCGGTGCTGGAGGTCGGGAATCTGTAGGATAAGAGGTGGACGGCCTGCTCGCTGGAGCATAAGGCCGCTGAGCTGGTGGCCGCTGCTGCTGAGGGGAATATGGAGCCGATGCCGAAGAAGGTGCCGAGGAAGTAGTAAGGGGGCAGGTAGCTCGCACATGCCCCGGCTGTCCACAACGAAAGCATCGACCCCATCTCTGATCACAAGTGATGGCGGCATGCTGACCTCCGCAGAAGATACATCGGTCCGAAGATCGGGGCTGTCTCGGCTGCTGCTGCTGCTGTCTCGAGGACTGCTGCTGAGATCTCTGCTGCCTCTGCTGCGATCTCTGCTGCTGGTGCTGCTGCTGATGCTGCTGCGGTCTCTGGGGTCCACCAGGCCCTCTCCTCTCAGATCGCCCACGGCCGTAAGACTGGGACTGCGGCGGCCGTGGCGGTCTCCATGAGCTGGCCTGTCCCCCGTCCTCTCGGGCTGGTCGCTTCCTGTCGGAACTCTGCGCGACCGCGGCCCTCTGTCTGGCCACCACCTGATCACCTCTCTCCACCCACTGTGCATGCTCTGCGGCTGCCTCCAGGGTCTGAAATCTCTGAGCATGCACAAGTGTGTAAATCTCTGGACGGAGGCCTGCCTCAAACAACTCTACCTGGTGCGGACCGTCACGAGCGACGAAGGGCACACAGTTCAGCAACTCCATGAACTCCTGGAAATAGGCATGGGCCGGTCGATCGCCCTGCTGCAGATTCTTCAAGTCGTCCTCCAACTTCTTCTTCACACTGGTAGAAAAATAGGTGTCCAACACCATCCGTCGGAACTCCTCCCAAGGCAGCTGCCGAGTAATCCGGAACTCCAGTGGCTCTACCCGCTGCCACCAAAAATCAGCATCTCCGTCCAAACAGTGCACCGCCATGTGCACTCGATACCTCGGGTCGATGAAGAAGTCCCGAAAAAGCTTCTCCATCGCAGAAAGCCATCTCCCAACAGCCCAGGGCTGAGCATCCCGCCCTGAGAATCTAGGTGGTCCCCGCTGAACAAACTTGGAGAGTTTGTCAGCAAAATCCTGCTCCTCCTCCGCAGTCAAAGGCTGAATAGCTCCAGGAGCCCCGCTACTCGAAGATGGCGCTGACGGCACAAAAGGTGCAACAGGAGGCACAGGGGCCTCAGGAACAGCCGGGGGTGGTGCCTCCCTCTGAGCAAGCAGCTGGTCAATCCTCTGCTCCTGGCGGCGCTGACCCTCCGCCAACTGGGCCACCAAGGCCCTCAACTCAGTAAGCTCAGAGGGTCTGGACTGCTCTGGCTCGTCAGGGGGTGAAGGAGTACCCCGAGTAGGAATCCGGCGTCGAGGAGGCATCCTGCCACAAGAAACCAAACATCAGCAACAAAACCCCACACGACCCAATCTGGCGAAAGTCAAAAGACATCCTCCTATTTCTGTAACCTTATGTTGTCTGCAGCCAACATAATGGTTCAACAGAAATAGGCTATGTCGATCCCTCTTCACTCACAGGAAGAGTCAACTATAAAATCACCGACTTTCGCAAAATGTCACGCCACTCACGCCCTATCATCCTAGGGTCTGTCCAAAAGCCTAGGGTTTCCTAAGTCCCAACTGACCTATCCCTAAGCTCTGATACCAACTTAATCTGTCACGCCCCGGGTGTAAACCAGAACCCGGGCCCGTCTACAGATCCGCCGTGCATGCGGTATTTCCCACATACACGAAGCGTCGGTAACCTGCTCAGATATAAGAAATAATAATAAAAGAGCATAATAATCAGAGCTAAACTAAAACTACTGTATCTCAGACAGAAGCTGGAAGTAAAAGAGTACAACAGTGGAAATAAAGACAGATGTCTCTCCCAGCTCACCACAAAAGTACAAACAGCTGGGAGAAGCCAGACCCAAAAAGAAATAAACAAAAGCTGTCTGAGAAGACCAGGTACCCAAAATCTCCAGCTACAACCCTCAGGTGGCTCTCTATCTAGTCCGCAATCCGCTTACCTCGATCAGTTGCTGACGGCCCAGCAACTCCCGCAGAGGACTCTGCAAAACAAAGGGGAAGAAAGAAACAAGAAAAGACAATGGGGGTAAGTACTACTATAAACAGTAGCCTCCCCTAGTGGGTAAAGCCTCAGCTCAGATATGCCCACCAGGTGATCAGAGGCAAAAAGGGAAAGGAAAAGAAAGGGGGATGCAGATAAATGTGACAACTGATAAAATGCTATCCCTAATATGCCTCTACATGATAACCCAACACAGATGGGAAAAGGATGCATTAGTGTCAAGAAGCCTGTCCAAAGGACCCAATCTGACCGCCAGTGGACACTGGCACTGCCTGCTCTGCCGCGATGGGTATGCCAGCCTACGCATAACACCGAAGCAAAAGGAGTCCCCAGGACTCAAAGTCTGTCAGCCGCGCACTCCGGAGTGGCACTCGTGGGGAGCGACCCACACGAGGAAAGTAGTAACCACAAGTAACCTGATATAGCAGGACTGGATCAAGACTCAACCAAGTGGGAAAAACCCTCCACTAAAGAAAGCCCGATCCCCAAAACACTCAATCTGATGCAATAGTACAACCCGGTCAACCACCCAAGGTCCGTGGTTGCCGCAACACCCTGTCATAGAGCCCAGCCTGTCCCAAATCCCAACACCTGACTACACTGTCCAACCCCCGCTCGAACCCGAGCAACTATGCCTCAAGTCTATCAATAATGGGAGAAGAAAAGAATAAATGCATGGTTTCTCCTAAGTCAAGTCCCGAAAGATAGTATAGCAGTAAAAGATGACAT
Organism: Tillandsia fasciculata; assembly: GCA_029168755.2. Taxonomy (NCBI): domain Eukaryota; kingdom Viridiplantae; phylum Streptophyta; class Magnoliopsida; order Poales; family Bromeliaceae; genus Tillandsia; species Tillandsia fasciculata. Next base: position 23,578,997 of record CM054930.1, read on the forward strand.
AATTAAGTGACCCGTTTAATCATGCATTGTCCCAATATTTTGTCCCTTTTTCAAGAATAAACAGTTTAGAGTGACATAAGCTAAGGTGACAGTCTCATAAGAACAATCATCAATTTTTGCAGTCCTCAATTACTATTCTGCCCCTAAACATGCAGTCCAGAATAATTAAGCGATTAAATAAAGAAATCATTCTAACAACAATTTTTCATGGATCAAATAACCAATAATTAATTTTCTAGAGCATGCAAGTCTACCAACAACCAATTAGCATCATCAAATCAGGGGTACTCTGATATTCCTAGTGGGCATACCAAAGGAGAGGAGTACAACAACCACCCACCTGAAGTGCGAACTGTCCGGATCCGTACAGATGAAAATACCAAAAACTCTAATTCCTTGCTCCAACAATTTCAGCACACCCGTAACACTCCTGGCACAATACAAAGTCCACTAAATACACTTAGGCTCCCAAATATTGCTCTTATAATCACATACAACATCTGTCTCAAAACTGTTAAATTATCACCTGCAGAAAGTGCCCAGAAAATTCTTAGAAAAATATCACGGCGATCCTCGCGTCGATAGCTTCGCAACGGTAGCTTGCACGCCCAAATCTGAGTTCGGTAAGTCAAGATATAAATTCGGCAAAGTGGTAATCCAAACAACAAACTGTGAAGAAAAACTGCACACTGTACACTGAGAAAACAGTGATTTTCACCTCGAAATAAAACTCAGAAAATTCCAAGAAAAATACGAGCGCGTTCCTTGCGATCCGTAGATGAAAAAGTTGTAAAGCTCGTTCCCGTCTGACGCTCGTGCGCGAAGATATGGCCAAAATACCACAGTGATGTCCCAACAATCATCACAGAAAAAAAGGTCACAATAATGCCTCGGGATCCATGCCAAAACCTCAAAACGGAAAAGTGCGATCAAATGAAAGTTGAAGCCCTACCTGTTAGGAGTCAGCCGGCGCAAGAATCGCTGAAAAAGGACCTCGGGGTAGCCCAGGGGAGCGAAAACACTGCTGCTGCGCCGAAGAAGAACACAGGAACCACCACGTCGCGCCGCGCCGTAAAATAGAGAACCTCGGGATGCGCGCTCCTAAAATCCTAGAACTTGGCAGGAAGATCAAGGATTAAGAGATGAACAAATCTCCTTAAGGTGGCTCGGGCAGAAGATGCGCAGGTTGAGAGAAAAAAGCCAAAGAAGAGGGCTCGGGCTGGTATTTATAGGCTGAAGAAATCTTTTGGGAAAATTCCCAACGTGTCCCAACTTTCGGGCGCCCGAAAATTTTCGGGCGCATACAGTGCGGCCCGGCCCAAAACTTTCGGGCGCGCACAGTGCGGTCCAGCCCAATTCGCGCCGTCGGACGGGATCCCGACTTCGTCCGACCCGCCTCGGAGCCCGCCACGTGTCGCCTGAACAGGCGACAGCCATGCAAGCCCTGCCAGCGCCCGCCACGTGTCCCTTCCCGCGTCAACGCGGTGGTTGGCGCCCGCGAATCAGCGGGCGCCACGTGGCACTGCCCACGACGCCCCCCACCTGCCCGCGTACGGCACCTGCCCCGCGGTACGGCGCCTGCCCCCGACACCTGCCCCGCGCGCTGCGTGGACCGCGCGCTCATGCGCCCGCCAACCGGGTGCTGCCACGTGGCGCGCCCCCTGTCCACGCCTCCCCGCGCGCTCCCGCAGACCGAGCGCACCTGAGCCGCCCAATCAGGCGCTGCCACATGGACACCCGCCGGTCCACGCGCCCCGCGGTGCACCCCGGCCCACTCCAGGCCGTTCCGTGGACCCAGCCGCGTGCGCCGACCAATCAGGTCGCGCCACGTGGCACCCCCGCCGGTCCACGGCTCCCCCATGCACCAGAAATCCAGTAAATTTTTCGGGAGTCCGTTTTTGGGCATCCGGACTCAGAATTTAGCAAACAAAAAGCCATTTTCAAGCGTTTTTCCGCACTGAATCCAAATCCACCCTCCGTTTGGCCTAAATCCTTTTCTAAAATTCGGCAAAAGCAGCCGAAGGCCAATACAGCTAACCAAAGCTCACAGGGTCCATCTGTGGCATCCCTTTGATGCACTATGGGCCAGATACACCATCAACACGTGTTTGCACAGTGGATTCACGGAAAAAAGCTGCATGGGGTTCAGGGGCCCTACATAAACTCTCGTGAACGCGCTGCCACAAAAATCGGCTCAAAACTCCATCGGGGTAGTCCGGGGGGCCTTGCGGACTAAAAAGCGACGGAAGAAGCCACAATCGAAGGAGCGTCGAAGCGCGCCGCGTCGCAGAAAATGCCGATGCCGCGACCTCCAAAAAAACTCACAATCCATGGAAAAATAGAGGACAATGTGGTGAAGAGCTCTGCCAAAGGGGGGCTTCCAGCAAAACTCCAAAAATCCCGCACTGGAGCTCCTACTGCCTATTTATAGGCAAAATCCAAAGAGGAAAACCCACGGTTTGGGGTACATCTACCGAGCGCCTACAGTGCCTCCGGATTCCCCCCAAAACACTACGCCCGGATCGCTCCCGTTGCGCCACGTCGCCCCCGAACAGCAAACTGCGGGACCGGCCATCAGGGTCGCGCCGCGTGGCTTGCACCATGCACGCGGGTGGTTGGCGCCCGCCAACCACACGCCGCCACATGGACCGCACCCACAGACAGGCCCACGTGCGCCCGCCTGACATGCGCCTGCCGCGCCTGCTCCGCCTGCTCCGTGGACCGCGCCTGGTGCGCCAGCCACTCAGGGACTGCCATGTCACGCCCTCCTTCCCAGGGGGTCACCCATCCTAGAACTACTCTAGCTCTAGGACGCTTAACTCTCATATCCTCTTGGATCTTGCTACCATCCAAAATGCTATAGCCGGGTTAAGAGATTTAGTCCTATAATATCATTTATATATAGGACTAATCCAAATTCCGGGGGTGTCACAATCTTCCCCCCTTTAAGCCCTGACGTCCACGTCAGGCTCAAGCACACTCACAAGCACCAGGCGATATGAGACTCGTCTCGCTAGCCTTAGCCGACCTTGTGGGGAGCTGCACTCCACCCACAACGATCATTAGCCGGGGAGCCTCGCTCTACCCGCTATATAACCCTGGCTCAGCCGAGACTTATCTCACATTTTCGGCTGGTGAATGGTTCTGATACCAACTGTGACGCCCCACTTTCCAGGGGATCACCCATCCTAGAACTACTCTAGCTCTAGCACGCTTAACTCTCATATCCTCTTGGATCTTACTACCATCCAAAATGCTATAACCGGGTTAAGAGATTTAGTCCTATTATATCATTTATATATAGGACTAATCCAAATTCCAGGGGTGTCACATGCCACGTGTCCAAAGCGCGCCAATGAGAAGCCTCCACGTGGCACACAAGTCCCCGCAGCCCCGCAGTTGCCCGCGCGCCTGCCCGGCCTGTGCGCGCTGCCCGCGCTGCTCCCGTGGGCCGAGCCCACTGCGCTGCGCCACCCTCTCCGCCACGTCGCGTACGGCACCAATAGGAAACTGCCACATGGCACATCCCTCGGTCCACCGGTCCACCATGCACCCGAAAATACTGAAAACTTTCGAGTGTCCATTTTTGGGCGTCTGAATTCAGAAAAATACATCCAAGTAGTCAATTTCCATTGTTTTTTCGCGTTGAATCCAAATCCGATGTCCGTTTCGCACTAAACCACTTCTAAAATTCGACAGGGGCATCCGAATACACTCGTGATCCATTTTACGCATTGAGCCCCTTTCTTGAGTCCGATACGCGCACAAACACCTCCAACACCCAACATAGGCCTCCAGAAGCTGCTGATCCAACAGTAATCCTTTCGCGAGGATTCGGGTCCTCACACCTGGAATAGAGTTATCCCAGGCCAAAATTGAGGGGCAGTGAATGGGATTTACTGCTGCCACCCACTACCCCTTCCCCTCTTATCTCTTATTTCCCTCTCACCTTCTCCCTCAACTTTCTCCCTCAACCGTCGTTCTTACCTGGTGCCATGTGAATTTTGATTTTTTTTGTTTGTAACTTAACTACCAACCTGTAGCTATCTAAACTTGGATTTTTTTTTTCTTTACTTTAGCTTACCTTCTAATCTGAGGCTATGTGCTTTTATTTATTTATTGCTTTTCTTTTATTTCCAAACTTAATTATCTTTTTCCTTGCTACACCTTTACTTCCAATCTGAGCTTTGTAATATGTGATTTTATATATTGCTTAAGTTGAACTCATTACCCGAGGCTATGTGAACATGAACTTTTTTTTCTTATTATAGCTTTACTTTGAACTACAGGCTTTTACAATCTATGGCTTTGTAAATATTTTTTTTTCGTTGCTTTAGCTTTAGTTCTTACCTGATGCTATGTGAACTCTGATTTTTTATGTTTGCAGCTTAACTTCCAACTTGTAACTTAACTTCCAACCTTCCAATCTGAGGCTATATGAGCATTTTTTGTTGTTGTTGCTACAACTTAACTTCCAATCTGAGGCTACCTTGTTTAATGTGCTGTTGGGGACAAAATGTGACTTGCGCACGATCGGCCCCTTTGGGTGACCCTCCAGAGGTGTCGAAATACGCCGCGTGTCAACAATCAAGCGATCTGGCCAAGGAGGGATCCGCTCGGCCGGGTTCTCCTCTAGTAACTTCACACAACCGTTCGACTGAGAACAGCCGAATCAGTTTTACGAAGGTAGAGAGGGATCAATGGTTTCCACTTACATGAGTCGAACCGGTTTAGAGATATAAATGTACGACTGATGAGCCGATTGTAATGTCAAGGCAAATAGAGACACAGCTAGTGAGCCAGTTTATACTCTAAATGCACAAATAAGCAAATAAAGACACGACCGATGAGCTGGTTTACACTCTAAATGCGTAAATAAGAAAGGGAAGCAAATAAAGACACGGCTGAGCTGGTTTACACTCTAAATGCATAAATAAGGACATGACCGAATGATCGGTTTACACTTTATATTGATAAAAGAAGGGGATATAAGTGGGGAAAAAGGGATAGAAGGATTACAATTAAGTATACTCCTAGAAAAATAGTAAAAAAGAAGAAAAATAGTGAAGTTAACCTACTCCTAGATAAATGAAGAAGCTGGGGTGGTACCGGGCTTACGAGGTTGTCGGACCCCTTTTCCTTCGATGGTTCGGGTATTTATACACTTCACGAACCAAGGTATGTAACCGCCGATTTTGGAAATCGGCGCAATCTTAGGAGAATCATCGTAAATTTCTCAACTACTTTCTTTTGAGTCGACTACCCTCAAAAGGATATTAGTTATCTTTCTGTCCAGGTTCATTCCCCAATTATGGTATCGAAGCATGATCTTTGGCGCTTTCCAATACTGGAATCCGCTTGCCGTTTTGGAATTCCTTGCGAGATTCGCGCCCCAAATCTCGTACCCTTCCTTTTAGAGTTTTCCTTTTTGTCTTGATCAGCCAAAGGCTGACTCTGACTTCGCCTTCTTCGTCATTTGACCGGAGCGGTTTGATCCTTCTTTGGCCAAAATCGCTCCTGGATGAGGCAATAATCTTCTCATCGGCTGCTTCTCCTATCGACTGATGCCTTCAGCTGATAGCATGCATCGCGTGCTGCGTCCTCACGCGACTGAGATCGGTCGGGACTGGGACGTGAATCCTTCTTCGATTAACTCATTCTTCCGTCGGTTGATCTCTTTAGGCGATAGTATACGCCACGTGTCACTTCCCAAGGTGATTTTGCTCTCAATAATACCCCCTCGGCAATCGCCTGATGTGTCATTCGAGTGATTGTCGAAGTTGTGTCAAAAATCTGGCATGCACAACGATGTCCACGATTATTCTTTCGCACCCGGTTGTCATATGGCCTCTTCATCTCTTCTTCGACTCTCTTGACCGAATCTTTCGCTAGTGGTGAAGTAGTCGAAGCGGGTTCTTCGTTGGCCACTTAGGTCAGCTCCTGCCCCCGAGGTTCCGTTGGGGCCTTGGCTATTTGCCGTGGATGTGCCACTTGATCCACTATGGCGGCTCATCGTCTACCGCCAAATGGCTCGCATCTCGAGGAGTTTAACCTGCACTACCTCCTCGGTCACCCGGACGAATGAGATCTGATCCGGGTCCTCATCAACCCAACTAACATGGTTGATTGATTCCATGTTTACATCAGCGAGCTGCGGCCTCCCTTCCGCCGCGATTTCCTCCACTTTATCGTCCACCTAATGGAAGAGCTTCCCGTGGAGAGTGGAAAGTATGCACTCGTTGGCGTGAATCCAGTCACACCCTAACAATAGGTTGTAGTGGCTCGCAGCGTCCACCACGAAGAAGGCGGTCCTCAGGATTTTGGAACCAACCTTAATTTCGATCGTCAAGACCCCTCTTGCTTCCTGACTGCCTCCGGTGAAGTTGTTCATCATTGTGTCGATCGGCTTGACCTTCTCTTCGCACTTGCCGATCTTTTCCAAGAAGGCGGAGGACATGACGTATACAAATGCCCCACCGTCCACCATGACGCAACCCACCAGCCGCCCTTCTAGCAAGGCCTGTATATATAACGACCTTATAAATCGAGTCTGGAAGGCCGACGGCTTTTCGAATACTACCCTCTTGGCCTCAATTTTGTGCTCCGTCAACTAGAGTTCTACTACGGGCAACCCCTCATCGTCGGAGGTCTGCTCGTCAACATCCTCTTGGGACGCTGTTGTCTTAAAAAACAACGGTAGGGCATATCCATGTTGATCCCTGTCAGGTCTTCATCGACCGACATGATGTCGGTCGATAGCTTCTTTTCTTAGGCCTCTATTTCGGACGAAGATGGTGTAGGGACCTTTTCGTCATCTCTCGGTGGCCACCTCTCGCGTCGAGCCACCCTACCGAGGTCCCACTTGGCAAGCACCTCAATTCCTTGCCGCTCTTCCGGCGCTTCCTGACCGCACCTTACTGCAGCCTCTAGAGCCTTCAAGCGAGTGTCCAACTCTAACCGGACGGCTTCGTCTGTCGGCTTGGCCTCCACCGATCAAAGTATCAGTGTTTTCTCCTAAGGCGGCACGGCAAAGCCTCCCGCCTCATGGCCATGCTGCATCGGCGCAACTGGGTGTCGATACATGAGTTGTTCCCGCCTTGGGTTCGGCCGCGGCTACTGGGCCATCACGCCATTGTTCCTTGTGTCGGATTCCACCTTTTGCATCCGACACTTTTAGGTTTTTGTCATGACCGGCCCATGCCACCGGGCCGGTCCCCTGGATGTGAACCACTGCTCGACCGACATGTCTACCGGTTTTGACCCCCCGACCAAACATTGGTCCAGCCTGCTATCAATGGTGCCTTCGACACAGTCGGGGAAGGCGAACCGATTTCTCACCATACCTACGAAGATGGCCTCCCAATCTCTACTGGTCATTTCGGCCTTGCAGCGGACGCAAAGCCGAAGCATGCCTTTCGCCGACGTTTTCTTCTCGGGGAGCTCGAGCTCCTGCGTCGGCTTCTTCCCTTTATTTCATCCTTGGCCTCGTGAGCCAACACTCTCTTCCTTCGACTTATTACCAGCCGAAGACTTCGCTCGGCTGGCCCTTCTTAGTCGGCCTTCACCTTTTGGGCCCAGGTGGAGCCCTTTTTTGGTCGTTTTATCGTCAGCCGAAATTAAGCCGCCGATGACCGAGCTATCCTCAGTCCATATGTTCGGCCGTATCTTCGGTTACTTTGGCCAAGAGTAAACTAAACCTCGGCCTTTTCTAATTGACCGAATATCGGTACCCCGTCTCTACATCCCCGTGCGAGGGGTGTGGGGTCCTAAGAAACAGTTGTACCGTCGGCCTAGTTCTTGTGCCGACGGTATTTTTTACTGCCTTCCTTTTCTGAGCCAATAGCTCAGCACTTCCTGCCGAGGGCATAAAAAACATCGGCTATACCATATCGACGCCCGCTTGAGGCGACATGACCTGATCCGCCGGCTTTCGAATAGCTCTCGTATCCGGGGGCTGCCCCCAAGTTTTCAAGCCCTCGGTCTGGGACTGTTGAAAAGACGAGAGGGCCAAGAAAATAAGCTATGGGCAGCCTTCTGTTGGTGGCCGGCGTTCGTGCACATCGACCCGGATTTTACTGGGACAAGAAACGTGTCACGCCCCGGAGGTTTAAATAAGCGGAAAACGTATATCTTTTTTTTCTTGAAACAACTCAACTCTCCGGTACGTGCCAGACCCGCCACATATACAAATTCACCCCACGGACGGACGGAGTTTCCTTTGTATATGCACGGCGTCACCATCGCGATATACACTTTAACCACACAGTCAATATGAGAAGCAAGGAGAGGGATTACAATCTATCACAACTACTAATACCGTCACAAGGTTGCCAAAACGGTGTCCACACGACACCCGATTTTTAAAATATTTTCACAATCTCATTCCCGGCGGCTACATAACTTTGAAAGGATAAATCCACGGGTTTGTAAAACAGTGCCCACACGACACTCAGTTTTGAAAACATTTTCGCAATCACTTTTTCATTTAAAACATGCCGCATGCAAGTTTAGTAGAAACATAAAAGAGGACGATCCACTACTAAGTCAAAAGTTCAACCCAACATCCACATTAATACACACTTAAAGCAACCACAAAATGCACTAACCAAAACAACCAAGATAACCAAAAGAAAGTAAAGTAAAAGCACGTCACCAGCCCCAAACGGGCTAAAGTACTCTATGTCGCAGCCTCACCGTCGTCCCGAATCCCACCCCTGAACGGACCTGTCACAGTGTGGGCAGTCGATCAGTGACAAAAAGAGTAGATGTAAACAAGTATGATGCAGTAAATACTGAAATGCAAACAAACCGATAACCAGAGCATCCGACTTTCCCCTCATGAGTCACCATATCCCCTGTTTGGTCAGAAACGAAGCACCTGCCAGAAGGTCTAAAGACCCCCCAGCGAAAAGAACACCTTGCTCGTACCTCAGTGCTATTAACCCCTCCACGGTACTCGTGCAGCACCTTGAGCTGCCGTGAGGGGTCCCCACTACGTCACCTTGTGGGGTACACAGGTCAACGTACCACCCTTCCGAAAAAGTACACCGATGCGGTGGCCAAACTGCTGGTGTGCGTGTAAGCAACCATGAGTATAATTGCCGAAACCGGCATGTAGTAAAGCACCGCGGCATTCAGTCGCCACAGTTAGAAATAAAAAGGAATTCTCATGCAATAGGTGTTAGACAATAACAAATGGCACATCTACTTTACTCTTACAAGTTGCAACTGAAAACGTACTTCGAAACACAAACAACGGTACCCACCTCGAAGTGCTTTGCCTGGAACACCTGAAACCGACCCGCGCTCGCAACTGGCTCCCGGACCTAAAAAGTCCCCAAAAGAATAGTAGGTAAGACTTAAATTCGCTTGTAGAAAAACCGGGGTCCCTAACATGCAAGATAAGACGAAGACTCAGCGACGGCGGCCGCGGTAGCGGCGTGCGACGGACGACGCGACCGCGCCCCACGCGGCGCCGCCCGTGGTGCGGCCGCGCTGGCACCTGCCCCGCGCGGCGCCGCATGCGGCACAGCCATGCGGGCACCAGCCCCGCATGCGGTGCGGCCGCGCGGGCACCTGCCCCGTGCGGCGCCGCATGCGGCACAGCCGTGCGAGCACCAGCTCCGCGCGGTGCCATATGCGGTGCGGCCGCGCGGGCACCTGCCCCGCGCGGCACCGCATGCGGCACTGCCGCGCGGTGCTGCCCAGCCGCGCGGGCACCAGCCCCGCGCGGCGCCGCATGCGGTGCGGCCGCGTGGGCACCTACCCCGCGCGGTGCCGCATGCGGCACAACCGCGCGGGCGCCTGTCCCGCGTGGCGCCGCTTGCGGCGCGGCCGTGCGGGCACTAGCCCCACGCGGCGCCGCATGCGGTGCGGCCGCGCGAGCACCTGCCCTGCATGGCGCCGCATGCGGCACAGCCGAGCATTGCGGCCCAGCCGCGAGGGCACCAGCCCCGCGCGGCGCCGCATGCGGTGCGGCCGCGCGGGCACCTGCTTAGCGTCTAGTTCAGCCTCAAAGTGTTTCAAAACACTCCGGATGTCATTAAACTATCCTCGCTGTCCCAAAACACTCTCTTTTGAGTGTGGGACAGTCGCACGCCAAGTGGCGCATGCCAGGGCAAAAAACTCAAAATTAGCCGCGTCGGGTTCCTGAAAAGTGTCGATTTAGCACCGAAACCCACTGTAGGCCCACTCGCCATTTCCATACAGTTTGGGAATAATAAGAATATTGCCAAGGATATATCTCTAGCCTCCATGATATTTGAACATGAATCCTAATCCTAAATTGTAATTTACGGATCGACAATTTTTTTGAAAATCGCACCCAAACCCAATTTATGCTCCATAAAGCAAATTAGATCTTAGACGACCAGTCGCGAAGTCATTAACCATGGTTTAACACTGCCCGAGGCTGTAGTGCTCCAGCTTTCGCTAAAGTGGCAAAATGTAGATAAGCGACCCTAAACATGTCTAAAATATGGGTATGATAAGCTGAAGCAAGTTTGGTTTGAAGCAAAGAGCATCCGAACCAAAGTTGAGTTGGAAAGCGAGCTTGAAAAAATCAAAATCTACAGTACTTCAAATTTTTGAATGGTGTACCGGTATCCCAAGCACGTACCGAAACCCGATAGAAAACTGAAAAATCTAGCTCTCGAGTTTTTTGGAATTCAAGGGAGACGTACCGGAACTAGCACTCGCGTACCGGTACCCTAGCCCGCGTACCGGTACCCTAACCCGTATACCGGTACTCCAAGCCCCTGACAGCACAAGCAAACTGGGTTAACCATGGTTAGTGTGGGAGTTTAAGTCGGGTTAGCCCATCTTAAAACACGACCCTCTCTCACAGGAAACCCCATTTCTACCCTCCCCTCTATTTCTCTCTTCTCTTTCTCTCTCTAGAAACTTAGGAGAGAAGCCGTAGCTTAGGGTTTTGAAGGAGTTGATCTTTTGGAGGGCAAGAGACTTGATCTCTTTGAGGGCAAGAGACTTGAAGGAAGCTTCCAAAGGAGGCTTAGGAAGGAGCGAAGGCTTGGGAAAGAACGAGGAGCCCTCTTCTCTACATTTTTGGAGCAAAAATAAGAGGTAAAATTCTAGAGTTTTAGTAATTTTGGATTTTTATAAATTTAAAAGAAATAAAATGATCTTTTATGAACTTCTATCCCGTTTTTAGAAATTTTCTTGGAGAGAAAGTAAATCAGGCCCAAGCTCTTGTAAGAGGACACAAAGGTGGGGATTTCTTCAAAAAGGGTGAACTCATCTCTTTCTTCCTTACTTTTCTATGATCTAGAAGCATATTGTAAGAGTAGATGCATGAGTACATGTATAAGATTTAGGGTTTTAGCCCTAAGAGGTAAAATGGATTTCAAGAAGTAGTCTTGCAAGTATGTGATCAAGAAAACCAAGATGTAGGTTACCTTTGTATGAAAATGGACTTAGGAGAAATCTCGGTCATACTTTGTGTGATATGAAACTTAGGAGAAAATCTAGGTTGAATTGTGTGGCATTAGACTTAAGAAGAATCTAAATCATGAATTGTGTGGCATTAAACTTAAGAAAAAATAACCTAAGGCAAGCATGTTGAGTATAAACTCTAACTTGGAAACATAGAGTCAATGAACTCTAGGTTAAGGGTGATATGCAACATAGAGTCAATGAACTCTAAGTTAAGTATAAAATGTGACATAGAGTCAAGAAATTTTAGGTTAAATGTGTTATGAGAATATAGAGTTAATGAACTCTAGGTTAAATGTGAAATGAGAACATAAAGTTAATAAACTCTAGGTTAAATGTGAAATGAGAATATAGAGTTAATAAACTTTAGGCTAAATGTGAAATGAGAATATAGAGTCAATGAACTCTAGGCTAAATGTGATTTGAGTAATTTGTGTCCTTGAGACATCATGGCACCCTAAGATTGTAAATATAGAATAAATGAATAAATATAAGTGAGTTGATGTCTATGGAATATCAAGCTATATTAAAGTAAAGAACTTAGGCTGCGTTTGGTTTAGGTATAAGCTTGAACTGCTTATTCCAGGAATAGATATAAGTTTCGGAACAAGCAGGAATAAGATCAATTTTACGTTTGAATGAAAATTGAGTTGTTCTTAAGAATAAGAAAAATAGCGTTTGGATAGTTATATTAGAATAGTAAGAATAAGAGCAATTATAATTTTAAAATAATATTATTTTATCTAAATAATTAATATAAAATATTAATTAAAAAATAATTAAATTTATTTAATTAACTATTACTTAGATAACTCTGAATATTAATTGATAAAATGATTAACAATAATAAGTATTACTAATAAATAATTTAATTAATTAATTACAAACAATTTAATAAATTAATTAGTTAATTATCTAATAGTTAGATAATTAGTTAATAAAATAATTAGATTATTAAAAATATTAGATTAATTAAAGAGTTAATACAATAATTAAAATTATATTTACTTTAATTAAGCTTATTCACAATTAATTGATAAAATAATTAACAATAATGAGCATTATTAATAATTAATAATTTAATTAACTACAAATAATTTAATAATTTAATTAGTTAATTATCTAAATACTTAAATAATTAGTTAATAAAATAATTAGATTAGTTAAAATATTATATTAATTAAATAGTTAATATAATAATTAAAATTATATTTACTTTAATTAAACTTATTCTTAATTAATTGATAAAATAATTAAAGTATTATTAATAATAAATAATTTAATTAACTACAAATAATTTAATAATTTAATAATTTAATTAGTTAATTATCTAAATACTTAAATAATTAGTTAATAAAATAATTAAATTAATTAAAATATTAGATTATTAAAGAGTTAATACAATAATTAAAATTATATTTAATTTAATTAAGCTTATTCTCAAATTGGAACAAGTGTTGTTCCAGAAAAAAGCTGGAACAGTAGTTCCAGTCTTATACCAGCTTACTCCAGAAAAATGAGAACTGCTGTTCTCATCCATAACCAAACGCGTTTGGGTACAAAAGGAGGAATAACCCTTTTATCCCTCCCTTATACCGGATGCCAAACGAAACCTTAGGGTTTAATGTGCAATAGTGAGAAAACATGAGATATCTAACCTAAATTGGTGTCCTAGGGGCACCTAAGCTATCATAGAGTAAATAACCTAGGGTAAAAGAGAAAAGCAAAAGAGAATGTAAATGACACCTTTGGATTTGAGACTCGTCATTTGGGGGTAGCGCGCATAGCGGCTCCTAGGGCATGAACCCATTAGACATGGTACTTCCGTAAGGTTTAAAGGCAAAAAGAGGAAAGTAAAAGAGAATGAAAATAGCACCTTCGAATTTGAGACTCATCATTTGGGGGTAGCGCGCATAGTGGCTCCTAGGGAATGGGCCCATCAGACGAGATACTTCCGAAAGGTTTAAAGATAAATATATTGCAAATGGCGCCTTCGAATTTGAGACTCGTCATTTGGGGGTAGCGCGCATAGCGGCCCCTAGGGCATGGGCCCATCGGACGAGATATTTTGATAGGCTAAAAGTAAAAGACAAAAGAGAATGTAAATACACATTCGGATTTCAGACTCGTCATTTGGGGGTAGCGTGCATAGCAGCTCCTAGGGCATGGGCCCATCGGGTGAGATACTTTTGAAAGGCTAAAAGTAAAAGACAAAAGAGAATGTAAATGCACCTTCGGCTTTGGGACTCGTCATTTAGGGGTAGCGCGTATAGTGGCTCCTAGGGCATATATGGGCCCATCGGATGAGGTACTTCCGAAAGGTTCCAAGATAAAATATATTGCAAAAAGGTTTAAAAGGGGAAAAAGAAAAATAATGTAAATGGCACCTTCAGATTTGAGGCTCGTCATTTGGGGGTAGCGCGCATAGCGGCTCCTAGGGCATGGGCCCATCGGATGAGGCCTTGGTGGCCCAGTTGGCGGAGGGTCAGCGCCGCCAGGAGCAGAGGATGGACCAGTTCCTTGCTCAGAGAGAGGCACCACCCCCGGCAATTCCTGAGGCCCCTGTGCCTCCTGTTGCACCTTCTGTGCCTTCGGCGCCATCTTCTAGTAGCGGGGCTCCAGGAGCTATTCAGCCATTGACTGCGGAGGAGGAGCAGGACATTGCTGACAAACTCTCCAAGTTTGTTCGGCGGGGACCGCCTAGATTTTCAGGGCGGGATGCACAGCCTTGGGATGTTGGGAGATGGCTTTCAGCGATGGAGAAGCTTTTCCGAGACTTTTTCATCGATCCGATGTATCGAGTGCACATGGCAGTGCACTGTTTGGACGGAGATGCAGATTCTTGGTGGCAGCGGGTAGAGCCACTGGAGTTCCGGATCACCCGACAGCTGCCTTGGGAGGAGTTTCGACGCATGGTTCTGGACACCTACTTCTCGACCAGTGTGAAGAGGAAGTTGGAGGACGACTTGAAAAACCTACAGCAGGGTGATCGGTTTGTTCAGACTTATTTTCAGGAGTTTATGGAGCTGCTTAACTGTGTGCCTTTCGTCGCTCGTGACGGTCCGCACCAGGTGGAGTTGTTCGAGGCAGGCCTCCGTCCAGAGATTTATACATTAGTGCATGCCCAGAGGTTTCAGACTCTTGAGGCGGCCGCAGAGCATGCACAGTGGGTGGAGAGAGGAGGTCAGGTGGTAGCTAGACGGAGGGCTGCGGTCGCATAGGGTTCCGACAGGAAGCGACCAGCCCCTGATGACGGGGGACAGGCCAGTACATGGAGACCACCTCTTCCGCCGCGGCCCCAGTTTCCTAGCCATGGGCGTTCTGAGAGGCGAGGGCCTGGTGGATCCCAGAGGCCACCGCAGCAGCAGCAGCAGCAGCGTCAGCAGCAGCAGAGGTCGCAGTCGAGACAGCCCAGGTCCCAGCGGCAGTCTCAGAGGCCACCGCAGCAGTCGACTCAGACCCGGTTCCCTGACAGTTGTATTTTCTGCGGAGGACAGCACCCCGCTAATACTTGTGGACAGCGGTGGGGACGCTGTTATATATGCGGGCAGTCTGGACATCTGCGATCGTCGTGCCCTTTTTCGACATCAGCGGTACCTTCCTCAGCGTCGGCCCCTTCCGTACCACAGCAGCAGCGGCCACCAGCTCAGCGGCCCTATGCTCCAGCGAGTAGGTCGTCTTCTTCTTATCCCACCGATTTCCGACCTCCAGCACCGAGCGGGCGGGTGTATGCCGCCCAGTTAGCAGATTCTTCAGCGGCAAATCAGGTGGTGGCAGGTATTATCCTACTCTTTGGTATTAGGACTCGCACTTTATTCGACACTGGAGCATCTCATTCTTTCATTAGTCGAGCATTTGCATCCCTTCATGGTTTAGAGATAGAGTACTTGTCACATGCATTAGAGGTGCGGGTTCCTGATCACATTTTGCATGTCGAGGAGCGTTGTATGGCTTGCCCGGTGCAGTTGGGGCCTTGGATTTTGCCTGCAGACTTGCTTGTCTTGCAGCAGCTCCAGGATTTTGACTTGGTGCTAGGGATGGATTGGCTGTCACGGTATTCCGCCACTATCGACTACAGAGAGAGGACAGTAACTCTTCGAGAGCCTGGACAGGAGGAGTTCATCTTCAGAGGCTGCCAGAGCACGCTGTTTGCAGCGACCATTTCCTCGGTGAGAGCTAGGAGGATGTTGAGCAGAGGTTGCACTGCCTTTCTGGCCACTGTTGTGGAGGTGCCTACGGCGGCACTGGGGCTCGAGGACATTCCTATCGTCTGAGAGTTCCCAGATGTGTTTCCCCCAGAGTTGACGACGATGCCGCCGGAGAGGGAGATAGAGTTCGTGATTGATGTGGTCCCTGGGACTGCACCAATCTCAAAGGCACCCTACAGGATGGCGCCAGCCGAGTTGAGGGAGTTGAAAGCCCAGCTTCAGGATCTTTTGGACAGGGGCTTTATCAGACCCAGTGTATCTCCGTGGGGAGCGCCTGTATTGTTTGTGAAGAAGAAGGATGGGTCACTTCGGTTGTGTGTGGATTATAGGGAGTTGAATAAAGTGACTATCCGGAACAAGTATCCCCTCCCCCGGATAGATGATTTGTTTGATAAGTTGCAGGGAGCGTCGGTGTTCTCGAAGATTGATCTGCAATCCGGTTACCACCAGCTGAGGGTGAGGGCCAAGGACATCTCCAAAACGGCTTTCAGATCGCGGTACGGGCATTATGAGTTTACGGTGATGCCTTTCGGGTTGACAAATGCCCCTGCCTCATTCATGGACTTGATGAACAGGATATTTCAGCCGTTTTTGGACCGGTTTGTGGTGGTGTTTATTGATGATATTCTGATCTATTCCCGGAGTGATCTGGAGCACGAGGAGCACTTGAGGACTGTGCTACAGCTTCTGCGAGAGAAGAAGCTGTATGCTAAGTTCAAAAAGTGCGAGTTTTGGCTCCGGGAGGTCGCCTTTCTGGGTCATGTTGTTTCAGCTGCTGGAGTGGCGGTGGATCCGGCCAAGGTGGATGCTATTCGAGATTGGCCGAGGCCGACGACTATCACCGAGGTGCGGAGCTTTCTTGGATTGGCTGGCTACTATCGGCGTTTTGTGGAAGGCTTTGCGAAGCTTTCCTCTCCCCTCACACGTCTGACCAGGAAAGGGGTTAAGTTTGTTTGGAATGAGACGTGCCAGAGCTATTTTGAGGAACTGAAGCAGAGGTTGATGACCGCTCCTATCCTCGCTCTCCCGGTTATGGGAGAAGGATTTGTGATTTACAGCGATGCCTCACATAGTGGCTTGGGGTGTGTGTTGATGCAGCATGGTAGGGTGATTGCCTATGCTTCACGGCAATTAAAGGACTATGAGAAAAATTACCCTACTCATGATCTTGAGCTGGCAGCGGTGGTGTTTGCTCTGAAGCTGTGGCGACACTATTTGTATGGCGAGCATTGCGAGATTTATACTGATCATAAAAGCTTGAAGTATCTGTTCACTCAGAAGGAGCTGAATTTGAGGCAACGCCGGTGGTTGGAACTGTTAAAGGATTATGATCTGAGTATCCTTTATCATCCCGGCAAGGCCAATGTCGTGGCAGATGCTTTGAGTAGGAGGACCAGTCTGAGTCTGATGATCTCGCAGCAGGTGCCGTTGGTCAAGCAGATGAGGCGGTTACAGTTGGAGGTAGTATCCCCTGGGGCCTCTGCTAGACTTATGTCTATGGTCTTGCAGCCCACTCTGTTGGAGAGGATTAGGGACACTCAGGGTGAGGACCCCCACTTGACAAGGATCAGGACGCAGCTTCAGGCGGATCAGACAGGGGATTTTTCTGTGGATAACTCGGGAGTACTACGGTATAGGGACCGAGTGTGTGTGCCTATGGATCGTGAGATTAGAGATCAGATTTTGAGGGAGGCCCATTATACACCTTATACTATTCATCCTGGTGGTACAAAGATGTATAAGGACCTCAAGGCACATTTTTGGTGGCCCGGAATGAAGCGGGACATTGGGAGATTTGTAGCTCATTGTTTAACTTGCCAGCAAGTGAAGGCAGAGCATCGGATTCCTGCTGGCAAGTTGCAGAGTCTTCCAATTCCCGAGTGGAAATGGGACCACGTCACTATGGATTTCGTCACTGGATTGCCGAGGGCACAGAGCGGGGTAGATGCGATTTGGGTTATCGTGGATAGACTCACTAAGTCAGCACACTTCTTACCGGTTCAGATGACTTGGCCACTGGAGCGTCATTAAGATAAAATATAAATTTTAAATTTTAAAATTTAAACTTTTTAATCTAATTTTAAATTTTTAATTTAAAATTTAAAATCTAAAATCTAAATTTAAAATTTAAAATTTGAATATTTAAAATTTGAAACTTAAAATTTAAAAATCAAAATTATAATTTAAAATTTAAAATTTAAAATTTAAATTTTGAATTTTAAAAATTTGGAGTTTGTAATTTGAAAATTAAATCTTATAATTTAACATTTAAAATTTAGAATTTGAAAAATTTAAAATTTAAATCTAAACTTTTAAAATTTAAAAATTTAAAATTTGAAAA
>CM054930.1:23601996-23637697 GCA_029168755.2 Tillandsia fasciculata
ACGATTTACAATGGGGTGGCGAAATAATAAACAGTGTGTCGTGGATCACTCTAATAGTCCTAGTGAGTAAGCCGGAGAAAGAAGTGCTCAACAACCCACCTGGAACGCGCAGATCCGGAATCCGATCAGGCTAAAATTTGGCATGCGCGTTCCCTCAGCTCTTAGGGTTCCAACGAATCCAAGAACTCCCAAAAACAACTCTCAGATCGGCGGCGGCAAGCAAAACACTGAAGTTCTGTCCAACAAGTTCGGCAAAATCAGTGAGCGCGTCGCTCGAGTGTAGAAGCAAATCGTGAAGATAAGTTCCAACTTCCCCTTTCACCGCGAAACTCCAAAATCTCAGCAAAAACTGTATCACAAGCCGAACGCTACAAAAATTACCAACACAAAATCTACATTTTACTGTTCAGTGCAACAGTCCCCAAAAATGAAAATTCTCGCCTGCGAGGAGTCCTAAAAAAAATCCATAAAAAATACGGTTGCGTTCCTCTCGAAGTGTACATGATAAGGTGAAGATAATCCCTGCACAAGAAGAGCCTCAAAATCCTCTCCAAAAGACCCAAGACAAGGTTCACAAGGGCCTAGTTATAGGCAAAAACCCAAGAAGACCCAAATTCGGGCTCCCGAATCTTTCGGGCATCGAACAGGGGACAGCAAGCGCAGCTCCCGGATTCATCCGGGCGCGCCGCGTGTCCTGCCCCACACAGCAGCGAGGCACGGCCAACCGGGCCGCGCCACGCTGCCCAGCCGCGTGCGCGGGTGGTTGGCGCCAGCCAACCACCGCGCGCCGCGTGGCCCCCCGCATGCCTTTCTCGCAGCCACGCCACCTGCCCCGCCTGCCACACCGCACACCGCAAAGTGCGCTGTCCAATCCCTGCGCACCACGCGTCTAGCGCCGCGGCTCGCTGCGCCCGGTGTATGCGAAGTGGGCCGTGGACCGGCCCACTCGCAGAATCGGCCCGAAAAGCCCAAACAGCTAATTTTTGACGTTTTCGCGTGCTGAGTCCGTTTTTGACGTCTGAATCCACAAGAAAGCCTCCAAATAGCAATTTTTAAATATTTTTTTGCACTGAATCTATTTACGATGAGTCCAAATCTGGTGTCCGATTTGCGCGCAACCAACTCTATCAAACAATAAGAGCCTCCATAAGCTACTAATCATGCTGTAAATCCTCTGCAGGGATTCGGGTCTTCACATCCTCCCCAACTTAAAGAAAGTTTCGTCCTCGAAACTAACATAACTTAAATGGGTGCCTCAAACAAGTCTGGGTAGGTATCCATCATCACTGACTCAAGCTCCCAAATAGTCTCTCGCTCGTCATGATTGCTCCATAGAGTTTTCACATAAGGGATGGCCCGATTATGCAATTCTCTCACCTCTCGATCCAGAATCCGTAATGGGCACTCATCGCATCTCAAATGACTGATCTCGAGCGGGGTGAAATCTGTCATGCCCCGGGTGTAAACCAGAACCCGTGCCCGTCCACAGATCCGCCGTGCACACGGAATTTCCCATATACACGAAGCGCTGGTAATCTACTCAGATATAGAAGATATAATAAAGGAGTATAAAAACATAGCTGAACTAAAAACTAATACATCTTAAACTGAAGCTGGAAAAATAAAAGTAAAATACAACTCTCAAAAGTACAAGTGTCTCTCCCAGCTCACCAAATAGATACAAACAGCTAAAGCCAGACCCAAAATAAAAGTACAACTGTCTAAGAATAAAGGGGGTACAACCAAAACACTATTAAGCTCGCAGACGGGGTAGACGATCTATCTAGTCCGCAATCTTTTTACCTCGATCTGCTGATGATGGCCCAGCAACTCCCGCAGAGGACTCTGCAAAACATGGGAGAAAAAGAAAAAAGGACAATGGGGGTGAGAACTACTATAAAAACAGTAGCCTCCCCTAGTGGGTTAAGCCTCAAACTCTGACGTGCCCACTAGGTCTACTAGAGGCAAAAGGGGAAAGAGAGGTGGTATGCTAAAAAAAGACATCACTCCAAAATAACGGCGATCGACACTTCCGTCCATAAAATGCTTAGTAGGGCGCCATCTGAATACTCGCCTGGAAGCTATTGTTATACGCGAACTCTGCGAACCTCAAATGTCGATTCCAACTGCCCCTAAAGCTCAGGACACATGCTCTCAACATGTCCTCCAGAGTCTGAATAGTCCGCTCAGACTGTCCATCAGTCTACGGGTGAAAGGCGGTGCTGAAATGAAGCTGGGTCCCCAAGGCTGCTTGTACGCTCCTCTAGAAATGCGAAGTGAACCTCGGGTCCCTATCAGACACAATCGAGGATGGTATACCATGCAACCTTACAATCTCATCCAGATATAGCTGTGCTAACCTCTTAAGAGTCCAACTCGACTGTACAGGCAGAAAATGGGCTGATTTGGTCAATCGATCCACAATCACCCAGATAGCATCAGCTCCACTCCGCGACCTCGGTAATCCAACAACGAAATCCATGGTCACACGGTCGCATTTCCATTCCGGTATTGGAAGGCTTTGCAACTTGCCAGCTGGAACCTGGTGCTCAGCTTTAACTTGCTGACAAGTTAGACAATGGGCAACAAACCTTCCAATATCTCTCTTCATGCCAACCCACCAGAACTGTGCCCTCAAATCTCTAAACATCTTAGTTCCTTCGGGGTGAAGGGTGTAAGGCGTATAATGAGCCTCTATCAAAATCAGCTCTCGAATCTCCAAATCCACGGGCACACAAACGCGGTCCCTGTACCTCAGCACGCCCGCTGTATCCACAGAAAAGTCCCCACTCTAACCATGCTGAATCTGGTCTCTAACTCTCTCAAGATAGGGGTCTACACCCTGTTTTTCTCTAATCCTGTCCAACAGGGTGGGTTGCAAGACTAAAGACATAAGTCTAGCAGAATCCCCCGGGGACACGACCTCAATCTCCAGTCGTCTCAACTGCTCTCTCAGTGGTATCTGCTGAGTGATCGATAAGCTCAAGGACTGCACTGCTCCCCTACTCAAGGCATTCGCGACCACATTGGCCTTGCTGGATGATACTGTATGCTCAAGTCGTAATCCTTCAACAGCTCTAGCCACCGGCGTTGCCTCAAATTGAGCTCATTTTGAGTAAAAAAATACTTCAGACTCTTGTGATCGGTAAATATCTCACAGTGCTCACCATATAGGTAGTGTCGCCACAGCTTCAAAGCAAATACAACAGCGGCTAGTTCCAAATCATGTGTAGGGTAATTCTTCTCATAATTCTTTAACTGGCGTTAGGCATAAGCAATTACTCTACCATGCTGCATCAACACACAACCTAAGCCGCTGTGGGAGGCATCACTATAAACTACGTATCCCTCTCCCATAACTGGCAATGCAAGAACCGGTGCTGATATCAACCTCAGCTTCAACTCATCGAAGCTCTGTTGGCACTGCTCAATCCAAACAAATCAGGTCCCCTTCTTAGTCAGACGGGTGAGGGGAGTAGAGAGCTTCGCAAAGCCCTCTATGAACCGACGGTAGTATCCTGCTAGGCCCAAAAAGCTCCGAACCTCTGTCACCGTCATAGGTCTAGGCCAATCCCGAACGACATCAATCTTCGTCGGGTCCACAGCCACTACTGCGGCGGAAACTACATGGCCTAAGAATGAAACCTCCCGAAGCCAAAATGAGCACTTTATCAACTTGGCATACAACTTCTGAGTTCTCTCTCAGAAGTTGCAGCATTATCCTCAAGTGCTCCTCATGCTCCATGTCACTTCAGGAGTAAACCAAGATATCATCAATGAATACCACTATGAACCGGTACAAGTACGGCTGAAATACTTGGTTCATCAAATCCATAAAGGCGGCAGGTGCATTAGTCAATCCGAATGGCATCACCGTAAACTTGTAATGCCCATACCGCATTCTGAATGCCGTTTTGGAAATATCCTCGGCCTTCACCCTCAACTGGTGGTAACCGGATTGGAGGTCTATCTTCGAGAAGACCGTAGCTCCCTGAAGCTGATCAAACAGATCATCAATCCGTGGGAGGGGATACTTATTCCGGATGGTCACTTTGTTCAACTCTTTATAATCCACACACAACCTGAGTGACCCATCATTTTTCTTTGCAAACAAAATTGGCACTCCCCACGGAGATACACTAGGCCTAACAAACCCTAAATCCAGCAAGTCTTGCAACTAAGCCTTCAGCTCTCTCAACTCTACAGGTGCCATCCTGTAGGATGCCTTAGAGATTGGTGCAGTTCTAGAAACTACATCAATCACAAACTCTATCTCTCGATCCGGCGGCATCGAAAATAACTCTGAGGGAAACACATCCGGATACTCACGAACAATAGGGATGTCCTCGAGTCCGGGAATCGCCGTAGGCACCTCTACTACTGTCGCTAGAAAAGCGATACAACCACGACTCAGCATCTGTCGTGCTCTGGCAGAATATATAGTCGCCGCAAACAAAGTACTCTGGCATCCTCTATACACATACTCCTCCTGACCAGGCTCACGGAGGGTAACTGTCATCTCCCTACAATCGATGGTAGCATAGTACCGAGTCAACCAATCCATGCCCAACACTACATCAAAATCTCTGAGCTTACGTAGGACCAACAAATCAATAGGCAAAATCTAGGGTCCTAACTGCACTGGGCAGGACCGACAACACTCATCTACGTGCAACACGTGATCTGGAATCTGAACCACACGTGCACAAGCTAACGGTCCTATCTCTAGCCCATGCAAGGATGCAAATGTTCTATTGACAAATGAGTGCGATGCTCCAGTATCAAATAATGCTCTAGTGCGAGTAGAGGAGATTAGAATAATACCTGCTACCACCTGATCAGCAGCCAAAGAATCCTCAACTTGAGCGGCGTACACTCGCCCGCTCGGAGGTGGTCGCCTGTCTGGCTGTCGCGACGAAGTGGCCCGATCTGCCTGGCCAAAGCTCGGCGAAGCTCCTACTACCTGCAAAGGCGAAGGAGGTGTAGACGCTGCCGATGGTGCTGGCGACCCTGCTCTCTGGCAAGATGACACAAAATGTCCCGGCTGTCCACAACGGTAACACCGGCCCTGCCGCTGCTCGCACTGCTAGGGCGAATGAGGCCCGCCGCAAATGACACATTGGTCGGGACGCCTCTGCTGCTGTTG
This sequence comes from Tillandsia fasciculata, assembly GCA_029168755.2. NCBI lineage: Eukaryota > Viridiplantae > Streptophyta > Magnoliopsida > Poales > Bromeliaceae > Tillandsia > Tillandsia fasciculata. The sequence continues at coordinate 23,607,143 of CM054930.1, forward strand.
ATGCCTCTACTGTCGCGGACCTCCTGGTCTTTGTCTCCTTTGGGACCCACGACCCTGAGACTGGAATCGTGGCGGCCTAGGGGGTCTCGATCTACTCGGCTGTCCAAGATCCGGCGGCGCTGGACGCTTCTCTCCGGAGCTAGTCCCTGGCGCTCCATCTCTCTCAGACCACCTTCTATCCCCATGCACCACGTGTCCACCACCTCAGCACGCTGCGCCCGGTGCACGCACCCGATGCACCCACGGAACTCGAAGCCGCCATCTATCCCCAGCGCGCCCAATGGGGAGCCGCCACCTGTCCCCGCGCCGCCGCGCTCCGCCGCCTGCCCGCCACCACCGGCGCTGCCCCGACCGTCGGAACAGTAATCCTTGCCTTGAAATCCGTGTTTGCACATCCGGGCTTCGAAAAATACAAATAAATAGTCCATTTCCATCGTTTTCGCGCGTTGAATCCAAATCCGATGTCTGTTTTGCCCAATTCCACTACTAAAATTTGTCGAAGGCATCCAAATAAGTAATCTTAATCCAAATTTCGCGCTAGGTCCAATCCTGAGGTCCGATTTGTGCACAAGCACCTCCATCACACCGAATAAGCCTCCAGAAGTCGCAGATCATACTGCAAAAGCTCTACGGAGATCCGGGTCATCACACCGACCGTCGTGCGAGATGTTTGAGGATCCTGAGTCCTTCCGTTCTGAGAGTGAGCGTGGATTTTGACTATAGCCTGCATGAGCCACCTTGAGCTCGATAGAGATGCGCGGATACCTTTTTCCTCGGTGGGTCGTGCCCCTCGAGTGCCCTGTCCGGAGTGGGCCTATTACTTTCGTATCGTGACTTGTCGATGCTGTCCCTCTGGCTGGGCCTTTTTTAGGCAGTCACGGACTAGCTGGGCCAGTTTTGGCAGTCACGGACACCCTACGTAAGTCCAGTCCTCCGTGGATGTACTGGCAGTAGGTAGGCGCAGGCTTGACTGGACCCTATGAGGCAGTCAATTCGATTGGGTCGATTGAGCACCTTGGGTACGAGTAGTTGCATATCTTTTCATCTGTATCACCCATTGAGCATTTAGATAGAGGCATGGTAGCTGTAGAGTATCTCCAGCTTTTCTTATTCAGTTTTTACTGCATTATTATCTTATGCCTCTAGTAGACTTAGTGGGCAGACCGTCGGGCTTGATGGCGGTACCCACTGAGAACTACGTGTAGATGTAGTTCTCACACTCGTTGGGGGTTCTCCCCCTCCTTTTTCTTTTCTCTCTTTTGTTTTGTAGAGTCATCTGTGGGAGATGCTGATTCTGTTGTTGCTGTTCGAGACGAGGGAGTCGCGAGCTAGATCCCTACCTGTCGTTGGAGAGTAGCTGTACCCCCAAATTGGTGATTTGTAGTACAGTCAGTAGATTAGTTTTATTCTGCTTTTGAGAGATTATTGTATTGTGAGGATCTGACTTGTACTGAGAGCCTGTACACTGATGTATTATTTCGGTTTACCTCCCTTTTGAGTTCTGGGTTATTATATTTGAGGATATTGTATGATTATCACTTATGGAAGATGGATATTGTATCATTATTTTCAGTTGTACAGATGGTTGGTTTTGAGTTTTACAGCAGTTTTATTCTACAGCTCTGATATCTGTTTAATTAGTTGTAGTAGTTTTTTTTTGCAGGTTGGACGCTTCGCCTATGCAAGATTTTCATATAGGCGGCGGATCTGTTGGCGAGCCCGGATCACAGTTTCAATCTCGGGGCGTGACAGTAAGAGCCCAGCAGCATAGAGACCTAGTGGGTCTAACGATATTATATCCATTTTGTGCTTTGAAATGAACATTGTATTTTGGTGAGGATAAACAAAAAAAATAAAATGTAACCAATTGTTATATGGCTAATGTACATTTCAGTATTTTATTTAAGTTTTATTCAGTTGTAGCTATATTTACTAAAACTCAATTTTGTTGTAGTGGGGGTCCATGGCGGTAGCGAGGGTGACGACGACTTGGACGTCGTGCGGGGCAAGAGCGGCAAGGCACGAGAGCGATGCGGTGAGCTCGGAAAGGAGAATGAGAGAAAAAAATGATGAGGAGGAAGAAGACGAATCTCGAGTGAAAAAAAAAAAAAGAACGAGAGAAAAAAAAAATGGAAAAGGGAAAGAACAGAAGGAATAAAGATATTTTGGTCAGTTTTCTGAAAATTCAAACAAAATCTGCGAAAATAAAAAATGTGGTCCACTTTTGCAAAAACACAAAATCGTTGAATTTTTTATGCAAATTGGCTTAGCGGAATTGTAAACATCTTTTTAGAAAAAATCAGATAAGATATAAATGATCAAATAGTAATAAATAAAAATAGCCAGGTGATGTACATTTTTCAGATAGCTTAACTTAGAATGAGAGAAATTTGAGATTCATGAGAAAGAGTTGAGATAGAAAGATAGGTTTTTAGATTAGAAATGTAGACAAAATAAAAAATGAGGGAGAGCTCAGTTTAGAGAGAGATTTGAGGTTAGAAAAAGTCAGAGAGTTGAAATTTTAGAAAAAGAGTGAAATTGAGAACACAGATTAGAGAGAGTGCATAATTAAAAAAAATATGGAGGGATTGAGCCAAGATTAGTAGAAGAGACAGAGATCGAGCTAGAGAGAGAAAAGGTGTTTAAGTTTAGAGAGAAAAAGATAAAATTAGAGAGTAATGAAAAATAATACAGATTAGTCGGCAAGTGGAGGGAAAAAAAAATGTCTAAATTAGAAATTTTAGAATTATCACAATTAATACATTAATGTGAGGTTCCATCATCTCTTAAAGAAAAGAGATTACTATTTTGATATAAATCTCATTCCAAGTGTATTTGATATTATTGATTAGATTATTTAATGTATTTAGTTAAATACGGTCTAAACGCATCCTAAATTTAATTTCAGTGTAAGATTTGAAATAATTATCATTTGACTGAAAGTCGATAAAACTAAAATAATTTCTATAACATCAAAACACAACGAGATGAGAAATAACTTTATCTTAACTAAATGTATTGATTAAAACAAAATAAAATAGGATTAAAAAATATTTCCCAACTCAGAATTGGAGACGCTAACATCGCTAAAGAAATCCAAGTTATGCAAACGCATGCATGCATGCAACTATTCCTTTCTCTCGTAATCACATCCTTTTGTGTCCTATACCATTAAATTCACACCAATTAATATCCTATTATTTTTATTATTATTATTGGATGAGATGAGAAAAAAGGAGATGCCGTGCGCGTCCCTCCACCTCTCCGTGTTCAGTGTGGAAGAAGATTAATTATTATTAATAAGATTTAAAGGACAACTTCCTCATTCATTCATTAATGGCGTACGCGTTGGGTCTCGCGCGCCTCCCATTGCCCCTTCTCCTATGCGTGGCCATCGCCGCGCTCCTCGCCTCGGTTCTCACCAAAGATCCTCCCCCTCACTCCCGGCCCCTACCCACGCATTTAATGCGTAATGGCTTTTGCTTGACACTACGGACTAATTTTTAAAAAGTAATTTTAGGTTATAAAAATAATTTTTGATTTCAAAAAATATTTGACTATCACGCCTTGAAATTTTGATTTTAATTTTTAAAATTAATTTTCTCATTTTTGAATCCATAAATCTGAAAAAGTTAAAATTTGATTTTTAAAGTCTGATTCATCTTTTAAACTCAATTTTTAAAATTTTATTCTCATTTTCGATTCAAATTTTAAATTCAAATACTACATTTTATATTTGAATTTTTCAAATTTTAAAATTTTAAATTTTAAAATTTTAAAATTTAAATTTAAATATTAAATTTCAAATTAAAAATTTTGAAATTTAAATTTAAAATCTAAAATGCTTAATTTCATAATTCAAAATTTTTAATTTCAAATTTCAAATTTAAATTATAAAATTTTGAAATTTAAAATGTAAAATTATAAGTTTTAATTTTTAAATTAAAAATTTTTAACCTTAAAAATTCAAATTTTAAATTTTAAATATTCAAATTTAAAATTTAAAATTTTGATTTTAATTAATTTAAATTTTGATTTAAAATTCAAATTTTATATTTTATATTTTTAATTATAAAATTGAACAAAAATTTAAAATTTGATATTTTAATTTAAAATATAAATTTGTACTTAAAATATTAAATTTATATTTAAATCTAATTTAAATTTTATTTAAAATTCAAATTTTAAAATTTAAAATTTAAAATTTTAAATTAATATTTTGAATTAAAATATCTAATTTTAAATTTTTGTAAAATTTATATTTAAAATTTAAACCTTAAAATTTAAATTCAGATTTTAAATTATTTTAAAATAAAGTTCGGTAAAAAATTATTATTTGCAAATAGTAAAAAATATTTGTTAAATAACTTTATAAAATTACTTCAAATAAAATCACTTCTATTCTAAATTCAGCCAAAACATTGTAAAACTTTTAGCCAAAATTTAATTTTAAAATCAAAATTAATTATACAAACATATTTTTTCGAAATCTACATACTAAAATTTAATGATATGGCATTAAAATTTTTGATCAAAAATTTTGATCTTGTTTTATACAGTATAATAAAAAATTTACTAAAATTTTATATTATTTGAATATCTTTATATCGTTAAACGTGTAAACGGCTTATCACGATTATTAAAATTATCGATTTTGAGATTCTTTGATAATTATGCAAATGGTATCGAAAAATCGTAAAATTTATTTTTCTTGTCCTTTAAAACTGTATATCAAATTTAACGATACCGATCGTCGATTCGGAAGTCTCAACATCGAAATTGACTTAAAAGTATGGAGCCTTTATTTTTCTAAAAACACACAAATCTAACTATATATATATATATATATATATATATATATATATATATATATATATATATATATATATATATATATATATATATATATATAGTAGAGCTTATATACTCTCAAAAGCACAAGTCCAAATATGCTTGCAAATTTTTTACCATTAGATTTGCATTGGGATTTGTGTTTTTGTAAAGTCAACTAAAGAGGGAGAAAGAAAAAGTAAATAATATAAATCCCAATAAAAATCCAATGGTAAAAAATTCACAAGCATATTTGGCTTATACTTTTGAGAGTATATAAACTCAACTATATATATATATATATATATATATATATATATATATATATATATATATATATATATAGGGCTTATATACTCTCAAAAATACAAGTCTAAATGTGCTTGTAAATTTTTTTACCATTGAATTTGTTTTGAAATTTGTGCTATTTACTTTTTCTTTCTCTCTTTAGTTAACTTTACAATAGCACAAATCTCAATGCAAATCCAATGGTAAAAAATTCATAACAATATTTGGACTTATACTTTCGAAATTATATAAGCCGTACTCTCTCTCTCTCTCTCTCTCTCTCTCTCTCTCTATATATATATATATATATATATATATATAGAGATAGAGAGAGGAGAGAGAGATATATATATATAGATAGAGAGAGAGAGAGAGAGAGAGAGAGAGAGAGAGAGAGAGAGAGAGAGAGAGAGAGAGAGAGCTTATATGTTTTTAAAAATACAAATCCAATTATGTTTGTAAATTTTTTATCATTGAATTTGTATTGGAATTTGTGTTTTTGTAAAGTCAATAAAAAAATAGAAAGATAAAATATAAAGCACAAATTCCAATACAAACACAATGATAAAAAATTCACAAGGATGGATGGGCTTGTGTTTTTAAAAACATATAAGCTCTACTTTATATATATATATATATATATATATATATATATATATATATATATATATATATATATATATATATATATATGATTGAGCTTTTATGTTATTGAATGTACTAACTTATTGGCACTTTTAAGTTTTTAGCCATTTGATGAAAGGATGTACGGTTAGGATGATAGCGAGCCCCTTGTGTTTAGTGAGTAGTTGATGGAATAATAAGATCTAAGAGTTAAAATTATTCAAAGAAATAGATCTAACGGTAAAAAACTTGCAAATACCAATTTCTTGGTACTTTAATAAGCATAGTAGCAGGGATATATATATATATATATATATATATATATATATATATATATATATATATATATATATATATATATATATATATATAGTGTACACCCCATAAGGGGTGTACATCCTACACCCCACCCCATCCTGGGGTGGGGCTTCTTTCACTGGTCACATCGAGTGACCAGTGGAATTCACCCCACCCCAGGATGAGGTGGGGTGTAAGATATACACCCCTCATGGGGTGTACACTTATATTTACCCTATATATATATCTATATATATATATATATATATATATATATATATATATATATATATATATATATATATATATATATATATAGTCCGTCTAGAATACTATCGATAGCACCAAACAATTGGTGCTATCAAGTTTTCAGCCGTTGGATGAAAAGATATGCGGTTGGGATTATAGTGGTCCCCTAAGATTTTTACTATTCAACCAACTACCTACTAAACCCTAGGGGCCCACTATAATCCCAACCACATATTTTTTCATCCAACGACTAAAAACTTGATAGCACCAATGGCTTGGTGCTATCGATAGTATTCTAGTCTAATTCTATATATATATATATATATATATATATATATATATATATATATATATATATATATATATATATAATATATAGTGTATTATTTGCATCGTAAATAAGTAAATTATTTTGAAATTTAAAAATCCAACTACTGTAAATAATAAATGGCTGTAATAATTTCCTTGTAGACATTCATGTTACCGTATCATGTAAATTTATTACTGTGAATTTAGAAAAATAAAAATTTGAAGAGAAAAAAAGACCGCATGAAATTTTGCAACATGTTATCTCATCAATTTATATCGCTAATTGCCCCGCATTGATCTTTTGATTTAATTCAATCGTCATTTTTGTCTATTATCAAAAAAACAGTTATGAGTTTATTTTTTGCCTTTATAGTATGTTGAATAATAATAATAATAATAGATAATATTATAAAGACAAAGAATAAACTCAAAATTTTTTCTTCGTCGGAGGCACCTTCAACCTCTGCTTAAGGATCTTTCTCTGCCGCTGGATCCGCACCACCTTCGCCCGCTTCATGAAGCGGGTGAGGTCCCTCTTTTGCGGCAAGGCTCTGCCGATCCCAAACTGTTTCAGCCTACTCTCGACAACGGATTCACAACCTTCTCCTGTAGAATTCGCATCAAAACCACAAAATGTAAAATCATCTAGGGCAAGAAAAGAAAAATAAAATAGTAGTAAATTTTTAAAATAAGACGATAATGTAGACCAATAGTGTTTCTTATTCATCGCGACCGACGCCTTCCCACCTTTCTTCGGAACTTGACAGATTCAAACACATGGTAATCTATTAAACCCTAAAATATAAAAAAATTACCACAAATTAAACAAAAAGTAAATATTTTATTTGATAAATTTAAAAAAGTAATAATTTTAAGCGAGAAATTGTGATAAAAAATACCTAGATCAATGATTATGGCGCAAAAAGGGGTTTAGGGATCGGAGGAGAATGAGGAGCAGAAGATCGTACCATGACGCCGTTTCGAGTAGAGTAAGAGGGGGTTACGTGAGATGTGGAGACGAAGAGACGAAGAGATTCTTTTTATTAAAGAAGAAAAAAAAAGAGGATAGGAAGAGTACGTGATCGTAATGCCGCTTCGAATAGAGTAGGGGTTTTAGGGGTTACAAGAGATGCGGAGACGAAGAGATTCTCATTATTAATGCCGCTTCGAGTAGAGTAAGGGTTTCGGAGGTTACGGAAGATGCGGAGATGAAGAAATTCTCATTATTAATGCCGCTTCGAGTAAAGTAAGGATTTCGGGAATTACGAAAAATACGGAGATGAAGAGATTCTTATTATTAAAAAAAAAAAAGAAAACAAAATAATGTGTAAGAAAAAAATGACATATGACAAATTTTATCGGAGATTCATATAATAGTGTATATATATATATATATATATATATATTATTAGTTTATTTACTTAGCTAGGGATTAATTACTCATATTAAGATGGAGAGTGATCAGCACATACATCGAGAGGACAAAACGTAGTGAAATTCCAACTTAATTAATGCTAGAGGTGGGCCTGCCGGGCTGACCTCAGCCATGCATACTGACTGTCCTTCGAATATTTTCTTGTGTTTGGCTGCTGTGAATTGATTGCGTTGTCAAGTAATTCTATGCTTCCAAATAATTAGACCAGTTGGACAATTATTGAAAATTAAAATAAAATTTTATTTTATAATATATTTAATATTTTAAAGAATTTAAAATTTTATAAAATAATTTTTTATTTTTTGGATTGTGAATTTTAAAAAAATATTCCATTTTTAATTTAAATTTACAATATAAAAATTTAAATTTAAAAATATAAATTTTTAGTTTTTAATTTTAAAATTTTAAAATTAGAATTTAAATTTCAAATTTTAAAATTTTAAAATTCTATTTGAATTTTAAAATTTAAAATTTGAATGTAAATTTAAAATTTAAAATTTTAATTTTTAAATTAAAAAATTCAAATATAAAATTTAAAATTTAAAATTTAAAATTTAAATTTAAAATTTAAAATTTAAAATTTCAAAATTTAAAATATGAATTTCAAATTTTATAATTTTATAATATTAATTTTAAGTTTTAAGAATAAAATTTTATTATTTTAAAATAATAAATTTAATTTTAAAATAATAAATTATAATTTTAAAATAATAAATTTTAATTTTATAATTTAGAATTTTAAATTTTAAAATTTAAAATTTAAATTTAGAATTTATTTTTTAATTTTTTAATTTTTTAGTTTCAAATTTTAAATTTTAAATTTTAAATTTTACTTTAAAATTTTAAATTTCAAATTTTAAAATTTAAAATTTTAAAATTTAAAATTTTAAAATTTAAAATTTAAAATTTAAATTTTAAAATTTTTATTTTTAAATTTTAAATTTTAAATTTTAAATTTTAAATTTTATAATTTTATAATTTTAAAGTTTAAATTTCAAATTTTAAAATTTTGAACTTTAAATTTAAAATTTAAAATTTAAAATTTTTAAAATTTTAAATTTAAAATTTTTAAAATTTTAAAATTTAAATTTAAAATTTTTAAAAATTTAAAATTTAAAATTTTTAAAATTTAAAATTTAAAATTTAAAATTTAAAATTTAAAATTTAAAATTTAAAATTTAAAATTTAAAATTTAAAATTTAAAATTTAAAATTTAAAATTTAAAATTTTTATAATTTTAAATTGAAAATTTAAAATTTTTAAAGAGGGTGCGAGGAAGAAGTCATAAACGAAATGGGAAATTTTTTTTCGCCGGTATAAGTTTTTTTAAAAAATAAATATACTCTGAAATATCTCTAATACGTTGTATTATTTTTATGTTGTTGGGCCATCCAAATGGTTAACTAAGAAAAAAACAACTTTTTAAAATATAGAATAAAATGATCTAAAACTCTATTTTGAAGGTTTCACAAACGGTCCTAAACCTAAGTTTTTTAATTTTTTACAAATTAGCATACACTAACCATAATTAATTAGTGAAAAAAGATAAATTCGGAAGAGCTAAGTACAATTAATAATTTCAAAATTAAAAAACTAAGCATTAAATTTTATAATTTATAAAATATTATAAAATTTATTTATAAGCAAAGTATTTTTTATTTCGTACAATTAGGGTCCGTTTGGCAATTATAGAAAAATAAAATAGAGTTTCTTTTTACAACGTATTTGATATCTTGAAAAATTCAATATTCTGTAAAAATATTACTCTATTTTTACTGTTTGGATTGTAAACTTAAAAAAAAAACTTTTTTTAAATTTAAACTTTCAATACAAAAAATTAAATTTAAAAATATATTTTTTAATTTTTAATTTTAAAATTTTAAAATTAGGATTTAAATTCTAAATTTAAAAATTTAAAAATTTCAAAATTGAATTTAAAATTTAAAATTTTAAAATTTGAATGTGAAATTTTAAATTTTAAATTTTAAATTTTAAAATTAAATTTGAATTTTAAAATTTTAAAATTTGAATGCGAAATTTTAAATTTTAAATTTCAAATTAAAGCATTTCAAATATAAAATTTTAAATTTAAATTTTTAATTAAAATTTAAAATATAAAATTAAAATATAAAATTAAAATATAAAATATAAAATTAAAATTAAAATTAAAATTTAAAATTTTAAAATTTAAATTTTAAATTTTAAATTTTAAATTTTAAATTTTAAAATTAAAATTTTAAATTAAAATTAAAATTTTAAATTTAAAATTTTAAAATTAATATTAAAATTTTAAATTTTAAATTTTAAATTTTAAAATTTTTAATTTTAATTTTAAATTTTAAAATTTTTAATTTTAATTTTAAATTTTAAATTGTAAATTTCAAAATTAAAAAAAAGGGTGAAATGCGAAAGAGGGCGAGAGAAGTAGTACGTAGAAATAGAGAATTTTTTTTCGCCGGTCTAAGTTTTTTTTTATTTTTTTATTTTTTTTCAAAAATGCTTCGAAACCCAAATAATACGTCATTATCTTTTTACGCTGGTAGGCCATCCAAACGGGCTGACTAATAAAAAAACTACGTTTTTTTTAAAAAAAAAACAGAATAAAGTGGTCCAAAACTCTGTTTCAAAGCTTCCCCAAACGGACTCATAGAGCAATAGTATAAATTTAGGAATAAATATTAATGTATCCCTTAAAAATATACAAATAGCTCTTATTTCTTTAGATTTTAAAATAATTTATATATTTTCTAAATTGCTAATATCTTACAAAAATGCAATTTATTAGTTAAGGTATTGCCATCTATCACTAAAAATTATCCCTTCTTTTCTCCGTTTGATTTCTTTAGTCCTCTTTCAATAACTCACTTTCATGGTGGCTTCACTGTGCTAATTGCTCATATACTAAATGCTATAATCCCTTATCCAAGGATGTCGAGATTTACTAATTCCTTTTGTTTTTTAGTAAATACAAAAAAATTGATAAGACAAGTGAACAAAAGATAATCAATTTTTTTGAGAGAAAGATAATATATTACCTGTTTCGTTTATAAAAAAATAAATTTAATTAAAAATGTGAAACAATTAGACTTCGAATTTGAAATCTCGAATTTCAATTACCAAATTCTTTGCTATTTACGCTAGGACGGTCGATAAGAAAAGATAATCCATTGGTTTGGAATATTTGTAGAATATTACAACACAAAGTGGTTTGTATATTTAGCACAAATTTTTTTTTATAGTGTGATTTTTCGTGGCCATCCGTGATTTTTTTTTTTTTTTTTTTTTTTTTTTTTTGAATAAGTGTTAAAAGTTAACAAAGTAATATTTTTACAAGATATTAAAATTTTAGAATGATATTGTTTTTTTTTTCTTTTTTTTTTTTTGAGAGAAAGGTAGTATGTTTTTTTTTTTGAATAAGTCTTAAAAGTTAACAAAGTAATATTTTTACAAGATATTAAAATTTTAGAATGATATTGTTTTTTTTTTTTCTTTTTTTTTTTGAGAGAGAAATTACCCTCATTTATTTTTGAAATAAACTTAGCACAAAATGTGAAGCAACTAGGCTTCGAACTCGAGTCTCAAATATTAATCATCAAACTCTTTGCCACTTGCACTAGGGACGATTGATATTATTGAGACAAAAAATCACCACATAAGTAAACGGTGCGGTTAAGATAGCCTAGCCGGTTGATTTGAATTAAAAGTGACACATGGTGGTCAAACAAGTAAACCAATTTGAACAAGTCATAAGCGGATACGAAGGCACTTAAGATCGGTTGTCCAAATGAAGGATCAGTCATCGGTTTCTTTAGCCGATTGATAACAAAAATTTAAAAATAGAATCGGTTTTCAGCAATATCAACTGAATAGAGATATGAGCCGAAACTTAAAAGGGATAGATACGAAAAAGGACAATGCGAAATTGTAGGATGCAAATTCTGCAATTAACGCAAATTGGGCAAACAGAATCTCGTATCAGCGATCACGGGGAGTCACTGTGATAACCCGGATCCCCTTGGAGGAGTTCCGGCTTGGTCGGCTGCTGGTGGAGGCCCTTGTTGATTGTTAGTTTTGGGTTGCGCGCAAATCAGACTCATAATGGACTCAATGCAAAATTTGGATCAAGTTTGCCCATTCAAATGCTTTCGCCGAATTTTTAGAAGTGAATTTTGGCAAAACAGACAACAGTTTTGAATTCAGTGCGCGAAAACGGTCAAGATCGGCTATTTGCTTGTATTTTTTTTGAGTCCGGACACCCGAAAACGGACAACTAGAAATTTTAGGTGTAATCGGGTGCACGGGGTAGTCGTGGATCAGGGGAGGCCACGTGGCGGCCTCGGAATGGCCGACGCACGCGGCGCAGTCCACGGGAGCCGCGCGGGGGAGCTGTGAACCAGGAGGCGCCACGTGGCGACCTGGGGTTGGCCGGCTCACGCGGAGGCGCGCGGGCATGTGGGCAGGTGAGAGGGTCGTGCGGGGGCAGGGCGGGCAGGTGGCCGCCTGTACGAGGGGGGCCACGTGGCGCCCCGCTGGGCTGTTCGGGCCACGCGGCAGCGCCCGGGTGGCCCGGCGCCCGCTGCCCCGTGTTCGGGACATGCGGTGCGCTCGGAGCGATCCGGGCGCTATGCGGATCGGGGGCCCGCGTCCTCTGTTTGGCGCCCGGTTGTTCCGGCCGCCCGAAAATGTCCCCCAAAGTTCACTTTTTGGATTTTGGAGATTTGCCTATAAATAGGCCTTCTCACCCTCTTCTCTTGGTTTTTTTTGGAGGATTTTTGAGGAGGGATTTCTGGCAAAGCTTCTTCACCTTGTGTTCTTCATTTCCAAGGATCTTGAAAATTTTTGGAGGCCACGGCATCGACAATTTCTGCGATTCGGCATACTGCGACGTTCCTCTTTCGGTAACTTTTTTCGTCGCTGTTCAGTCCGCGAGCTCCCCTGGGCTACCCTGAAGGAATTTTCAGCCGATTCTTGTGGCATCGTTTTCACGATAGGTAGGTCTTTGTTTTCCGTATTTATCACTTCCCTCCATTTCGAGTTTTTACTGGGGTTTTCGGAGCATATTTAGACCCCATTTTTCTGCGACAATTTTTGGACAGCGGTGGAGTGTTTATGCCTTTTCTCGGCCGACGGGTATCAGAACGGGGAGTTTAAATAGTCGATTTGAATCTACACTTCGCGAGGATCGTAGACGTGATTTTTATGGAATTTTCGGAAGTCATTTCGCAGGTGAAAAATGGCTGTTTTGGGACTGTTGCGCAAACAGTATGATGCAGATTTTCTAGGACTAAGTTTTACACTGTGTTCGGCTTTTGTTACAGTTTTCGCTGAGTTTTTGGTGTTCCGCGAGGAAGAGGGAAGTTGGAAATTTTCATCACGATCGAGGTGAGCATTTTTTTTTTTGGCCCCGGATAGAAATTGTGCTTGATTTCACATCGCGCCTTTGTCGCGCGCCCACTGATTTTTGCACCGCATTGTTGGACAGCACTTCATTGTTTTACTCGCCACTATTGATCCGAGAGGAGTTTTTGGGAGATTTTGGATTCGTTGGGACTGTAGACACTGGGAGAACGCACACGCCAGATTTTAGTCGATCGGATTTCAGATCTGTGCGTTCCAGGTGGGTGGTTGTTGTTTACCTCTTTTATGGCATACTCACTAGGGCTATTGGAGAGACCCCTGATTTATTGATTATTAGTTTGCCACCCTATTGGAAATCATATATAATTAAAGTAATCTGATTAATTCTCAGCCTATTTATGTGGGATTGATATATTATAGTGGTAATATATTAGCATGCCATGTTAGCACTTAGTCTTTCATGAAAATTGATTATATGTTGGGACAAGATATATCCTATGTGCGGGTACTACATGATGATTTTATGGACATGTATAGTTGGATTGTGATTATGACCCGATGATTTATTCCTTTGTGAAATTGTTACATGATACTCTTTCTTCTATCTTTCTTGAGAACACTTGCATGCTTGTATGGACATCTAGATAGGCCATATTTTATTACTACACTATCATATTGGAATTTGACTTAGGAAAAACCATGATTGTTCTTGTCCTCCTTTTTATTTAGACTTGTGATTCATGTTGCTCGGGTTCGAGCAGGGGTTTGGGATAGTGTAGTCGAGATCATTGGGTCTGGGAGAGGTTGTACCGGATTTTGGACTTGTGGAGTATTGCGGCAACCGCGGACATTAGGCGGTCGACTGGATGTTGATTATTCTACCAGATTGTGGACTTGTGGGGTGTTGCGGCAACCGTGAATATTGGGCGGTTGACCGGATGTTTACTTTTGCATCGGATTGGGATCGGGGTTTGGTTAGTGACATGGAGTCTCCCACTTTGAGCATAGTCGTGACTAAGCCCTGCTATATTGTGTTATGTCCGACGGATTACTTCCTCGTGTGGGTAGCTCCCCTCGAGTGCCACTCCGGAGTGTGTGACTGTACCAGGTAGGTGCCGATCAGTTATTAGGTTCTTAAGTTCCTTACTACATCGGTGTTATGCATTGGCCAGCATACCCGATGATAGTGGCAGAGCAGGCAGTATCGGGTTTTATTCCGATCCATTGGATTGGGTTTATTTTGACAGATACTGTTTACTGGTGCATGCATACAGTTGTTTTATTCGGTACTGCATTAGAGGCATAGTAGTGATAGTTTTCCCTTATCGGTTGTCTATTTAGCTTACTACTTTACTTTTCTTTTGCCTCTGGTAGACTTGGTGGGTACGTCGGATATTGGGGATTTACCCAATGGGGGCAACTAGTTTTATCAGTGGTTCTCACTCCCATTGTTGTTTTTCCTCCTTTTCTCCTTTGTCTTGTAGAGTCTTCTGCGGGAGCTGCTGGGCCTTTAGCGGCTGATCGAGGTAAGGGGATTGCTGAGTAGATAGATCTTCTGCCTGATAGTGAGTATGTGGCTAGACTGTTGGTGTACCCCCTTTTTCTCAGACTGATGTACTTTTATTTTTGGGTTTGGCTTTTGCCAGCTAGTTGTATTATTTTGGTGAGCTGGGAGAGACTATTGTATTTATTACTGTTGTAGTTTTTAGTTTAGCTCGTTACTTGTGCTTTTTTATTGCTTATCTTATATCTGAGCAGGTTTTCGGCGCTTCGTGTACGCGGGAAACTCCGTGTGCACGATGGATCTGTAGGCGGGCCCGGGTTCTGGTTTACCCCGGGGGCGTGACAGATTAGGTTGGTATCAGAGCTTAGGGATATGTCAGTTGGGACTTAGGAAACCCTAGGCTTTTGGTAGACCCTAGGATGGTAGGGCGTGTGAGATGTGACATTTTGCGAAAGCCGGTGATTTATGTATTTGACTCTTCCTGTGAGTTAAGAGGGATCGACATGCCCTAACTTCTGTTGGACAATTATGTTGGTTGCAGACAACATAAAGTTACAAAGTAGGGGGATGTCTTTGACTTTCGCTAGATTTGGTCGAGTATGTTTGTGTTCTGACATGTGTTTTCTGGTGACAGGATGTCCCCCTGTCGTCGTTTTCCAACCCGGGGTACCCCCACACCCTCAGAGGAGCCTGAGCAGATGGTGTCCGTCGAGCTGGGGGAACTGCGGGCCTTGATGACCTATTTAGTGGCGAGGAGTTTTCGACAGGCAGTAGCGGTAATGGCAGCTGCGGCAGGATGACAGGTGTATCTTTTGCGGGGGCCAGCATTTTGCCAGTACCTGTGAGCAGAGGTGGGGTCACTGTTACAGATGTGGACAGCCGGGGCACATTCGAGCTACGTGCCTCCCGAGGACAGCTGCAGCACCCCCCCTTTGACATCTGCCTCTTATGTACCCCATCAGACTCCTAGATGCCTTTTCTGTGGAAGCCAGCATCCACCTCACTTTTGCGATCAGCGTGGGGGGCGTTACTGTCTGGACACCTGCGGTCTTCATGCCCGCTACTGACATTTGCGGCACCGACTTTGACGTCAGTTCCTACTACTTCTCAGCTGCGACCGGGAGTTTTACTGTCAGATCCCCAGGCAGACCGAGCTGCGTCTCCCCGCCCTTCTGATGGGAGACAGTCGTTGACGAGCGGCCAGGATTGCTTAGCGCAGGCGGAGGATTCTACTACAGCTGACTGTGTGGTGGCAAGTATGATTTACTTTCTGGAATTAAAGTTCACATTTTGTGTGATTCAGGAGCATCTCATTCATTTATTAGTAGTGCATTCGCATTGTTATATGGATTGAGGTAGGATGATTACCGCATGCACGAGAAGTTCAGATTCCTGATCCTGCTTTGCACGTGAAGGAGGATTTTTGGTCCTGCCCTATGCAGCTTGAGTCTTGGATTATGCCAGCAAACCTGATGGCCTTGAGATAGTTGTGGGATTTTGATGTTGTCACGCCCCGGGGTCGAAACTGCGATCCGGGCTCGCCAACAGATCCGCCGCCTATACGGAAAGCCCCGTATAGACGTAGCGACTAACCTGCAAAAGATCATCTACACTAACAGATATCAGAGCTGAAAAGTAAAGCTGAAATAAAAATAAATACAACTCCAACATAATACAACCCAAGTCCTCACCAAAATACATAAGTCTCTCAGCAGTAAAAGAAAAGTACAACTCTATACCTCACTATAAGGGTCGCTCAACATATAACTCACAAAATCCAAAAAGGGGGTACCTCTACTCTCTCCCAGAAGACGACTGGTAGGGATCTATCTCGCGACTCCCTTACTTCGATCTGAAGAAGTAGGAACAGCAACTGGAGCAGCAGGAACAGGAGCAGAAGTCCCTGGGGAAAAAATACACCACGGCGGATGTGAGAACTACATCCCACAGTAGTTCTCAGTGGGTACCGCCAACAAGCCCGACGGTCTGCCCACTAAGTCTACTAGAGGCATAAAGTAACAAATGCAGTGCTGAAAGTAAAAGCTGGAAAAGTAAACTCTACAGCTACTATGCCTCTATCTAGATGCTCAAGGAGTGGAACAGAAAGAAACATGGTGCATCTACTAACTCTCAACTCAGATCACCCAATCCACACTGACTGCCTCCTCGGGTCCAGTCAAACCTGCACCTACCTACTGCCGTTACATCCACGGAGGACCGGACTTACGTAGGGCGTCCGTGACTGCCAAAACTGGCCCAGCCAGAGGGTCTGTGTCCGTGACTGCCAAAACTGGCCCAGCCAGAGGGGCTGCATCGACAAGTCGCGATAGAAAGTATCAGGCCCAACTCCGGAGTGGCACTCGAGGGGCGCGACCCCATCGAGGAAAGTATCAGCGCATCTCTGTCGAGCTCAAATGTGGCTCATGCAGGCTATAATCCAAATTCTCGATCAACAAGATCGGCTATAACCAACAAAATACTGTCTCACTCACAGGCTGAAAAACTACACAGCAGAGACCCACTGTCACTCTGACGTCTCCCAAAAGAAACCCTGATCTACAGACGGCTATCAGACTCCACTCGGTCCCCAGACACGAGTGTAAAATGCATCCCATAACAACCCGACCTCTCGGCCCACTACCCGGGCGAGGAAAACTCTAAGTCCAGGATGAAACAGTAAATAGTGGTGTGGGAATGTCTAGAGCAATAATAACCTAGCCCAAGTTGGAGTTTTCTACAAGTCTGGCTGAACATGCTGCATATGGCGGGGGTGCTAGGTCAAGTTCCAAAATAACAATAATTTAACAGGTTGTAGGAAACAATAAATCACATGATCATCTGAATACATCAGGAACATCAATTTCTACAAACTAGCATGCTATCAATATACTATGCCAATCATGCAAGTTCCTACACAGATAGAATTAATGTGCAATCCGTAGATCTTGAAGACGAGGCAACCCACCTGAAGAGCTTGTTGGGTTTAGGTTAATAAGGATCTAATAGGGGAAAAAACACCTAGAGGGGGGTGAATAGGTGTAAACAATAAACACTCAAAAAATCATTGTGCGATAAAACCCAATGCGGAAAAATAAAAGAACACACAAGATTTTTACGTGGAAAAACTCCAAACCGGAGTAAAAAACCACGGGACCGATAACACGGCGAAATCCACTAGAATTAACACACGTACAAGGTGATATAACGTACTCACAGACGACTCAACCTTTTACCATACGCTCCTAGTAGATCTTCCCGCTCGCTCCACGACGCTTCTCGAATCCACGATCCGCGCCCAACGCTGAATCCACAGCGTCCAACGTCGAGTCCACGACGTCCAACCGAATCCACGGTCTTCACCCAATGGTACGCTTCGAATCCACGAACGCACCTCGCTCCGAATCCACGAGAGCGATAACACCTTGAATCCACAAGGCCACGCGAGTCCACGCGCCGATTTTGGGGTAAATCGTTGTTTGTTTGGGTGGTGATGATCCGCCGAATACTTAGATCAAGAGTAGATCGGAAATACCATCTAAGTATTCATTAGTTTGATTCAACTCAAGATGTGAGTATGAAAACCTAGAATCAAACTAATCAATATAGATGAAGAAACATAGAATAGATCTATTGATTTCCTTTCTTCTCTATATGTGGATCTAAGGCCGTATAAAATGATATGTGAAAATGACGGCTCTATTTGGATTGCCCTAGAAATGACCATAGGGTCTATTTATAGGTTAGAAACCCTAGGAAGAATATTCGGATCAAAAACAAACTTTTCTGGAAAGTTTTACCGACGGCGATCCGGATTGTATAAGCCACGATCCGGATCGCAGACGCACAGAATGCAGTTTCCAGAAAATCACCTGTTCGGGATCCGGATCATAATCCACGATCCGGATCGTTCATACATTTTCACAAAACATCCATTCGGGATCCGGATTGTACAAGCTGTGATCCGGATTGCAGCAATGTATGAACGAACACCTTTCGGGATCCGGATTGAAAGCCACGATCCGGATCCTGAACATGTCCCATGTCCAGTTTTTGATGAATAAGCAATTAAAACCTCTTCCAGGTGTTTCTACACTATAAGAAGTATTCGGATCATCAAAATTATTTAGTTAAACGTACCTGATCCTTTTGAATTCTTCTTTCTTGAGATTGAGGTATACGATCCAAAGTTTCTTCATCTTCAATCTTCAAGACTTAATACATTCACGAAATACGCCAACTCAAATTCCGTAACAATCTCCCCCTTTGGCGGTTTCGTGACAAAACACAGATCCACAAAGAAAATTCAAAAAGATATTTTTGTTGCTATCACCA
This sequence comes from Tillandsia fasciculata, assembly GCA_029168755.2. Taxonomy (NCBI): domain Eukaryota; kingdom Viridiplantae; phylum Streptophyta; class Magnoliopsida; order Poales; family Bromeliaceae; genus Tillandsia; species Tillandsia fasciculata. Next base: position 23,626,369 of record CM054930.1, read on the forward strand.
TACAACAAAAATTTACAAAAGAGTTCCAGAAATTAAAAACATGAGATAAACTCCTAAGACAGACTCTAGACTTAGACATCTGTAACCTCTGCACACAGAAAACATTCTTGACAAACAAAATCGTTAGATACCTCAAGAATTGGAACATACAAAACCAAGTACAGAGATAGAGTTTATCTCATCATGACATTTAAAAGAATCAGATATGTGAAAGAAACATAGTTAAAACCAACATATCTTCTAAGCAGTTGAAAAACCAAATGTCAAAGTATGTTAGTCCAACATCAACTTGTTAGTCATATTACATGCCCAAATAGTTAGTCGAATAGTTAGTATAGAAGCATGTCACAAATCACAAAAGAAAAACAAAGTTGAGTTGAGATTCATACTTACCTTGATATCATCGATATTCACAATCATTGTTCAAAGTTCATTCATCATTGTTCATTGTTTTCGCTAACTCTCTCCCCCTTTTTGTCACAAAACAAGCCAAAACGTAGCATGAGCTACAATATGTAAGGAGAGTAACAAAAAAATAAGTTCTAAAAATATGCACAAACTGAGAACTAAACTAAACAAATCAAAAAGACTAATATCCTGCACAGAAAGAAGAAGAAAAGAGTCAAAAACGATCAGTCGTCAGAATCTGAATCGTCAGAAGGAGTGCAACCCATGTTAGACAGTATCTTTTGCACCCGCTTGTCCATTGAATTTATCTTCTTTGTGATGGTAATGTGAGCTGCTGTCGTTAGTTCAAGTTCATTGACAATCCTTTGTTGTTCTTTCAAAATTTGTTCCTGTTTGATGGATAGCCGCTGTTGCAATTTGAAGATCGAAGTTAATGATGCTTCATCATCATTTCCAGTTTCTTGTTGAGACGGTGAGGCCGAGGTGCCGTCCGAAGGCTTCTTTCCATTAACATGAGGTAACTTGTGAAGTGACTTCACAATTGTTGATTCATCTATCATACCACAACTGTGCTGATATGATGTTGAGCTTACATCAATACCGAATTTTGCAAGATCCTCATGATGATTAGAGGAAACGGAAGTCGCTCAAGGGGATGAGGATGCACAATGTACCTTGACATTCTATTCCAAATTATATAGGGAATATTCATGTTTAATCCAATAGCCTCAGAGGGATTCCTATGAGATACAGGAATAGGAGTCGCTCCCATCTCACAACCTTGGTTTGCATGTTAGGCAAAATGTTGTAGCACGTGATGAAGTTTAGAAATCGGTACTCCAGTCGTAGATACTTGGACCTTACACCCTTACCATCAGCTGATTTGGTTCCTTCCAGACAAATCTTGTCGATCACAGTTTGCCACAATTCTTTTGTCAAACTTTTTCCTTTCAAAAAGTTAATCCCCGATGTGCTCGATTCCATTCCAAGAACTTCACCAATTAACTGCGGTGTGATTTTAAGCTTCATTCCTTGGACATTTGTATAAAAATGCATAGACCCATTTTCAGTCTCCTGAAGATGTCTCGCATTCGTGTAGAAAGTTCTCACACGATACAAACAATATCCGAGAAGTTCAGGAAAACGGCAGACTTGAAGAAGAGAAGCTTGTTCAATCAATCTTCCAAATTCTGGTGAATGATTGCGAAGGGCTTCAATATTGACATGACGTTCTCCGATGCATTCACGTCGTTCAAAAGCTCGAAGACGGTCAGAATTAACGACTACCTCTTCAACACGTGGCGGAGAGTCAGGAGCTATTGGTGCATCAATGTTAGTGTCTCGTCGTAATCCATAACGTCTAGCAAGTCGTTTCCGTTTGAAAGAGATAATTGGAGTAGACATAGGAACATTCTCAGTATTCATTGGTGCTTTCCCTTTTCGGTTAGATTTTGAAGGCAATACCTCATCATCATCATCATCAGTCAGCATATCCCAGTGTACTTCATCAGGGTTCTTTTCAAGTTCAGTGTCACTTATAACTTCCACTTCTCCTTTTCGTTGAACTTTCTTGGCGCGCTTCAATTTGTTGGTTGGTCGAGTGAGTACCATCGTGACTAGTAGCAGAATCAACCAAGAGAATGCCATTGATTCTAGTGCTTTGAGTTTAAGAAAGTGTCCTGTGAAAACCAACTCAAGAACATATGAAAAATTGTCAATTTTGAAAAATTTGAAAACATTGTACCTAGACAATCATAATCATATAGAGAAGCCAAGAATCAAATTAGTTTTCCAAAAAGAATTTTAAAAATAGATCAAATCCATGATTTACAAAAATTCCTCTTTTATGCCCTAAAACCGAATTTTTAGAAATCGAAGCCTAAAAATCGTTAATCAAGTGAAATCCCAGCATAAAAGCAAAACTAATTGACCCAGAGTTCTTATTTCAAAAGAAATTTGATCAAAAACCATTCACAAACGAAAAAATTCCAACTTTTCAACTCACGTTTGATGAAAAAACAGAAAAACTGTGAAAAACCGAGTTTTGATCATGAAAACTTACTTGAATCCGAAGAACTTTGAGTTTTGAAGCACCAAGAAGCAAGAAATCTAGAGAGAGAAACTCTAGAAGCTTGAAAACCAGAAATTAGGGTAAAGAAATCTCGAATCTGAAAGTTTCTATATAAAACCCTAGCCGTGATCCGGATCGGCCGAGAATGTGATCCGGATCGGCTACCCGCAGGAAAAATCCTGCGTTCGGGATCCGGATCACTTGCCACGATCCGGATCGGCTACACCTTTTTCTTCAGAAAAATTAAGAAAAATACATAAAATCCAGAAAAAGTATGTAAGCACTTTATCATGTCAACTTTAAACAAATGACATCGTTTCATACAACAAGAAATAGATTATGAAAAATCTATCAAAAATATCCAAAAATGAAACGAAGATTTACGAAAGTTAAAACACTTAAAGTTGAACAACTTCAATTACATCTATCCTGATCCTATGTGTAATGTCTTTATCAAATCATCAATTTCAGTAAAGAAAATGAAGTACCAAGATCAATAGATGTTTGAAATCCCAGATAAGTTAGATAATATATCTAGACAATCTGTTGAAGGAGTGGCTCTTTGAGCATCTTTAATCAAAAATCCCACCTTATACCAACCATGAAATACGACTGAGTCAAGTATTTCAATATGATTTCATCAACAATTTTCAAACAAAAGTTTGCTTTTCATTCATGGAGTATCTTTTTCTTTCATTTTCTCCATGTGGTGGTAGTTTTCACACTCCTCATTGGGATGTAACTCTTTCCACATCTTTTGAGCATTTCACATTTCATTGACTCCCCCTCAATTGGCTATCAATTATTTAATATATAAAGTATTCAACCAAACCATTGATCTCGAATTCATACTCGACTAAGCAATCAAATATGATAATGACTATACCAAGAGATCATTGAGAGAGAAATTGACTTTGATCACAAAAGATGGTTTAATTAACGTAAATGATCATTGCAACATTGAAATATTATGACATCAAAACATAATAAATTTCTAAATGCATAAAAGGATGCAATTAAAGTCAATTATGATTTATGCTCAATTAGTGTGCTATGTACAGAACATAGATAAAGAACAAAACAAAAACAAGAACAAAAACAAAACCTAATCTAAGCAAAGGTTTCAAAAGAGTTTATTTCAAGGAAAGCATGCCAATTGCTTTACGCAAGTGAATAAAACGTTTTTGATCCAAAGGTTTTGTTAAGATGTCGGCTAATTGATCCTCAGTTGAAATATATGACAGTTGAAGAATGTTTGATTCAACTAGCTCTCTAAGAAAATGATATCTAAGTTCAATATGTTTTGTTCTAGAGTGCAACACAGGGTTTTTAGAAATGTTAATAGCACTAGTGTTGTCACATAAAATGGTTACCGAAGATGTTGAAATTCGGAAATCGCTCAACACGCTCTTCATCCAAATCAATTGGGTTGAACAACTTCCTGCAGAAATGTACTCCGCTTCGGCAGTCGAGAGTGCTATGCAGTTCTGCTTTTTACTGTGCCATGCAACAAGGCAGTGGCCAAGATAGAAGCATGCACCACTCGTGCTTTTCCGGTCATCCACCGATCCAGCCCAATCGGCATCTGAGTATCCAACAATATCCAAAGTCGTTCCCATAGGATACCAAATTCCGAAATTGATTGTACCTTTGATATACCGGATGATCCGTTTCACCGCTTTCAGGTGAACCTCCTTCGGTGCTGATTGATATCTCGCACAAATCCCAACACTGAAGGATATATCCGGGCGACTAGCCGTGAGATATAGTAGACTTCCAATCATACTGCGGTACAGTTTCTCGTCTACATTCTCACTTTGTGATTCACTTCCAAGTCCCTTATGGCTAGTTCCCATTGGAGTTGGAAAATCTTTAGAATTTTCAAGATCAAACTTTTTGACCAACTCCAGTGCATACTTGGATTGACACAAGTGAATTCCTTCATCGTTTTGTTTAACTTGTAATCCAAGAAAATAATTCAATTCGCCCATCATGGACATCTCAAATTCGCTTTCCATGGTCTCCGCGAATTTAGAAGCATCATTATCTCTTGTTGCTCCAAAAACAATGTCATCGACATAGATTTGAGCAACTATGAAATTGTTTTGATAATGCTTCACAAAGAGAGTCCTGTCAGCTCCCCCTCGAGTGTAGCCCTTTTCCAAAAGGTGCTTTGTCAACCTTTCGTACCATGCTCGCGGTGCTTGTTTCAGACCGTAAAGAGCCTTTTTCAGACGAAAAACATGGTTAGGTAGTTTATGATCCACAAAACCTTTCGGTTGAGCTACATAAACTTCCTCATTTAAAAATCCATTTAAAAAGGCGCTCTTAACGTCCATTTGAAATAATCTGATTTTAAAATGACAAGCGATCGCAAACAATATACGAATGGACTCGAGTCTAGCTACAGGGGCGAAGGTTTCATCAAAGTCTATACCTTCTACTTGAGAATAGCCTTGAGCAACTAACCTTGCTTTGTTCCTGATGATAGTACCTTCTTCGTTTTTCTTGTTCTTGAAGATCCATTTGGTACCTATCACATTGTGTTGCTTCGGAGGCTTCGTCAATTCCCAGACTTTGTTTCGCTCGAATTGATGGAGCTCTTCCTGCATTGCTTTAATCCAATAATCATCTTGGAGAGCTTCATCAACATTCCTTGGTTCGATTTGAGATACATAGCATGCAAATCCGCAAACCAATTGTCTCCGTGTTCTAACTCCTTCTTGTGGATCTCCAATTATGTTCGATTCAGGGTGATCCTTGGAGATGCGTAACGTTTGAGGTAGAGGAGTAGGCGGAGGTACACGAGATGATTCCTGCACATCAGATAAGCTTGAAGAACCGTTAGATGCATCAACATTATTATCGAAAGAATTGTTAGAAGAAGATGCATTAGCAGGTGTATCATCATCAAGAGAGATATCGAGGGTAGATTTTTCAGATTCAAAATGAAAAGCTTCATCTACCTTAACATTTATCGATTCTACGATCGTCTTAGATTCTAAGTTAAAAACTCGATATGCTCTGCTGTTTGTAGAATAACCTAAGAAAATCCCTTCGTCACTTCGAGAGTCAAATTTTCCAAGATTTTCGCGATCACGTAAAATAAAACACCGACTCCCAAAATGCGAAAATATTTGATGTTAGGTTTTCTACAAAACCAAAGTTCATATGGTGTATTCAAAGTCCCCGGGCGCAAATACACTCGATTGATAACATAGACAGCAGTGTTCACCGCTTCAGCCCAAAAATATAAAGGTAAGTTCCGGCTATGAAGCATAACACGTGCCATCTCCTGTACGACCCTGTTTTTGCGCTCGACTACACCATTTTGTTGAGGTGTGTAAGGTGCGGAGAATTCATGTTTAATGCCGTTAGAAGTGCAAAAATCAATGAATTTGGAATTTATGAATTCCCCACCTCTATCACTCCTAACTCGAGTAATCCTTTCATTCTTTTCAATCATAATACGATTGCAGATTTCGAGAAAAGAATCAAAAGTATCAGCTTTTTCTTTTAGAAAGGCTACCCAAGTATATCTAGAAAATCATCAACCAACAAGAAAATATACCATTTACCTCCCAGAGATGGTTGACGAGTTGGCCCCATTAAGTCCATATGCAAAAGTTCCAAAGGCCGTTTTGTACCTATGTGGTTCAAATTCTTGTGTGCAGTCCTAGACTGTTTTCCCTTTTGGCAACCGCCACACACAAGGTTTTGTTCAAAAGAAAGTTTCGGAACCCCCTTGACCACATCTTTATTTGAAATTCTAGCAAGTTCCTTAAAGTTTATGTGACCTAGCCTTTCATGCCAAAGTGTTTCATTTTTCAAAGATGCTAGGTTACATTTTTCAGAAATCTTAGAAGGAACTACATAACAGTTATTTTCTGATCTAACCCCCTTTAAAAAGAAAGCATGGTTCAAGTCAGTTACAGTGCATTTATCAGATGAAAAATTAACTGAATAACCATTATCACACAGTTGACTTATGCTTATGAGGTTAGTCTTTAGGCCATGAACAAATAATACATTATCTAGAACCGGGCCATCTGGAATAGCTACCGTTCCCTTTCCAACAATTTTGGAAGACCGGCCATGTCACGCCCCGGGTGTAAACCAGAACCCGGGGTCGTCCACAGATCCGCCGTGTACCCGGGATTTCCCGTGTACACGAAGCGCTGGTAACCTGCTCAGATATAGATGATATAATAAAAGAGCATAAACAGAGCTAAACAGTAACTAGTACATCTCAGATAAAGTAGAAAAGTAAAGTGCAGAAAGTAAACTCTCAATAATACATATGTCTCTCCCAGCTCACTAATCAAATACAACCAGCTGGCCGAAGCCAGACCCAAAAAGAAATGAAAAGTAGAGTATCTGAGAGTATCGGGGTACATCTAATAATAGAACTGGTGCCTGGGTGGACCGCTATCTAGTCCGCGATCCTCTTACCTCGGTCCGCAGTGGAGGGTCCTGCAATAGCCGCAGACGACTCTGCAAAACAAAGGGGAAGAGAAGAAGAAAACAGTGGGGAGTGAGAACTACTATAAAACAGTAGCCTCCTCCTAGTGGGTAGACCTCAACTCAAATGTGCCCACTAGGACTATAAGAGGCAGAAAAGATGAACAAAGGTGGTAAGCTGTAAATAAAACTGCTGATGAATAAAGCTACCACTACATGCCTCTAATGAGCTAACTGATAGAATAGCTATATGTATGCATCAGAATGTAAATGCCTGCCTGTCTAGACCCAATCGATACACCAGTAAGCACTGGTACTGCCTGCTCTGCCTGCCAAATCGGGTATGCCAGCCTACGCATAACACCGATAGGAAAGGGAGTCTCGAAGACTCGAAGCCTGTAAAACGCACACTCCGGAGTGGCACTCGAGGGGAGCGACCCACACGAGTATAATGCCGGGGTAACAAGTACCAAATCAGCAGGACTGGATCATGACTCTGATCAAAGTGGGAAAACCCATCCACTAAAAGAAAGCCCAAAGCCTCTATCCCAATCTGATGCAATGACCACTGTCCGGTCAACCGCCAAAGATCCGCGGTTGCCGCAATGCCCTGCCCTCACAGCCTGCCTGTCCCAAAGCCCACAACTGTCTGACTACACTATCCCAGCCCCTGCTCGAACCCGAGCGCACTATCCCCCAAATATAAATAAAAGAAGAGAAAAGCATGGTTTCTCCTAAGTCAATTCCAGCATGATAGTGTAGCAGAAAAAGGTGGCCTAACTAGATGTCCATTTAAGCATGCAAAGTCCGTTATTTAAAACAGGGTTAAATAATATCATCTTTCCCAATATTAAATGACATATTTTAATAAGAATCATCCGTTTACTAATACTTAGTCCATTTTTAAAATGTAGCCCAAGCAATAAGTCCAATTCTCAATAAAAGTGCCATTTTAACTTGTCCCGGTTCATTTAGCAATATAATAATGAAGCAACTCCAATAGGCCTAGTGGGGACATCATAAGTGGGAGGTTAAACAACGGTACCCACCTCGAGCGCTAAATCCAAGTTCCGACGGCGAAGTCCGCGCTCGATCTCCAAGAATCACCGCAACACTGTGCCAAGGGTCCCACAGAATACACACAAATTACTATTCAAGTTTCACCCAAAATTCTGTCCCCAAAAATCAGATTCACTGTTCGATAATTTTTACCTGCGAAACGTGCCCAAAAATCTCCAGAAAAATACTATCACGATCTACGCGACGATACGGTCGAAACGAGTACCTGCACGTTTTCCCACGATTTTTCTGTGCTGAGAACGAAAATCGACAAGAGGACTATCTCAACAATATTTTCATCCCAAAACAGCAGTAAAAATATCTGTAAAAAGGGATTCCTCACCCTCAGGGAAAATCCACGAAATTCCAAGAAAATTCCAGTAGACTCCTCGCGATGTGTAGATGCAAATCCCCTTTTGAATCGCCCTGTTTCGATGCTCGAGCGCAAAGTTATCGCCAAAACAAGTTGGTGCTGTCCGAAAACTCCGCGACGGAAAAAGGGTCAGAAAGAAGCCTCAAAATCATCATCAAAACCTCTGAACCAGGAGAAACCCATTAGAAGAGGAATTGAAGCCCTACCTGTTAGGAATCCAACGGCGCAAAAATCGTGAAAATACGATGTCGGGGTGAACCGGGGGAGCTTGAACACCGAGAAGCGACGAATCTGGTAGCCGTAGAACAATCGTCGCGCCGCGCCGGAAAATTTGCAAACCTCGGGATCCGAGCTTCTACAAATCTCGGGGAAGCTACAGTAGATAGAGGACTCGAAGAGGAAGAAATGTCTCAGAGAGGAGCTCGGGCTAAAACCAAACAGAAAGAGAGAAAAACCCCTCTCAAAAGCCTTAGGAAGCTTAAAAAGGAGAAATACCCCTTTTTATCGGATTCGGGCCGAATTTGGGCCCGGATCCGCTCGGCCGGGTCGGACGCGCCCCGTCCGACCGGGCGGAGCCAGTCAAAAAGCGCCGCGCGTCCCCACAGGGGATCGGCGCGCATCCCGCACAGCGAACAGCCGTGCGGGGCGCGCCAGCGGCCGACGCGCGTCCCGACCGCGCGGTCAACCCGCAGGCGACCGCCAATCAGGAGGCGACGCGCGTCCCGGCACTGTGCGGTCAGGCGCGCGGGCGGCGCCGCCTGACCGGCCGCCTGACATGCGCCAGGCTTGTCCCCGTGCGCCGTCTCCCGTGAGCCCGCCAATAGGCATGCGCCACGTGTCCCTGCACCGGGCCTATGCACCCGCGCAGGGGACTCCGTAGACCGCCGCCCTGAACCGCGCCACTCCGCGGCCGACGCGTGGCTCCCGCCTGTTGCCGTGCACCGCCGCTCGAATCCCTGCACCGGCCGCCTCCATTCCGTGGACCGCGCCCCGCAAGCCCGCCAATAGGCGCGTGCCACGTGGCTGTGCGCCGGGTCCGTGCACCCCGCCGCGCCGTTCCATGCACCGGGCGCTGCGGGCCGCCCAATGAGGGCCCGCCACGTGGCATCCGGCGGTCCACGCCTTCCCCCATGCACCCGAAGACACCAGAAACTTCCGGGAGTCCGTTTTTGGGCATCCGGACTCCAAATTCGGCAAATAAATAGCCGTTTTCAAGCGTTTTTCCGCGCTGAATCCAAATACGCCATCCGTTTGGCCTAGAAACTTTTCTAAAATTCGGCAAATCCCGCCGAAGGCCAAACTAACAATAAATACTGCCACGGACCCATCTGTGCTGTCCCTTTGACACACTGTGGTCAAACACCATCAATAGGTGTGCCACACTTGGATTTCACGGAAAAACAGTGCATGGAAACCTGGATCACTACATCCTCCCCCACTAAAAAAAGTTTCGTCCTCGAAACTAAAATCATACCTCAAGCCGGGGCCTCGAACAGGTGGGGGTGGGCATCCATCATCGCTGACTCCAGCTCCCATGTAGCCTCGCGCTCGTCCTGGTTGCTCCACTGAACCTTCACATAAGGAATGGCCCGGCTGCGCAGCTCCCTAACCTCGCGGTCCAAAATCCGCAGTGGCCGCTCGACATAGCTCAAGTCCTCTGCAACCTCCAGTGGGGCGAAATCAATGATGTGCGATGGGTCATGAACATATCTCCTCAGGGTGGATACATGAAACACGTCGTGAACACTAGCCAATCTGGGAGGAAGTGCAAGCCGGTAGGCAACTGGCCCGATGCGCTCCAATACCTCAAAAGGTCCGATATAACGAGGGCTCAGTTTTCCACGAATCCCAAATCTCCGAATCCCTTTCGACGGCGAGACTTTCAAAAAGACATGATCGCCCACCTGAAACTCCAAGTCTCGTCGTCGGGTGTCAGCATAACTCTTCTGCCGGCTCTGAGCTGTCTCCAGATGTCGTCGAATCAGTCTGACCTTCTCCTCTGCCTCCAACAGTAGATCAGGACCCAAGGTCTTCTTCTCACCCACATCACTCCAATATAGGGGTGACCGACACTTGCGTCCATACAACGCTTCAAACGGAGCCATCTGGATGCTCGCTTGATAGCTGTTGTTGTACGCAAACTCAACCAATCCGAGATGTCGGTGCCACCCGCCCCCAAAATCCAGGACACATGCTCGCAGCATATCCTCGAGAGTCTGAATAGTGCGCTCTGACTGCCCGTCCGTCTGTGGGTGAAACGCTGTGCTGAAGCGAAGCCGTGTCCCTAGGGCCGTCTGTAAACTCCTCCAGAAGTGCGAGACAAACCTCGAGTCCCTATCCGATACAATGGAAATGGGTATCCCGTGCAATCTGACCACCTCGGCCAAGTACATCTGTGCCAGTCGATCCAATGGCCAAGTCATCTGAACCGGTAAGAAGTGAGCGGATTTGGTGAGTCTATCCACGACCACCCAGATCGCATCCGCTCCAGTCTGAGCTCTCGGCAATCCAGTGACAAAATCCATAGTGATATGATCCCACTTCCATTCAGGGATTGGAAGACTCTGCAACTTGCCGGCAGGTACACGATGCTCGGCCTTCACTTGCTGACAAGTTAAGCAGTGCGCGACAAATCTGCCAATGTCTCTCTTCATGCCGCTCCACCAGAACTGTCCCTTGAGGTCCTTATACATCTTAGTCCCACCAGGATGGATGGTATAAGGTGTATAATGAGCCTCCCGCAAGATCTGCTCTCGAATCTCTGAGTCCATAGGCACGCAAGCTCGGTCCCTGTACCGTAGTACTCCCGAAGCATCAACTGAGAAATCCCCTGTCTCGCCAGCCTGAATCTGCTCTCGAATCCTCATCAAATGGGGGTCCTCACTCTGTTTCTCCCGGATCCTGTCCAACAGAGTGGGCTGCACGACCAAGGACAACAGTCTAGCAGAAACCCAAGG
>CM054930.1:23637797-23656794 GCA_029168755.2 Tillandsia fasciculata
TTTGGAATATTTGTAGAATATTACAACACAAAGTGGTTTGTATATTTAGCACAAATTTTTTTTTATAGTGTGATTTTTCGTGGCCATCCGTGATTTTTTTTTTTTTTTTTTTTTTTTTTTTTTGAATAAGTGTTAAAAGTTAACAAAGTATATTTTTACAAGATATTAAATTTTAGAATGATATTGTTTTTTTTTTTTTTTTTTTTTTTTGAGAGAAAAGGTAGTATTTTTTTTTTTTTGAATAAGTCTTAAAAGTTAACAAAGTAATATTTTTACAAGATATTAAAATTTTAGAATGATATTGTTTTTTTTTTTCTTTTTTTTTTTTGAGAGAGAAATTACCCTCATTTATTTGAAATAAACTTAGCACAAAATGTGAAGCAACTAGGCTTCGAACTCGAGTCTAAAATATTAATCATCAAACTCTTTGCCACTTGCACTAGGGACGATTGATATTATTGAGACAAAAATCACCACATAAGTAAACGGTGCGGTTAAGATAGCCTAGCCGTTGATTTGAATTAAAAGTGACACATGGTGGTCAAAACAAGTAAACAATTTGAACAAGTCATAAGCGATACGAAGGCACTTAAGATCGGTTGTCCAAATGAAGGATCAGTCATCGGTTTCTTTAGCCGATTGATAACAACAAATTTAAAAAATAGAATCGGTTTTCAGCAATATCAACTGAATAGAGATATGAGCCGAAACTTAAAAGGGATAGATACGAAAAAGGACAATGCGAAATTGTAGGATGCAAATTCTGCAATTAACGCAAATTGGGCAAACAGAATCTCGTATCAGCGATCACGGGGAGTCACTGTGATAACCCGGATCCCCTTGGAGGAGTTCCGGCTTGGTCGGCTGCTGGTGGAGGCCCTTGTTGATGTTAGTTTTGGGTTGCGCGCAAATCAGACTCATAATGGACTCAATGCAAAATTTGGATCAAGTTTGCCCATTCAAATGCTTTCGCCGAATTTTTAGAAGTGAATTTTGGCAAAACAGACAACAGTTTTGAATTCAGTGCGCGAAAACGGTCAAGATCGGCTATTTGCTTGTATTTTTTTGAGTCCGGACACCCGAAAACGGACAACTAGAAATTTTAGGTGTAATCGGGTGCACGGGGTAGTCGTGGATCAGGGGAGGCCACGTGGCGGCCTCGGAATGGCCGACGCACGCGGCGCAGTCCACGGGAGCCGCGCGGGGGAGCTGTGAACCAGGAGGCGCCACGTGGCGACCTGGGGTTGGCCGGCTCACGCGGAGGCGCCGCGGGCATGTGGGCAGGTGAGAGGGTCGTGCGGGGGCAGGGCGGGCAGGTGGCCGCCTGTACGAGGGGGGCCACGTGGCGCCCCGCGATTGGCGGGCGCCACGCGCCCCGCTGGGCTGTTCGGGCCACGCGGCAGCGCCCGGGTGGCCCGGCGCCCGCTGCCCCGTGTTCGGGACATGCGGTGCGCTCGGAGCGATCCGGGCGCTATGCGGATCGGGGGCCCGCGTCCTCTGTTTGGCGCCCGGTTGTTCCGGGCGCCCGAAAATGTCCCCCAAAGTTCACTTTTTGGATTTTGGAGATTTGCCTATAAATAGGCCTTCTCACCCTCTTCTCTTGGTTTTTTTTGGAGGATTTTTGAGGAGGGATTTCTGGCAAAGCTTCTTCACCTTGTGTTCTTCATTTCCAAGGATCTTGAAAATTTTTGGAGGCCACGGCATCGACAATTTCTGCGATTCGGCATACTGCGACGTTCCTCTTTCGGTAACTTTTTTCGTCGCTGTTCAGTCCGCGAGCTCCCCTGGGCTACCCTGAAGGAATTTTCAGCCGATTCTTGTGGCATCGTTTTCACGATAGGTAGGTCTTTGTTTTCCGTATTTATCACTTCCCTCCATTTCGAGTTTTTACTGGGGTTTTCGGAGCATATTTAGACCCCATTTTTCTGCGACAATTTTTGGACAGCGGTGGAGTGTTTATGCCTTTTCTCGGCCGACGGGTATCAGAACGGGGAGTTTAAATAGTCGATTTGAATCTACACTTCGCGAGGATCGTAGACGTGATTTTTTCTGGAATTTTCGGAAGTCATTTCGCAGGTGAAAAATGGCTGTTTTGGGACTGTTGCGCAAACAGTATGATGCAGATTTTCTAGGACTAAGTTTTACACTGTGTTCGGCTTTTGTTACAGTTTTCGCTGAGTTTTGGTGTTCCGCGAGGAAGAGGGAAGTTGGAAATTTTCATCACGATCGAGGTGAGCATTTTTTTTTTTGGCCCCGGATAGAAATTGTGCTTGATTTCACATCGCGCCTTTGTCGCGCGCCCACTGATTTTTGCACCGCATTGTTGGACAGCACTTCATTGTTTTACTCGCCACTATTGATCCGAGAGGAGTTTTTGGGAGATTTTGGATTCGTTGGGACTGTAGACACTGGGAGAACGCACACGCCAGATTTTAGTCGATCGGATTTCAGATCTGTGCGTTCCAGGTGGTTGGTTGTTGTTACCTCTTTTATGGCATACTCACTAGGGCTATTGGAGAGACCCCTGATTTATTGATTATTAGTTTGCCACCCTATTGGAAATCATATATAATTAAAGTAATCTGATTAATTCTCAGCCTATTTATGTGGGATTGATATATTATAGTGGTAATATATTAGCATGCCATGTTAGCACTTAGTCTTTCATGAAAATTGATTATATGTTGGGACAAGATATATCCTATGTGCGGGTACTACATGATGATTTTATGGACATGTATAGTTGGATTGTGATTATGACCCGATGATTTATTCCTTTGTGAAATTGTTACATGATACTCTTTCTTCTATCTTTCTTGAGAACACTTGCATGCTTGTATGGACATCTAGATAGGCCATATTTTATTACTACACTATCATATTGGAATTTGACTTAGGAAAAACTATGATTGTTCTTGTCCTCCTTTTTATTTAGACTTGTGATTCATGTTGCTCGGGTTCGAGCAGGGGTTTGGGATAGTGTAGTCGAGATCATTGGGTCTGGGAGAGGTTGTACCGGATTTTGGACTTGTGGAGTATTGCGGCAACCGCGGACATTAGGCGGTCGACTGGATGTTGATTATTCTACCAGATTGTGGACTTGTGGGGTGTTGCGGCAACCGTGAATATTGGGCGGTTGACCGGATGTTTACTTTTGCATCGGATTGGGATCGGGGTTTGGTTAGTGACATGGAGTCTCCCACTTTGAGCATAGTCGTGACTAAGCCCTGCTATATTGTGTTATGTCCGACGGATTACTTCCTCGTGTGGGTAGCTCCCCTCGAGTGCCACTCCGGAGTGTGTGACTGTACCAGGTAGGTGCCGATCAGTTATTAGGTTCTTAAGTTCCTTACTACATCGGTGTTATGCATTGGCCAGCATACCCGATGATAGTGGCAGAGCAGGCAGTATCGGGTTTTATTCCGATCCATTGGATTGGGTTTATTTTGACAGATACTGTTTACTGGTGCATGCATACAGTTGTTTTATTCGGTACTGCATTAGAGGCATAGTAGTGATAGTTTTCCCTTATCGGTTGTCTATTTAGCTTACTACTTTACTTTTCTTTTGCCTCTGGTAGACTTGGTGGGTACGTCGGATATTGGGGATTTACCCAATGGGGGCAACTAGTTTTATCAGTGGTTCTCACTCCCATTGTTGTTTTTCCTCCTTTTCTCCTTTGTCTTGTAGAGTCTTCTGCGGGAGCTGCTGGGCCTTTAGCGGCTGATCGAGGCAAGGGGATTGCTGAGTAGATAGATCTTCTGCCTGATAGTGAGTATGTGGCTAGACTGTTGGTGTACCCCCTTTTTCTCAGACTGATGTACTTTTATTTTTGGGTTTGGCTTTTGCCAGCTAGTTGTATTATTTTGGTGAGCTGGGAGAGACTATTGTATTTATTACTGTTGTAGTTTTTAGTTTAGCTCGTTACTTGTGCTCTTTTATTGCTTATCTTATATCTGAGCAGGTTTTCGGCGCTTCGTGTACGCGGGAAACTCCGTGTGCACGATGGATCTGTAGGCGGGCCCGGGTTCTGGTTTACCCCGGGGGCGTGACAGATTAGGTTGGTATCAGAGCTTAGGGATATGTCAGTTGGGACTTAGGAAACCCTAGGCTTTTGGTAGACCCTAGGATGGTAGGGCGTGTGAGATGTGACATTTTGCGAAAGCCGGTGATTTATGTATTTGACTCTTCCTGTGAGTTAAGAGGGATCGACATGCCCTAACTTCTGTTGGACAATTATGTTGGTTGCAGACAACATAAAGTTACAAAGTAGGGGGATGTCTTTGACTTTCGCTAGATTTGGTCGAGTATGTTTGTGTTCTGACATGTGTTTTCTGGTGACAGGATGTCCCCCTGTCGTCGTTTTCCAACCCGGGGTACCCCCACACCCTCAGAGGAGCCTGAGCAGATGGTGTCCGTCGAGCTGGGGGAACTGCGGGCCTTGATGACCTATTTAGTGGCGAGGAGTTTTCGACAGGCAGTAGCGGTAATGGCAGCTGCGGCAGGATGACAGGTGTATCTTTTGCGGGGGCCAGCATTTTGCCAGTACCTGTGAGCAGAGGTGGGGTCACTGTTACAGATGTGGACAGCCGGGGCACATTCGAGCTACGTGCCTCCCGAGGACAGCTGCAGCACCCCCCTTTGACATCTGCCTCTTATGTACCCCATCAGACTCCTAGATGCCTTTTCTGTGGAAGCCAGCATCCACCTCACTTTTGCGATCAGCGTGGGGGGCGTTACTGTCTGGACACCTGCGGTCTTCATGCCCGCTACTGACATTTGCGGCACCGACTTTGACGTCAGTTCCTACTACTTCTCAGCTGCGACCGGGAGTTTTACTGTCAGATCCCCAGGCAGACCGAGCTGCGTCTCCCCGCCCTTCTGATGGGAGACAGGCGTTGACGAGCGGCCAGGATTGCTTAGCGCAGGCGGAGGATTCTACTACAGCTGACTGTGTGGTGGCAAGTATGATTTACTTTCTGGAATTAAAGTTCACATTTTGTGTGATTCAGGAGCATCTCATTCATTTATTAGTAGTGCATTCGCATTGTTATATGGATTGAGGTAGGATGATTACCGCATGCACGAGAAGTTCAGATTCCTGATCCTGCTTTGCACGTGAAGGAGGATTTTTGGTCCTGCCCTATGCAGCTTGAGTCTTGGATTATGCCAGCAAACCTGATGGCCTTGAGATAGTTGTGGGATTTTGATGTTGTCACGCCCCGGGTCGAAACTGCGATCCGGGCTCGCCAACAGATCCGCCGCCTATACGGGAAGCCCCGTATAGACGTAGCGACTAACCTGCAAAAGATCATCTACACTAACAGATATCAGAGCTGAAAAGTAAAGCTGAAATAAAAATAAATACAACTCCAACATAATACAACCCAAGTCCTCACCAAAATACATAAGTCTCTCAGCAGTAAAAGAAAAGTACAACTCTATACCTCACTATAAGGGTCGCTCAACATATAACTCACAAAATCCAAAAAGGGGGTACCTCTACTCTCTCCCAGAAGACGACTGGTAGGGATCTATCTCGCGACTCCCTTACTTCGATCTGAAGAAGTAGGAACAGCAACTGGAGCAGCAGGAACAGGAGCAGAAGTCCCTGGGGAAAAAATACACCACGGCGGATGTGAGAACTACATCCCACAGTAGTTCTCAGTGGGTACCGCCAACAAGCCCGACGGTCTGCCCACTAAGTCTACTAGAGGCATAAAGTAACAAATGCAGTGCTGAAAGTAAAAGCTGGAAAAGTAAACTCTACAGCTACTATGCCTCTATCTAGATGCTCAAGGAGTGGAACAGAAAGAAACATGGTGCATCTACTAACTCTCAACTCAGATCACCCAATCCACACTGACTGCCTCCTCGGGTCCAGTCAAACCTGCACCTACCTACTGCCGTTACATCCACGGAGGACCGGACTTACGTAGGGCGTCCGTGACTGCCAAAACTGGCCCAGCCAGAGGGTCTGTGTCCGTGACTGCCAAAACTGGCCCAGCCAGAGGGGCTGCATCGACAAGTCGCGATAGAAAGTATCAGGCCCAACTCCGGAGTGGCACTCGAGGGGCGCGACCCCATCGAGGAAAGTATCAGCGCATCTCTGTCGAGCTCAAATGTGGCTCATGCAGGCTATAATCCAAATTCTCGATCAACAAGATCGGCTATAACCAACAAAATACTGTCTCACTCACAGGCTGAAAAACTACACAGCAGAGACCCACTGTCACTCTGACGTCTCCCAAAAGAAACCATGATCTACAGACGGCTATCAGACTCCACTCGGTCCCCAGACACGAGTGTAAAATGCATCCCATAACAACCCGACCTCTCGGCCCACTACCCGGGCGAGGAAAACTCTAAGTCCAGGATGAAACAGTAAATAGTGGTGTGGGAATGTCTAGAGCAATAATAACCTAGCCCAAGTTGGAGTTTTCTACAAGTCTGGCTGAACATGCTGCATATGGCGGGGGTGCTAGGTCAAGTTCCAAAATAACAATAATTTAACAGGTTGTAGGAAACAATAAATCACATGATCATCTGAATACATCAGGAACATCAATTTCTACAAACTAGCATGCTATCAATATACTATGCCAATCATGCAAGTTCCTACACAGATAGAATTAATGTGCAATCCGTAGATCTTGAAGACGAGGCAACCCACCTGAAGAGCTGAACTGTCCAAAGTCCCATAGCTGAAAATACCAGGAAAACAATATATCCAGATCCAACGGGTCCAGCAATACCCGCAAACCCTCCTGGGTACAACACACAAGGCTTACAGTTACACTTTATTCCCAAAATTTAACCAAGTAAACACAATCTGCAAATCAGCCCCAAAGATGTAAATTATTCACCGGCAGAAAGGGCTCTGAAAAATCCGATAAAAATACTACTGTGATCGTCGCGTCGAGACCTTCGAAACGGGTACCTACACGTTCAATTCCGAGCCCCGTAGGCCGAGTTACAAATTCCACAACACAGGGTGCGCAAAACCTCATAACCACACAACTGTAAGCCCATGCACAGATAAAGGGAGAAAAATATACCTCCGGGCAAGCCTCAGAAAAATCCCAGAAAAATACTATGATAATCCTTGCGACGAGTAGATGCGAAAAGTGTACAGGCTCGTCTCGATCCGACGCTCGAGCACGGAGATAAAATTCTGGCAAGGTGCTGCTGTCAAGATAAAAACCCAGCGGCAATAAGGGTTAAAAACATACCAGGAACCCCTATAAAAGCTCAGATGCGAGGAAAGTGGACAATACAAAAAACATAGGTCTACCTCTCATGGATCCAACGCCGCAAAAATTGTCCAAAAATACTATCGGGGTAGCTCTGTGGACCTCTCAGACTGAAGTGCAACGATAACAGTCCTCCGATGAAATAACGTCGCTCTGCGCTACGATGCCGAAGTCGTCGACGCCGCGGCCTCCAAAAAAATCCAAGCTTCCTTCGCAAGATGCACAACAAGGTGAGCAACAACTTTGGTGAAGGGTGCAAAGTCCAGAGAGCTCGGGAAAAGCCTCAACTCGGTGTGCAAAGGGCCTATTTATAGGCTCAAACCCGAAAAATCCAAGAAAAAGCAAAGTTGGGCTTTTGGGCCCCAATTTCGGGCGCCCGGGGCTTTCGAGCTGCTACAGTGTTGGGCCGGCCCAACACTGTGCTCGCCCGAATTAGCCTGGAGCCGCCACGTGGCCCGACAGCTCTCCCCGTGCCCGGCGCACGCGCCCCCGCCACTCGCGGAGCGCCGCGTGGCCCGACAGCGGGGCGTGGGGCGGCTGCGCCCGCCCAACCGCCCACGTCGCGGGCACCTGCCCCCAACTGCCCCCAACTGCTCCCCTGGTGCGTGGACCGCGTGCGCGTGAGCCAGCCACTCACAGGCTGCCACGTGGCGCGCCCTGGTCCATGCGCTAGGCCGCAAACCCCCGTGGACCGCGCACCGAGAGCCCGCCAGTCAGGAGCCGCCACGTGTCCCCCGCACTCGGCCCATGCACCAGCGCCAACATTCTGTGGACCGCGCCGTGTGAGCCGGCCAATTCGGTGATGCCACGTGGCACCAGGCCGGTCCACGGCTTCCCCCATGCACCAGAATGCGCGAAAAACTTCCGGGGGTCCGTTTTTTGGCATCCGGACTCCGAAAAAGGCAAGTAAATAGCCGATTTTTGATGTTTTTTCACGCTGAATCCAAATATGACCTCGGATTAGCCTAAAGCCCTTTTTAAATTCTGACAAAAACAGCCAGAAGGCAGGCTCAATCCCGAAGCCTCACTAAGTCCATCCAACGCGTCCATTTGACGCGTTGTGGGTCCCACACACCAACAATAGGTGTTCTACAACACGAGTCATGGGAGAAGCTACACGGGGATCGAGGTCACTACAGATGTGGTGCTTGGAATGGACTGGCTGGCATGGTATTTCACGATGATTGACTGTGCCGCAAGGACGGTGACTTTAGAGAGCCAGGCCGGTAGGTGTTTGTGTATCGGGGATGCTGGGGTGTTTTCTTCACCACCATGATTTTGACTTCACAGGCGAGGCAGATGATTTGCAGAGGATGTGTAGCCATTTGGCTAGTGTTGTTGAGGGGCCTACGGCGGCACCAGGACTCGGGGATATCCCTATCATTCGCGAGTTCCCGAATGTTTTTCCCACTAGAGTTGACGAGTATGCCGCCGGATAGAGAGATTGAGTTTATGAGTGACGTAGTTCCGAGAACTGCGCCAATCTCGAAGGCACCCTATTGGATGACATCGCAGAGCTGCGAGAGTTAAAGGCGCAACTCCAGGATTTGATGAATAAGGGTTTTGTTAGACCGAGTGTGTCGCCTTGGGGAGCACCGGTGCTGTTCATGAAGAAGAATGATGGTTCACTTAGTCTCTGCGTGGATTATCGAGAATTGAATAAAGTGACCCTCAAGAACAAGTACCTTTTGCCGCACATTGATGATTTGTTTGACCAGCTACAAGGGTCTTGTGTCTTCTCGAAGATTGATATGCAATTTGGTTATCACCAATTGAAGGTGAAGGCCGAGGACATTTTGAAGACAGCTTTCTGGACGGTACGGGCATTATGAGTGCACCGT
The DNA here is from genome assembly GCA_029168755.2 of Tillandsia fasciculata. NCBI lineage: Eukaryota > Viridiplantae > Streptophyta > Magnoliopsida > Poales > Bromeliaceae > Tillandsia > Tillandsia fasciculata. The sequence continues at coordinate 23,646,892 of CM054930.1, forward strand.
CATGCCTTTTGGAGTGATTAATGCCCCTGCCGCATTTATGGACTTGATGAACAGAATTTTTCGGCCGTATTTGGATCGATTCATAGTGGTGTTCATCGACGACATCCTGGTTTACTCCCGGAGCGATGTGGAGTATGAGGAGCACTTGAGGATCGTGCTATAATTTCTTCGAGAGAGGAAGTTGTAAGCCAAGTTGGTAAAATGCGAGTTCCGGCCCCAGGTGGTGGTTTTCTTGGGCCATGTATTTTCCGCCGCAGATGTGGCAGTGGATTTGGTGAAGTTAGAAGCAGTTCGAGTTTGGCCCCGACCGATGACTGTGACTGAGGTGCGCAGCTTCAGGGGCTTAGCTAGATATTACCGTCGGTTGTGGAGAGCTTTGCGAAGCTCTCCATACCTCTCACTCGTTTGACTCGTAAAGGAATTAAGTTTGTTTGGAGTGAGGATTGCCTGAGGAGCTTTGAGGAACTGAAAAGCATATTGATGTCAGCTGCTATCCTTTCCCTTCCTATCATAGGGAAAGGATATGTGATCTACAGTGATGCGTCGCATAGTGGGCTTGGTTGCGTGTTGATACAGGAGGGTGGGGTAATTGTGTAGTAACCATGGGTTTATTTGCCCTTTTGGACCTTCCCTTGAATTCATTAAACCGCTTACCGACTAAGGGGTCCGGGGGTGACTGATAATTTTCGTATTTTCTGGGTAGGCCGTCGGGGCTCGCGGGTAATTTTGGAAAATAAAGCTCGCAAAACGGAGACCGTCGGCGCAATCGGTTTTGGATTCCGACTCCGGAATCTCCCAGAATAAATTCCGGAAGTTTTGTACGACCCTGGTGACTAACCCAAAATATCGGGGCGGACTGGACCCAGGTTCGCACCCTGATCGACCCTTCTAAATAATTTGGGGTTAGCCCGATTGCGCCAAGTTGGCTATTTAATCTGGTTGGGGTTTTGGGTTTGGAGAAAACCCACCCTTCGTATTATTTTTCTTCTTCCTTGCCCTAGGCGTACGACACCGAGCGTAACGAGGAACCGATTTCCCCAACCTTCCTCTTCCCCATCCGACCCCGTGGAGAACTAAGGCGGAGCGACCGAGGAGAGGGAAGATCGCCGGCACGCCCTTCGGTATCAAGCGCGCAAGAACGGGACGATCCCTTTTTCCCATCGATCAACCCTAGCCGCGAATCCGAGGTGAGCGTAAATTAGGGTTCGTTATTTTTTTCTTGGTTCTTGTTCGGGAGCGGGAGGAGGAGGGTCGGCACAGCCGCCGGAGCCGGCGCGCATGGGGGGCCGCGCGTGCGAGCGACCCGACCCCGCGGCCGGTGCGGGGCCGGGCGCGTGCGCGCACCGCATGCGGGCAGCGCCGCATGCGGGCGGCGGCGCGCGCGCGCGCGCATGCGGGCGGCGCTGCGCGCGGGCGCCGCAGGCGGGCGGCGCCGCGCGCGCGCGCCCGCGTGCGGGCGGTGCTGCGCGCGGGCGCCCGCAGGCGGGCGGCGCCGCGCGCGCGCCCGCGTGCGGGCGGCGCCCGCATGCGGGCGGCGCCGCATGCGGGCGGCGCCGCAGGCGGGCGGCGCGCGTGCGCGCCCGCGTGCGGGCGGCGCCGCGCGCGCACGCGCCCGCGTGCGGACGGCGCCGTATGCGGGCGGCGCTGCGCGCGGCGCCCGCGTGCGGGCGGCACCCGCATGCGGGCGGCGCCCGCATGCGGGCGACGCCGCATGCGGCCGGCGCCGCGCGCGGCGCGCGCGCGCGCACCCGCGTGCGGGCGGCGCCGCATGCGGGCGGCACCGCATGCGGGCGGCGCCGCATGCGGCGGCGCTGCGCGCGGGCGCCGCGCGCGGGCGGCGGCATACACGGGCGGCGCCGCGTGCGGGCGGCTACGCGCGCGGGCGGCACGCCGCCCAGCCGCGCGGGGCCGGGAGCATTCGTGCGGGCAGTGCACGAGGGGTAGGAGTCGGGTGTTCCAGTTTTGTTAGCTTAGCAAACTATTGAGTTACTAACTCCCGTACCGCAGGTTCGTGTAGGTCCGGGCGGACTCACCGAGATGCGAAGGAACCTAGCATCGATCGGGAGTGCGTCAACGAAAAAGGTAGATTTTCTTTTGTGGCATAGTGTAGTGTTAGTATTTAAGAAAGGATATGAATTACATGTTAATCGGTACTAACGCTGACGGTTTCTGTGGTTTAATGCATTACCCCGTGTCTGGGTTACTATGCTCGAGATGCGACACGCGCACCCGCGGTCTGGCCACCGCAAAGGGTGCTCTTTTCCGGAAAGGCGGTCTTTGACCCGTGTTTACCCACGAGGTGATGTAGTGGGGGCCCCCGTAGGTGTGGGGTTTGAGGCACCAAGGTGTGAGCGGTGCGACCCATCGGGATTGGTGCCCGACGAGGTCAGGTGTCACAGGTGTTACAGGGGTTACAGGTGTTACAGGTGTTACAGGGGTTACAGGTGTTACAGGTGTCACAGGGGTTTACGAGTTACGTTTTGAGTAGGGTGGTCGCTCCGGCTAGTCTTGCTTTTGTGGCTTGGTATTACTTTACTGTTTTATTATTTCATCATGATAGTGTCGCTGACTACCCACTCTGTGACAGGTACTTCCAGGGGTGAGCGGTAGGTGACGGTGAGGCCGAGGTGGGAGCAGTCGGGCTGTGGGAGCCCCAGTCTGCCGCTGTGTCACTTTCCCTGCATTTCATCTCATTTCATGCTGTAGGCTACTGTGTGGTTCTCGATACCCTCGTGGGGTCGCTGTGATTGTGGATGTTGGGACATTGGATGTGAGACTTGGTGTCTTTCTTTTATTTTCTTCCGTAGGCCAATTTCAAAGAAACAAATGACTTATGAACGATAAGAAAATGATTGTGAAAACCGTTTTAAAAACTTAGGTGTCGTGTGGGCACCCCCTTCAAAACCCTGTGGATTTATACATTGCGACAACGGCTTTCAAAACCTAAGTGCCGTGTGGGCATGACTTCTAACTATGTGGTTTTATGCTAAAAGAATCGAACGGCCTCGGATTTTGTGTTTCTTCCGTATGTGTACCTCGTCTGGCTTGGTTGTGATTAAAGAAATGCTTGCTTTACTCTATTGTATTGTCTGCGACGCCGTGCATATACAGAGGAGACTCTGCCCGTTCGCCGAGTAAATCTGTACATGCGGCGGGTCTGGGCACGCGCCGGGGAAGAAGGTTTTCAACAAACAAAAAATGTACGCGCCAAACGCTTACTTTGGTGCATCGTTTCCGCTAAATAAAACCCCGGGGCGTGACAGATTAAGATGGTATCAGAGACAATTCCTTTAATCACAACGGTGACGGTCCAACATCCACGGGAGTACCACACCTAACCACAAATGAATGAAATGTGTAGGGCGTAGGGGTGTAGGACGCGAGCGATCGGGGGAGGGAAAGAGTCTGAGTTCTTTTCCTCGATAAGTGGTCGGACGCATATTCGTAAGGGCTAGGACTGACTGTTCTTTGTGTGTGTACAGATAGAGGGTTGGCCCAGGGAGCAACTGACAACGGAAATGAATATCGCCGACGAAGCCAATCGTCTGCTCCGCAACCAGTTGCGAGACGTGGCGGGACAACTGCTGACCCTTGCAGAGCGCCTGAGCATACTGATACAGGAACTAGAGGGCGTCGACAAATTCCGGGGCGGCAGCGGAAGGATCACCCCTCTCGGCATGCCACCGACGGGCCCTCCCGCCTTCCAGGAGGTTACTAACTTGGCCGTGCACACCAGCGAGGAGCGCGCCCGGCAGGGATACTCTTACCCCGGGCCGGCAGGGGACCCCCAGCGGAAGGACCGGGCAAACAAACGCCCGAGAGCCGAGCAGAACCTTGGTCAGGCGACAGAGGAACCTAGGCCACCGAAGCCGTGCATCATATGCGGCAACGCGCACCCCATGACGAGTTGCCCGTGGCGGGACGGGCACTGTTTCCGGTGTGGCAAGCCGGGCCACACACGTTACGACTGCCCTTCGAAGCCGCGTGCCACTAGATCCCCGGCGCCGTGGCGTGAGGAGCCTAGGGGGGCTGCTGCCCCCACCCCTCATAGGGGCCCCGCCCCAAAGAACCGGCCGAGCCCGCACCCGAAGAATGCACCGGAAGGCGTACAAGGACTTAGAGGGAACGCGCACGTGCAACCGGAATCCTGCATCATCTGCAAAGGTGCACACCCAGTGGCGGAATGCACTTGGAGGTACCATTACTGTAACCGGTGCGGCTTGCCAGACCATACCTACGCCTCCTGCCCCCAGGGACCAACCCGTGACCTCGCCACCGTACCCCCACCGCCGCGAGGACCAGAGAGCACTGCGGCTCCCGTTCGGGTAAAGGACACCCCCGGCGACCAGCGATCCGCTTACTCTTTGGACAGCAGGCCCCTGCCGCAACACGCGGTGCGACGCTGGCCCAAGGGCTGTGGGCGGGCTTCCTCGGCCGCTCCGGCGGACGATGCGACCTCCCAGAGTAGGGAGTGACAGGTACGTACTTATTTGTTTTTTTTTTTTTTTTTTGTTTGTTGTTCTCCTCTCCTACGTTGTCTAGATAGGAGTACTCTCCGGGCCGGAGCGACCCGCCCCCTTTTGACCCTTGCGAGCCTTTCCCTACCTTTAGCCTTACCCTTTGAACTCTTTGACCGCTCCGATTTCCGCAATAAATTGGGAACGACGGTCTTTTCTAAGTTTGGCCTGCAATCGGGCTACTCTTAGCACCGAGTTCGGAACGAGGACATCCCGGAGACCGCCTCCCGGACCCGGTATGGCCATTAAGAGTTTGCGGTTATGCCGCTCGGGCTTACGAACGCCCCCGCGGTCTTTATGGACATGATGAACCGGACCTTTAGACCCCTCCCGGACCGGTTCGTAGTAGTCTTCATCGACGACATACCGATCTTTTCACCCACCGACGAGGAGCACGGGGACCATTTACGGACGATACTCCAAACCCCCAGAGAATAGAAGCTGTTCGCTAAGCTCAAAAAGTGCGAATTCTGGCTACGCGAAGTGGGATTCCTGGGGCACGTGATCTCGGCAAGAGGAATCGCCGTGGACCCCAAGAAGGTGGAGTCGGTGATCGACTGGCAGCCACCGACGACGGCGACGGAGATCCGCAGCTTCTTGGGATTGGCGGGGTACTACCGACGTTTCGTCGAGGGTTTCTCGAAAATTGCGGCCCCTCTAAACCGGTTGACCAGAAAAAGGAGAAAAGTTTGTGTGGACGGCCCAAGGCCAGGAAAGCTTCGAGGAACTAAAGAAAAGGCTAACCAGGGCACCAATACTGGTGCTGCCGACCCCCGGAGAGGACTACGAGGCATGCTGCGACGCCCCGAGAACCGGCCTTGGGGGTGTTTTAATGCAGCAGGGGAAGGTATTTGCCTACGCTTCTAGGCAACTCCAGGACTACGAAAAGAACTACCCGATACACGATCTGGAGCTGGCCGCAGTGGTGTTCGTTCTAAAGTTATGGAGACACTACCTCTTTGGTGTCCACAGTAACATTTTCTCGGACCACTAGAGCCTTAAATACCTGTTCACTCAAAAGGAACTCAACCTGCGGCAGAGGCGGTGGTTGGAATTACTGAAGGATTACGACTTGACAATCCAATACCACCCCGGAAAAGCAAACGTGGTGGCAGATGCCCTAAGCAGAAAAGGGGGGTTGGAAGGGGGTTCAGCAGCCGCAATAAATGAGCAGGGCAACCTGATTGCGGACCTCGCACGATTAAGGTTGGAGGTGGTGCCAGCAGGCACGGTTGCGCAACTGCTAACGTTGGTGGTCAAGCCGACACTATTCGAGAAAATTCGGGAAGGACAACAGGCGGACTCGCACTTGCAGCTCGTGCGAGATAAAATCTCCCCAGACCAGGAGAATGACTTTGCAGTGGGAAGCGACGGCATTAAACGGTTCCGCGGGCGGTTTTGTGTGCCGGATTCGAAAGAATTGAAGGAGGAAATTCTAACAGAGGCACACAGCGCCCCTTATGCGGCGCACCCGGGAGGCACCAAGATGTACAGGGACCTCAAGCAGACCTTCTGGTGGCCCAAGTTGAAGAGGGATGTGACGCAACATGTGGCTCACTGCCTGGTGTGCCAACAAATAAAGGCAGAACATCAGCGGCCGGCGGGGAAATTACAACCTTTACCAGCGCCAGAATGGAAGTGGGATCATATCACCATGGACTTCGTCACCGGGTTCCCACGTTCGCAGCAAGGACATGACGCAATATGGGTCGTAGTGGACCGGCTGACCAAGTCAGCACACTTCCTGCCTATCCACACAACCTGGACCAGAGAGCGGTTGGCTCAGGTCTACCTCGGCGAGATTGTAAGACTGCATGGAGTACCGGCATCGATCACATCAGATAGAGACACGCGCTTCGTCTCGAAGTTTTGGCAGAGTCTGCAACGAGCTTTGGGAACCAAATTGCAGTTCAGCACGGCTTTCCATCCTCAGACAGACGGGCAGTCGGAGCGAGTGATACAGACGCTGGAGGATCTGCGTCGGGCCTGTGTACTCGACTGGGGGGTCGGTTGGGAGCGTTACCTGCCACTCGCAGAATTCGCTTACGACAACAGTCACCAGGCCAGCATCTAGATGGCGCCATATGAAGCCCTATACGGGAGACGCTGCCGATCCCCGATCTGCTGGGACGACTTGGGAGAACGGAAGTTCTTGGGACCCGACTTAGTGGAAGAGACGGAGGAGAAGGTGCGCCTCCTTAGACAGCGCTTACTGACCGCCCAGAGTCGACAAAAGAGCTACGCGGATCGGAGACGCCGCGACCTAGAGTTCCAGGTAGGAGAGCACGTGTTCCTGCGGGTCTCGCCGTCCAAGGGAATCAGGCGGTTCGGATTAAAGGGCAAGCTGAGCCCGCGGTTCGTGGGGCCGTCCGAGATCCTGGAGCGCATTGGCCCAGTGGCTTACCGACTTACCCTACCACCGAACCTCAACCAAGTTCACGATGTGTTCCATGTTTCAATGCTCAAGATATACCTCCCCGACCCATCCCATGTTCTGGACGTCTCGACACTCGAACTGAAAGAGGACCTAAGCTTCGAGGAAACCCCGGTGCGAATCCTGGCAAGAGAGAGCAAGACACTGCGAAACCGAGTCATTCCCTACGTGAAGGTGCTTAGGAACAACCACGAGGGGCGGGAAGCGACGTGGGAGCTAGAGTCAAAGTTGCGGGAGGCCTACCCCCACCTTTTCACCGCGGACCAGGGTTGAGTTTCGGGGACGAAACTCGTTTTTAGAGGTAAGTGGTGTAGTAACCATGGGTTTATTTGCCCTTTTGGACCATCCCTTGAATTCATTAAACCGCTTACCGACTAAGGGGTCGGGGGTGACTGATAATTTTCGTGTTTTCTGGGTAGGCCGTCGGGGCTCGCGGGTAATTTTGGAAAATATAGCTCGCGAAACGGAGACCGTCGGCGCAATCGGTTTTGGATTCCGACTCCGGAATCTCCCAGAATAAATTCCGGAAGTTTTGTACGACCCTGGTGACTAACCCAAAATATCGGGGCGGACTGGACCCAGGTTCGCACCCTGATCGACCCTTCTAAATAATTTGGGGTTAGCCCGATTGCGCCAAGTTGGCTATTTAATCTGGTTGGGGTTTTGGGTTTGGAGAAAACCCCCCCTTCGTATTATTTTTCTTCTTCCTTGCCCTAGGCGTACGACACCGAGCGTAACGAGGAACCGATTTCCCCAACCTTCCTCTTCCCCATCCGACCGCGTGGAGAACCAAGGCGGAGCGACCGAGGAGAGGGAAGATCGCCGGCACGCCCTTCGGTATCAAGCGCGCAAGAACGGGACGATCCCTTTTTCCCATCGATCAACCCTAGCCGCGAATCCGAGGTGAGCGTAAATTAGGGTTCGTTATTTTTTTCTTAGTTCTTGTTCGGGAGCGGGAGGAGGAGGGTCGGCACCGCCGCCGGAGCCGGCGCGCATGGGGGGCCGCGCGTGCGGGCGACCCGACCCCGCGGCCGGTGCGGGGCCGGGCGCGCGCGCGCCCCGCATGCGGGCAGCGCCGCATGCGGGCGGCGCCGCGCGCGCGCCGCCGCGGGCGGCGCCGCGCGCGCCCGCATGCGGGCGGCGCTGCGCGCGGGCGTCGCAGGCGGCAGCGCCGCGCGCGCCGCCCGCGTGCGGGCGGCGCCGCATGCGGGCGACGCCGCATGCGGGCGGCGCCGCACGCGCGCGCCCGCGTGCGGGCGGCGCCGCATGCGGGCGGCGCCGCATGCGGGGCGCCGCATGCGGGCGGCGCCGCGCGCGCGCGCCCGTGCGGGCGGCGCCGCGCGCGCACGCGCCCGCGTGCGGGCGGCGCCGCATGCGGGTGGCGCTTCGCGCGGGCGCCCGCAGGCGGGCGGTGCGCGCGCGCCCCGCGTGCGGGCGGCACCCGCATGCGGGCGGCGCCCGCATGCGGGCGACGCCGCATGCGGCCGGCGCCGCGCCGCGCGCGCGCGCGCACCCGCGTGCGGGCGGCGCTGCGCGCGGGCGGCGGCATACACGGGCGGCGCCGCGTGCGGGCGGCTACGCGCGCGGGCGGCACGCCGCCCAGCCGCGCGGGGCCGGGAGCATTCGTGCGGGCAGTGCACGAGGGGTAGGAGTCGGGTGTTCCAGTTTTGTTAGCTTAGCAAACTATTGAGTTACTAACTCCCGTACCGCAGGTTCGTGTAGGTCCGGGCGGACTCACCGAGACGCGAAGGAACCTAGCATCGATCGGGAGTGCGTCAACGAAAAAGGTGGGTTTTCTTTTGTGGCATAGTGTAGTGTTAGTATTTAAGAAAGGATATGAATTACATGTTAATCGGTACTAACGCTGACGGTTTCTGTGGTTTAATGCATTACCCCGTGTCTGGGTTACTATGCTCGAGATGCGACACGCGCACCCGCGGTCTGGCCACCGCAAAGGGTGCTCTTTTCCGGAAAGGCGGTCTTTGACCCGTGTTTACCCACGAGGTGATGTAGTGGGGGCCCCCGTAGGTGTGGGGTTTGAGGCACCAAGGTGTGAGCGGTGCGACCCGTCGGGATTGGTGCCCGACGAGGTCAGGTGTCACAGGTGTTACAGGGGTTACAGGTGTTACAGGTGTTACAGGGGTTACAGGTGTTACAGGTGTCACAGGGTTTACGAGTTACGTTTTGAGTAGGGTGGTCGCTCCGGCTAGTCTTGCTTTTGTGGCTTGGTATTACTTTACTGTTTTATTATTTCATCATGATAGTGTCGCTGACTACCCACTCTGTGACAGGTACTTCCAGGGGTGAGCGGTAGGTGACGGTGAGGCCGAGGTGGGAGCAGTCGGGCTGTGGGAGCCCCAGTCTGCCGCTGTGTCACTTTCCCTGCATTTCATCTCATTTCATGCTGTAGGCTACTGTGTGGTTCTCGATACCCTCGTGGGGTCGCTGTGATTGTGGATGTTGGGACATTGGATGTGAGACTTGGTGTCTTTCTTTTATTTTCTTCCGTAGGCCAATTTCAAAGAAACAAATGACTTATGAACGATAAGAAAATGATTGTGAAAACCGTTTTAAAAACTTAGGTGTCGTGTGGGCACCCCCTTCAAAACCCTGTGGATTTATGCATTGCGACAACGGCTTTCAAAACCTAAGTGCCGTGTGGGCATGACTTCTAACTATGTGGTTTTATGCTAAAAGAATCGAACGGCCTCGGATTTTGTGTTTCTTCCGTATGTGTACCTCGTCTGGCTTGGTTGTGATTAAAGAAATGCTTGCTTTACTCTATTGTATTGTCTGCGACGCCGTGCATATACAGAGGAGACTCTGCCCGTTCGCCGAGTAAATCTGTACATGCGGCGGGTCTGGGCACGCGCCGGGGAAGAAGGTTTTCAACAAACAAAAAAATGTACGCGCCAAACGCTTACTTTGGTGCATCGTTTCCGCTAAATAAAC
>CM054930.1:23656894-23703820 GCA_029168755.2 Tillandsia fasciculata
CGACCATCTCCGAAAACAACAAGTCCTCCGGAGTTTTTCTCAAATGTTTGAAAACAGTTTTTATCGCCGGTCATATGACGGGAACACCCGCTATCCAGGTACCAAGACGAACCATCATATGCATGCAAAGAAACATTGGTAGCAAGACAGGGAAAGATTTCACCTTTGCGCACCCAAACCTTTTTGGAGTACGTCGGTAATGGTCGTGAAGTTGATTTCCTAGGTGAGAGCGTCTTGCATGAAGAATTGCTGCTCCTTGATGCTGTCGTCTTGAGAGGTGTACTACCAAGGCTCTTTTCCGTCAATTTGATTGGAGTTGTTTCCCGAGGAATAGCCCTTTTGGTAGTTGTTGCAAGATGTTCTTGAGGTGTGCGTTTGGCTCCAGTCTTGCAGTTTCTTCTGATGTGCCCTGAAATGCCACAACGAAAACATACCTTGGATCTTGTCGATTCCGAAGAAGATGTAGTAGGTTCGTTGTCGTTGCTTGGCGTGAACACCGGTGTCGGAGGAGGAGATACCGACGGAGGCACAAATACCGTACCACTCGAACTTGGAATGTCTCCAGTTTGAGTGTATCCGAGGCCGAACTTGTTTCTTTGACCGAGACCAAGAAGTCTGTCCAACTTACTCCTTCCAGAAGAAAATCTCTGTAAGTCATCCTTTAGTTGGCGTATGGTCTCCGTCATTTCCAATTTTTCCTGTCGGGCCTCGCCGTTGAGCTTCAAGAAGTAATTCGCTTTGTTCACCATGTCTACATAACTCTTCTCGAAATGCTCATTGGACTCTTGAAGGGAAACATTTGTCTTAATCAGATTGTCCCTTTCCACTTCAAGATCGGTTGAGATAGAGGTTACTCTTTTTACTTCATCTTCAAGATCCAGTAATCTCTCTTTCAACCCCTTGTTTTGTTTAGCCAGTTTCTTTGAATCCCTCAAAAGCTTATGGTAGGCTAAAACAAAATCTTCACCTTCCGAATTATCTGACTCATCGTCCGTTGCAATCTTTTCCACAGTGGAGTTGGACAATGACTCGGATGTACTTGCCATTAAGCACATGAAGGAGAAGATGTAGTGGACGCGTGGAAAGCTGTCGCGTTGTCTTCTTCATCACTTGACGATGACTCATTTGACGTGGAGTTGTCATCCCAAGTAACTACTTGCATCGCCTTCTTCTTTGCCGGATTCTTGTTGGGACATTCCGTTGCTATGTGGCCGTAGCCTCGACATTTGAAACACTGAACTTGTCCCTCAGAACTTTTCTTATCCTTTGAGAAGTTCTCTTGGCTTCTTGACTTGACTTGTGCTTGAAGGACCCTTGCCTTTCTTTGACTTTCCGAAGGATTGAGTTTTGCTTGAATTTCCCCTTCGAAAGTTGCGGCGAAACTTCCTTGTCAAGAGAGCGAGCTGCTTCTCAAAGTCCTCCATAGAAATGTTCTCGTCGTCGTCCGAGGAGGATGAATCCGCGTCTTCTTCTTTAGTTGATTTCAATGCGTAACCTGAAGACTTAGAAGAGGATGCCTTTCCAGAAGAATAGTTAGTAGGAAAAGTCATTTCATAAGTTTGTAAAGCACCTACTAATTCTTCTACACGCATTTCGTCCGGGTGTTTAATTGTTTCAATGGCTGCACCCTTCGGGCGAAATCGTTCAGGAAGAGTTCTTAGAATTTTTCTTACAACTTTAAATTCTGGAATCTTCTCTCCCAAGTTAGCACATGAGTTCACGATGTCTTGCAATCGTGTGTAATAGTCAGTGAAGGATTCATTCTCTGCCATAGAGATAGAGTCAAACTTGCTCGTGAGCATTTGCAGTTTCTGAATCTTCACTAAGTTAGTTCCCTCATGCGTAACTTGAAGAACATCCCAGATTTCTTTCGCAGTCTCACATGCCGAGACGCGAGAGAACTCAGTTTGTGACAAAGCATTAAATAGAGCATTAATCCCTTTGCCATTGTAAGAAGATAAGTCTATCTCTTCCTTGGTCCATTTCGACCTAGGTTTTAAGGTGCGAACATCATCTAAAATTTCAGTTGGATTAGACCATCCTAATTCAATTGATTGCCACACCCTTTCGTCGATGGAAATTAAGAAAGCTTTCATCCGTACTTTCCAGTACGCATAATTAGTTCCATCAAAGAAAGGGGGTCGATTGATGTTTCCACCTTCAACCATTGTTTACAACCCTATTCCCGCTCTGATACCACTTGTTGGGTTTAGGTTAATAAGGATCTAATAGGGGAAAAAACACCTAGAGGGGGGTGAATAGGTGTAAACAATAAACACTCAAAAAATCATTGTGCGATAAAACCCAATGCGGAAAAATAAAAGAACACACAAGATTTTTACGTGGAAAACTCCAAACCGGAGTAAAAAACCACGGGACCGATAACACGGCGAAATCCACTAGAGTTAACACACGTACAAGGTGATATAACGTACTCACAGACGACTCAACCTTTTACCATACGCCCCTAGTCGATCTTCCCGCTCGCTCCACGACGCTTCTCGAATCCACGATCCGCGCCCAACGCTGAATCCACAGCGTCCAACGTCGAGTCCACGACGTCCAACCGAATCCACGGTCTTCACCCAATGGTACGCTTCGAATCCACGAACGCACCTCGCTCCGAATCCACGAGAGCGATAACACCTTGAATCCACAAGGCCACGCGAGTCCACGCGCCGATTTTGGGGTAAATCGTTGTTTGTTTGGGTGGTGATGATCCGCCGAATACTTAGATCAAGAGTAGATCGGAAATACCATCTAAGTATTCATTAGTTTGATTCAACTCAAGATGTGAGTATGAAAACCTAGAATCAAACTAATCAATATAGATGAAGAAACATAGAATAATTCTATTGATTTCCTTTCTTCTCTATATGTGGATCTAAGGCCGTATAAAATGATATGTGAAATGACGGCTCTATTTGGATTCCCCTAGAAAATGACCATAGGGCTATTTATAGGTTAGAAACCCTAGGAAGAATATTCGGATCAAAAACAAACTTTTCTGGAAAGTTTTACCGACGGCGATCCGGATTGTATAAGCCACGATCCGGATCGCAGACGCACAGAATGCAGTTTCCAGAAAATCACCTGTTCGGGATCCGGATCATAATCCACGATCCGGATCGTTCATACATTTTCACAAAACATCCCATTCGGGATCCGGATTGTACAAGCTGTGATCCGGATTGCAGCAATGTATGAACGAACACCTTTCGGGATCCGGATTGAAAGTCCACGATCCGGATCCTGAACATGTCCCATGTCCAGTTTTTGATGAATAAGCAGTTAAAACCTCTTCCAGGTGTTTCTACACTATAAGAAGTATTCGGATCATCAAAATTATTTAGTTAAACGTACCTGAACCTTTTGAATTCTTCTTTCTTGAGATTGAGGTATACGATCCGAAGTTTCTTCATCTTCAATCTTCAAGACTTAATACAATCACGAAATACGCCAACTCAAATTCCGTAACAGAGCTGAACTGTCCAAAGTCCCATAGCTGAAAATACCAGGAAAACAATATATCCAGATCCAACGGGTCCAGCAATACCCGCAAACCCTCCTGGGTACAACACACAAGGCTTACAGTTACACTTTATTCCCAAAATTTAACCAAGTAAACACAATCTGCAAATCAGCCCCAAAGATGTAAATTATTCACCTGCAGAAAGGGCTCTGAAAAATCCGATAAAAATACTACTGTGATCGTCGCGTCGAGACCTTCGAAACGGGTACCTACACGTTCAATTCCGAGCCCCGTAGGCCGAGTTACAAATTCCACAACACAGGGTGCGCAAAACCTCATAACCACACAACTGTAAGCCCATGCACAGATAAAGGGAGAAAAATATACCTCCGGGCAAGCCTCAGAAAAATCCCAGAAAATACTATGATAATCCTTGCGACGAGTAGATGCGAAAAGTGTACAGGCTCGTCTCGATCCGACGCTCGAGCACGGAGATAAAATTCTGGCAAGGTGCTGCTGTCAAGATAAAAACCCAGCGGCAATAAGGGTTAAAAACATACCAGGAACCCCTATAAAAGCTCAGATGCGAGGAAAGTGGACAATACAAAAAACATAGGTCTACCTCTCATGGATCCAACGCCGCAAAAATTGTCCAAAAATACTATCGGGGTAGCTCTGTGGACCTCTCAGACTGAAGTGCAACGATAACAGTCCTCCGATGAAATGTCGCTCTGCGCTACGATGCCGAAGTCGTCGACGCCGCGGCCTCCAAAAAAATCCAAGCTTCCTTCGCAAGATGCACAACAAGGTGAGCAACAACTTTGGTGAAGGGTGCAAAGTCCAGAGAGCTCGGGAAAAGCCTCAACTCGGTGTGCAAAGGGCCTATTTATAGGCTCAAACCCGAAAAATCCAAGAAAAAGCAAAGTTGGGCTTTTGGGCCCCAATTTCGGGCGCCCGGGGCATTCGAGCTGCTACAGTGTTGGGCCGGCCCAACACTGTGCTCGCCCGAATTAGCCTGGAGCCGCCACGTGGCCCGACAGCTCTCCCCGTGCCCGGCGCACGCGCCCCCGCCACTCGCGGAGCGCCGCGTGGCCCGACAGCGGGGCGTGGGGCGGCTGCGCCCGCCCAACCGCCCACGTCGCGGGCACCTGCCCCCAACTGCCCCCAACTGCTCCCCTGGTGCGTGGACCGCGTGCGCGTGAGCCAGCCACTCACAGGCTGCCACGTGGCGCGCCCTGGTCCATGCGCTAGGCCGCAAACCCCCGTGGACCGCGCACCGAGAGCCCGCCAGTCAGGAGCCGCCACGTGTCCCCCGCACTCGGCCCATGCACCAGCGCCAACATTCTGTGGACCGCGCCGTGTGAGCCGGCCAATTCGGTGATGCCACGTGGCACCAGGCCGGTCCACGGCTTCCCCCATGCACCAGAATGCGCGAAAAACTTTCGGGGGTTCGTTTTTTGGCATCCGGACTCCGAAAAAGGCAAGTAAATAGCCGATTTTTGATGTTTTTTCACGCTGAATCCAAATATGACCTCGGATTAGCCTAAAGCCCTTTTTAAATTCTGACAAAAACAGCCAGAAGGCAGGCTCAATCCCGAAGCCTCACTAAGTCCATCCAACGCGTCCATTTGACGCGTTGTGGGTCCCACACACCAACAATAGGTGTTCTACAACATGAGTCATGGGAGAAGCTACACGGGGATCGAGGTCACTACAGATGTGGTGCTTGGAATGGACTGGCTGGCATGGTATTTCACGATGATTGACTGTGCCGCAAGGACGGTGACTTTAGAGAGCCAGGCCGGTAGGTGTTTGTGTATCGGGGATGCTGGGGTGTTTTCTTCACCACCATGATTTGACTTCACAGGCGAGGCAGATGATTTGCAGAGGATGTGTAGCCATTTGGCTAGTGTTGTTGAGGGGCCTACGGCGGCACCAGGACTCGGGGATATCCCTATCATTCGCGAGTTCCCGAATATTTTTCCCACTAGAGTTGACGAGTATGCCGCCGGATAGAGAGATTGAGTTTATGAGTGACGTAGTTCCGAGAACTACGCCAATCTCGAAGGCACCCTATTGGATGACATCGCAGAGCTGCGAGAGTTAAAGGCGCAACTCCAGGATTTGATGAATAAGGGTTTTGTAGACCGAGTGTGTCGCCTTGGGGAGCACCGGTGCTGTTCATGAAGAAGAATGATGGTTCACTTAGTCTCTGCGTGGATTATCGAGAATTGAATAAAGTGACCCTCAAGAACAAGTACCTTTTGCCGCACATTGATGATTTGTTTGACCAGCTACAAGGGTCTTGTGTCTTCTCGAAGATTGATATGCAATTTGGTTATCACCAATTGAAGGTGAAGGCCGAGGACATTTTGAAGACAGCTTTCTGGACGGTACGGGCATTATGAGTGCACCGTCATGCCTTTTGGAGTGATTAATGCCCCTGCCGCATTTATGGACTTGATGAACAGAATTTTTCGGCCGTATTTGGATCGATTCATAGTGGTGTTCATCGACGACATCCTGGTTTACTCCCGGAGCGATGTGGAGTATGAGGAGCACTTGAGGATCGTGCTATAATTTCTTCGAGAGAGGAAGTTGTAAGCCAAGTTGGTAAAATGCGAGTTCCGGCCCCAGGTGGTGGTTTTTCTTGGGCCATGTATTTTCCGCCGCAGATGTGGCAGTGGATTTGGTGAAGTTAGAAGCAGTTCGAGTTTGGCCCCGACCGATGACTGTGACTGAGGTGCGCAGCTTCAGGGGCTTAGCTAGATATTACCGTCGGTTGTGGAGAGCTTTGCGAAGCTCTCCATACCTCTCACTCGTTTGACTCGTAAAGGAATTAAGTTTGTTTGGAGTGAGGATTGCCTGAGGAGCTTTGAGGAACTGAAAAGCATATTGATGTCAGCTGCTATCCTTTCCCTTCCTATCATAGGGAAAGGATATGTGATCTACAGTGATGCGTCGCATAGTGGGCTTGGTTGCGTGTTGATACAGGAGGGTGGGGTAATTGTGTAGTAACCATGGGTTTATTTGCCCTTTTGGACCTTCCCTTGAATTCATTAAACCGCTTACCGACTAAGGGGTCCGGGGGTGACTGATAATTTTCGTATTTTCTGGGTAGGCCGTCGGGGCTCGCGGGTAATTTTGGAAAATAAAGCTCGCAAAACGGAGACCGTCGGCGCAATCGGTTTTGGATTCCGACTCCGGAATCTCCCAGAATAAATTCCGGAAGTTTTGTACGACCCTGGTGACTAACCCAAAATATCGGGGCGGACTGGACCCAGGTTCGCACCCTGATCGACCCTTCTAAATAATTTGGGGTTAGCCCGATTGCGCCAAGTTGGCTATTTAATCTGGTTGGGGTTTTGGGTTTGGAGAAAACCCACCCTTCGTATTATTTTTCTTCTTCCTTGCCCTAGGCGTACGACACCGAGCGTAACGAGGAACCGATTTCCCCAACCTTCCTCTTCCCCATCCGACCGCGTGGAGAACTAAGGCGGAGCGACCGAGGAGAGGGAAGATCGCCGGCACGCCCTTCGGTATCAAGCGCGCAAGAACGGGACGATCCCTTTTTCCCATCGATCAACCCTAGCCGCGAATCCGAGGTGAGCGTAAATTAGGGTTCGTTATTTTTTTCTTGGTTCTTGTTCGGGAGCGGGAGGAGGAGGGTCGGCACAGCCGCCGGAGCCGGCGCGCATGGGGGGCCGCGCGTGCGAGCGACCCGACCCCGCGGCCGGTGCGGGGCCGGGCGCGTGCGCGCACCGCATGCGGGCAGCGCCGCATGCGGGCGGCGCCGCGCGCGCGCGCATGCGGGCGGCGCTGCGCGCGGGCGCCGCAGGCGGGCGGCGCCGCGCGCGCGCCCGCGTGCGGGCGGTGCTGCGCGCGGGCGCCCGCAGGCGGGCGGCGCCGCGCGCGCGCGCCCGCGTGCGGGCGGCGCCCGCATGCGGGCGGCGCCGCATGCGGGCGGCGCCGCAGGCGGGCGGCGCCGCGTGCGCGCCCGCGCCCGCGTGCGGGCGGCGCCGCATGCGGGCGCGCTGCGCGCGCGCCCGCGTGCGGGCGGCACCCGCATGCGGGCGGCGCCCGCATGCGGGCGACGCCGCATGCGGCCGGCGCCGCGCGCGCGCGCGCGCGCGCACCCGCGTGCGGGCGGCGCCGCATGCGGGCGGCACCGCATGCGGGCGGCGCCGCATGCGGGCGGCGCTGCGCGCGGGCGCCGCGCGCGGGCGGCGGCATACACGGGCGGCGCCGCGTGCGGGCGGCTACGCGCGCGGGCGGCACGCCGCCCAGCCGCGCGGGGCCGGGAGCATTCGTGCGGGCAGTGCACGAGGGGTAGGAGTCGGGTGTTCCAGTTTTGTTAGCTTAGCAAACTATTGAGTTACTAACTCCCGTACCGCAGGTTCGTGTAGGTCCGGGCGGACTCACCGAGATGCGAAGGAACCTAGCATCGATCGGGAGTGCGTCAACGAAAAAGGTGGGTTTTCTTTTGTT
Source organism: Tillandsia fasciculata (assembly GCA_029168755.2). Lineage (NCBI taxonomy): Eukaryota > Viridiplantae > Streptophyta > Magnoliopsida > Poales > Bromeliaceae > Tillandsia > Tillandsia fasciculata. Next base: position 23,664,855 of record CM054930.1, read on the forward strand.
GCATAGTGTAGTGTTAGTATTTAAGAAAGGATATGAATTACATGTTAATCGGTACTAACGCTGACGGTTTCTGTGGTTTAATGCATTACCCCGTGTCTGGGTTACTATGCTCGAGATGCGACACGCGCACCCGCGGTCTGGCCACCGCAAAGGGTGCTCTTTTCCGGAAAGGCGGTCTTTGACCCGTGTTTACCCATGAGGTGATGTAGTGGGGGCCCCCGTAGGTGTGGGGTTTGAGGCACCAAGGTGTGAGCGGTGCGACCCATCGGGATTGGTGCCCGACGAGGTCAGGTGTCACAGGTGTTACAGGGGTTACAGGTGTTACAGGTGTTACAGGGGTTACAGGTGTTACAGGTGTCACAGGGGTTTACGAGTTACGTTTTGAGTAGGGTGGTCGCTCCGGCTAGTCTTGCTTTTGTGGCTTGGTATTACTTTACTGTTTTATTATTTCATCATGATAGTGTCGCTGACTACCCACTCTGTGACAGGTACTTCCAGGGGTGAGCGGTAGGTGACGGTGAGGCCGAGGTGGGAGCAGTCGGGCTGTGGGAGCCCCAGTCTGCCGCTGTGTCACTTTCCCTGCATTTCATCTCATTTCATGCTGTAGGCTACTGTGTGGTTCTCGATACCCTCGTGGGGTCGCTGTGATTGTGGATGTTGGGACATTGGATGTGAGACTTGGTGTCTTTCTTTTATTTTCTTCCGTAGGCCAATTTCAAAGAAACAAATGACTTATGAACGATAAGAAAATGATTGTGAAAACCGTTTTAAAAACTTAGGTGTCGTGTGGGCACCCCCTTCAAAACCCTGTGGATTTATACATTGCGACAACGGCTTTCAAAACCTAAGTGCCGTGTGGGCATGACTTCTAACTATGTGGTTTTATGCTAAAAGAATCGAACGGCCTCGGATTTTGTGTTTCTTCCGTATGTGTACCTCGTCTGGCTTGGTTGTGATTAAAGAAATGCTTGCTTTACTCTATTGTATTGTCTGCGACGCCGTGCATATACAGAGGAGACTCTGCCCGTTCGCCGAGTAAATCTGTACATGCGGCGGGTCTGGGCACGCGCCGGGGAAGAAGGTTTTCAACAAACAAAAAAATGTACGCGCCAAACGCTTACTTTGGTGCATCGTTTCCGCTAAATAAAACCCCCGGGGCGTGACAGATTAAGATGGTATCAGAGACAATTCCTTTAATCACAACGGTGACGGTCCAACATCCACGGGAGTACCACACCTAACCACAAATGAATGAAATGTGTAGGGCGTAGGGGTGTAGGACGCGAGCGATCGGGGGAGGGAAAGAGTCTGAGTTCTTTTCCTCGATAAGTGGTCGGACGCATATTCGTAAGGGCTAGGACTGACTGTTCTTTGTGTGTGTACAGATAGAGGGTTGGCCCAGGGAGCAACTGACAACGGAAATGAATATCGCCGACGAAGCCAATCGTCTGCTCCGCAACCAGTTGCGAGACGTGGCGGGACAACTGCTGACCCTTGCAGAGCGCCTGAGCATACTGATACAGGAACTAGAGGGCGTCGACAAATTCCGGGGCGGCAGCGGAAGGATCACCCCTCTCGGCATGCCACCGACGGGCCCTCCCGCCTTCCAGGAGGTTACTAACTTGGCCGTGCACACCAGCGAGGAGCGCGCCCGGCAGGGATACTCTTACCCCGGGCCGGCAGGGGACCCCCAGCGGAAGGACCGGGCAAACAAACGCCCGAGAGCCGAGCAGAACCTTGGTCAGGCGACAGAGGAACCTAGGCCACCGAAGCCGTGCATCATATGCGGCAACGCGCACCCCATGACGAGTTGCCCGTGGCGGGACGGGCACTGTTTCCGGTGTGGCAAGCCGGGCCACACACGTTACGACTGCCCTTCGAAGCCGCGTGCCACTAGATCCCCGGCGCCGTGGCGTGAGGAGCCTAGGGGGGCTGCTGCCCCCACCCCTCATAGGGGCCCCGCCCCAAAGAACCGGCCGAGCCCGCACCCGAAGAATGCACCGGAAGGCGTACAAGGACTTAGAGGGAACGCGCACGTGCAACCGGAATCCTGCATCATCTGCAAAGGTGCACACCCAGTGGCGGAATGCACTTGGAGGTACCATTACTGTAACCGGTGCGGCTTGCCAGACCATACCTACGCCTCCTGCCCCCAGGGACCAACCCGTGACCTCGCCACCGTACCCCCACCGCCGCGAGGACCAGAGAGCACTGCGGCTCCCGTTCGGGTAAAGGACACCCCCGGCGACCAGCGATCCGCTTACTCTTTGGACAGCAGGCCCCTGCCGCAACACGCGGTGCGACGCTGGCCCAAGGGCTGTGGGCGGGCTTCCTCGGCCGCTCCGGCGGACGATGCGACCTCCCAGAGTAGGGAGTGACAGGTACGTACTTATTTGTTTTTTTTTTTTTTTTTGTTTGTTGTTCTCCTCTCCTACGTTGTCTAGATAGGAGTACTCTCCGGGCCGGAGCGACCCGCCCCCTTTTGACCCTTGCGAGCCTTTCCCTACCTTTAGCCTTACCCTTTGAACTCTTTGACCGCTCCGGTTTCCGCAATAAATTGGGAACGACGGTCTTTTCTAAGTTTGGCCTGCAATCGGGCTACTCTTAGCACCGAGTTCGGAACGAGGACATCCCGGAGACCGCCTCCCGGACCCGGTATGGCCATTAAGAGTTTGCGGTTATGCCGCTCGGGCTTACGAACGCCCCCGCGGTCTTTATGGACATGATGAACCGGACCTTTAGACCCCTCCCGGACCGGTTCGTAGTAGTCTTCATCGACGACATACCGATCTTTTCACCCACCGACGAGGAGCACGGGGACCATTTACGGACGATACTCCAAACCCCCAGAGAATAGAAGCTGTTCGCTAAGCTCAAAAAGTGCGAATTCTGGCTACGCGAAGTGGGATTCCTGGGGCACGTGATCTCGGCAAGAGGAATCGCCGTGGACCCCAAGAAGGTGGAGTCGGTGATCGACTGGCAGCCACCGACGACGGCGACGGAGATCCGCAGCTTCTTGGGATTGGCGGGGTACTACCGACGTTTCGTCGAGGGTTTCTCGAAAATTGCGGCCCCTCTAAACCGGTTGACCAGAAAAAGGAGAAAAGTTTGTGTGGACGGCCCAAGGCCAGGAAAGCTTCGAGGAACTAAAGAAAAGGCTAACCAGGGCACCAATACTGGTGCTGCCGACCCCCGGAGAGGACTACGAGGCATGCTGCGACGCCCCGAGAACCGGCCTTGGGGGTGTTTTAATGCAGCAGGGGAAGGTATTTGCCTACGCTTCTAGGCAACTCCAGGACTACGAAAAGAACTACCCGATACACGATCTGGAGCTGGCCGCAGTGGTGTTCGTTCTAAAGTTATGGAGACACTACCTCTTTGGTGTCCACAGTAACATTTTCTCGGACCACTAGAGCCTTAAATACCTGTTCACTCAAAAGGAACTCAACCTGCGGCAGAGGCGGTGGTTGGAATTACTGAAGGATTACGACTTGACAATCCAATACCACCCCGGAAAAGTAAACGTGGTGGCAGATGCCCTAAGCAGAAAAGGGGGGTTGGAAGGGGGTTCAGCAGCCGCAATAAATGAGCAGGGCAACCTGATTGCGGACCTCGCACGATTAAGGTTGGAGGTGGTGCCAGCAGGCACGGTTGCGCAACTGCTAACGTTGGTGGTCAAGCCGACACTATTCGAGAAAATTCGGGAAGGACAACAGGCGGACTCGCACTTGCAGCTCGTGCGAGATAAAATCTCCCCAGACCAGGAGAATGACTTTGCAGTGGGAAGCGACGGCATTAAACGGTTCCGCGGGCGGTTTTGTGTGCCGGATTCGAAAGAATTGAAGGAGGAAATTCTAACAGAGGCACACAGCGCCCCTTATGCGGCGCACCCGGGAGGCACCAAGATGTACAGGGACCTCAAGCAGACCTTCTGGTGGCCCAAGTTGAAGAGGGATGTGACGCAACATGTGGCTCACTGCCTGGTGTGCCAACAAATAAAGGCAGAACATCAGCGGCCGGCGGGGAAATTACAACCTTTACCAGCGCCAGAATGGAAGTGGGATCATATCACCATGGACTTCGTCACCGGGTTCCCACGTTCGCAGCAAGGACATGACGCAATATGGGTCGTAGTGGACCGGCTGACCAAGTCAGCACACTTCCTGCCTATCCACACAACCTGGACCAGAGAGCGGTTGGCTCAGGTCTACCTCGGCGAGATTGTAAGACTGCATGGAGTACCGGCATCGATCACATCAGATAGAGACACGCGCTTCGTCTCGAAGTTTTGGCAGAGTCTGCAACGAGCTTTGGGAACCAAATTGCAGTTCAGCACGGCTTTCCATCCTCAGACAGACGGGCAGTCGGAGCGAGTGATACAGACGCTGGAGGATCTGCGTCGGGCCTGTGTACTCGACTGGGGGGTCGGTTGGGAGCGTTACCTGCCACTCGCAGAATTCGCTTACGACAACAGTCACCAGGCCAGCATCTAGATGGCGCCATATGAAGCCCTATACGGGAGACGCTGCCGATCCCCGATCTGCTGGGACGACTTGGGAGAACGGAAGTTCTTGGGACCCGACTTAGTGGAAGAGACGGAGGAGAAGGTGCGCCTCCTTAGACAGCGCTTACTGACCGCCCAGAGTCGACAAAAGAGCTACGCGGATCGGAGACGCCGCGACCTAGAGTTCCAGGTAGGAGAGCACGTGTTCCTGCGGGTCTCGCCGTCCAAGGGAATCAGGCGGTTCGGATTAAAGGGCAAGCTGAGCCCGCGGTTCGTGGGGCCGTCCGAGATCCTGGAGCGCATTGGCCCAGTGGCTTACCGACTTACCCTACCACCGAACCTCAACCAAGTTCACGATGTGTTCCATGTTTCAATGCTCAAGATATACCTCCCCGACCCATCCCATGTTCTGGACGTCTCGACACTCGAACTGAAAGAGGACCTAAGCTTCGAGGAAACCCCGGTGCGAATCCTGGCAAGAGAGAGCAAGACACTGCAAAACCGAGTCATTCCCTACGTGAAGGTGCTTAGGAACAACCACGAGGGGCGGGAAGCGACGTGGGAGCTAGAGTCAAAGTTGCGGGAGGCCTACCCCCACCTTTTCACCGCGGACCAGGGTTGAGTTTCGGGGACGAAACTCGTTTTTAGAGGTAAGTGGTGTAGTAACCATGGGTTTATTTGCCCTTTTGGACCATCCCTTGAATTCATTAAACCGCTTACCGACTAAGGGGTCCGGGGGTGACTGATAATTTTCGTGTTTTCTGGGTAGGCCGTCGGGGCTCGCGGGTAATTTTGGAAAATATAGCTCGCGAAACGGAGACCGTCGGCGCAATCGGTTTTGGATTCCGACTCCGGAATCTCCCAGAATAAATTCCGGAAGTTTTGTACGACCCTGGTGACTAACCCAAAATATCGGGGCGGACTGGACCCAGGTTCGCACCCTGATCGACCCTTCTAAATAATTTGGGGTTAGCCCGATTGCGCCAAGTTGGCTATTTAATCTGGTTGGGGTTTTGGGTTTGGAGAAAACCCCCCCTTCGTATTATTTTTCTTCTTCCTTGCCCTAGGCGTACGACACCGAGCGTAACGAGGAACCGATTTCCCCAACCTTCCTCTTCCCCATCCGACCGCGTGGAGAACCAAGGCGGAGCGACCGAGGAGAGGGAAGATCGCCGGCACGCCCTTCGGTATCAAGCGCGCAAGAACGGGACGATCCCTTTTTCCCATCGATCAACCCTAGCCGCGAATCCGAGGTGAGCGTAAATTAGGGTTCGTTATTTTTTTCTTAGTTCTTGTTCGGGAGCGGGAGGAGGAGGGTCGGCACCGCCGCCGGAGCCGGCGCGCATGGGGGGCCGCGCGTGCGGGCGACCCGACCCCGCGGCCGGTGCGGGGCCGGGCGCGCGCGCGCCCCGCATGCGGGCAGCGCCGCATGCGGGCGGCGCCGCGCGCGCGCGCGCATGCGGGCGGCGCTGCGCGCGGGCGCCGCATGCGGGCGGCCCGCCGCGCGCGCGCGCCCGCGTGCGGGCGGCGCCGCATGCGGGCGGCGCTGCGCGCGGGGCGACGCCGCATGCGGGCGGCGCCGCGCGCGGCGCGCGGCTGCAGGCGGGCGGCGCCACGTGCGGGCGGCGCCGCGCGCGGCAACGCGCCCGCGTGCGGGCGGCGCCGCATGCGGGTGGCGCTTCGCGCGGGCGCCCGCAGGCGGGCGGTGCGCGCGCGCCCCGCGTGCGGGCGGCACCCGCATGCGGGCGGCGCCCGCATGCGGGCGACGCCGCATGCGGCCGGCGCCGCGCCCGCGCGCGCGCGCACCCCGCGTGCGGGCGGCGCTGCGCGCGGGCGGCGGCATACACGGGCGGCGCCGCGTGCGGGCGGCTACGCGCGCGGGCGGCACGCCGCCCAGCCGCGCGGGGCCGGGAGCATTCGTGCGGGCAGTGCATGAGGGGTAGGAGTCGGGTGTTCCAGTTTTGTTAGCTTAGCAAACTATTGAGTTACTAACTCCCGTACCGCAGGTTCGTGTAGGTCCGGGCGGACTCACCGAGACGCGAAGGAACCTAGCATCGATCGGGAGTGCGTCAACGAAAAAGGTGGGTTTTCTTTTGTGGCATAGTGTAGTGTTAGTATTTAAGAAAGGATATGAATTACATGTTAATCGGTACTAACGCTGACGGTTTCTGTGGTTTAATGCATTACCCCGTGTCTGGGTTACTATGCTCGAGATGCGACACGCGCACCCGCGGTCTAGCCACCGCAAAGGGTGCTCTTTTCTGGAAAGGCGGTCTTTGACCCGTGTTTACCCACGAGGTGATGTAGTGGGGGCCCCCGTAGGTGTGGGGTTTGAGGCACCAAGGTGTGAGCGGTGCGACCCGTCGGGATTGGTGCCCGACGAGGTCAGGTGTCACAGGTGTTACAGGGGTTACAGGTGTTACAGGTGTTACAGGGGTTACAGGTGTTACAGGTGTCACAGGGGTTTACGAGTTACGTTTTGAGTAGGGTGGTCGCTCCGGCTAGTCTTGCTTTTGTGGCTTGGTATTACTTTACTGTTTTATTATTTCATCATGATAGTGTCGCTGACTACCCACTCTGTGACAGGTACTTCCAGGGGTGAGCGGTAGGTGACGGTGAGGCCGAGGTGGGAGCAGTCGGGCTGTGGGAGCCCCAGTCTGCCGCTGTGTCACTTTCCCTGCATTTCATCTCATTTCATGCTGTAGGCTACTGTGTGGTTCTCGATACCCTCGTGGGGTCGCTGTGATTGTGGATGTTGGGACATTGGATGTGAGACTTGGTGTCTTTCTTTTATTTTCTTCCGTAGGCCAATTTCAAAGAAACAAATGACTTATGAACGATAAGAAAATGATTGTGAAAACCGTTTTAAAAACTTAGGTGTTGTGTGGGCACCCCCTTCAAAACCCTGTGGATTTATACATTGCGACAACGGCTTTCAAAACCTAAGTGCCGTGTGGGCATGACTTCTAACTATGTGGTTTTATGCTAAAAGAATCGAACGACCTCGGATTTTGTGTTTCTTCCGTATGTGTACCTCGTCTGGCTTGGTTGTGATTAAAGAAATGCTTGCTTTACTCTATTGTATTGTCTGCGACGCCGTGCATATACAGAGGAGACTCTGCCCGTTCGCCGAGTAAATCTGTACATGCGGCGGGTCTGGGCACGCGCCGGGGAAGAAGGTTTTCAACAAACAAAAAAATGTACGCGCCAAACGCTTACTTTGGTGCATCGTTTCCGCTAAATAAAACCCCCGTGGCGTGACAAATTGCTTACGCGTCTCGACAGCTTAAGGATTATGAGAAGAATTACCCTACTCATGACTTAGAGCTTGCTGTAGTGGTATTTGCACTGAAGTTGTGGCGTCACTACCTGTATGGGAAGCACTGTGAGATTTATACTGACAACAAGAGCCTAAAATATTTGTTCACGCAGAAAGAGTTGAACCTGAGGCAGCGCAGATGGTTGGAACTACTAAAGGATTATGACGTGGACATCCTTTACCATCCTGACAAGGCTAATGTGGTTGCAGATGCATTGAGTACGAGAGCTTTGCAGAGCTTGACTATGTTGATCACAGACCAGACACCATTACTAGAGGAGATGAGGCGGCTCGAGCTGGAAGTTGTGTCCCCTAGGGTCTCTACTAGACTGACGTCATTAGTCGTGCAGCCCACTTTACTGGACAGGATCAGAGAGAGACAGAGTGAGGACCCCCACTTGGCCAGGATTAGAGATTAGATTCTGAATGATTAGACAGGGGACTTTACAGTGGATGCTTCGAGAGTACTGAGGTACAGGGACCGAGCATGCATGCCAGCGGACTTAGAGATCCGAGACCAGATTTTGAGGGAGGCCCATTATACACCTTATACCCTTCATCCAGGTAGGACTAAGATATGTAAGGACCTCAAGACACACTTTTGGTAGACCGGCATGAAGAGAGATATCGGGAGGTTTGTAGCACAGTGTTTAACTTGTCAGCAAGTAAGACTAAACATTGGATTCCAGCTGGCAGGTTACAGAGTCTCCCAATCCCTGAGTGGAAATGGGACCACATCACTATGGACTTTGTGGTTGGATTGCCGAGGGCACTGGGAGGAGCTATTGTGTAGGACCCTGAACCCCCATGCAGCTTTTTCCCGTGAATCCACTATTTAAACACCTGTTGATGGTGTATCTGGCCCATAGTGCATCAAAGGGATGCCACAGATGGACCCTGCGAGCTTTGGTTAGCTGTTTTGGCCTTCGGCTGCTTTTGTCGAATTTTAGAAAAGGATTTAGGCCAAACGGAGGATGGATTTGGATTCAGCGCGGAAAAACGCTTGAGAATGGCTTTTTGTTTGCCCAATTCTGAGTCCGGATGTCCAAAAGCGGACTCCCGGAAGTTTTGGCAGTTTTTGGCGCTTGCGGGAGCCTCCGGCAAATTTTGGAGGCGGAATTTGGCAAAACGGACCTCGTTTTTGGAATCAGCGCGCGAAAACGGTCAAGATGGGCTATTTGCTTGTCGATTTTGAGCTTGCGGGTACTGTTCACGCCGGAACAGTGTCGCCGGCGATCGCCGGCGGCAGCCGGCGGCGGCGGGCAGCGTCGGCGGCGGCGGCGCCGCCGCGGGCAGGCGGCTGAGGGCGCGGGCAGGCGGCTGAGGGCGCGGGCAGGAGCGCGGTCCACCGCGGGGGTCGTGCACCAGAGGCGGGCCACGTGGCGCCTTCCGGTTGGCCGGCGCAGCAGACGCGGTCCACGGAGTTTGGGCCGGGTGCACGGTAGACCGGGTGGACACGTGGCGAGGTTTGGTTGGTTCGGTGTTGTGCTCCCGGTCCACGCAACCTGCGGAGTGGTTGACCGGGGCAGGTGCCGTACGCGGGCAGGTGACCGGGAAAAACGGCGACGTGCGCGGTGCACGGCGCGGCGTGCGCGGTGCACGGGCGGCCGGGGACACGTGGCGCGTCGCCATTTGCGGGCGCATGTGCTCCGGGTGCAGCGGGGCTCGGCCGTGTAGTGGGCTGGGCCGTGTGGTGGACCGGGCCGCACTGTGCGCGCCCGGAAATCTTGGGCCGGGCCGCACTGTGTGCGCCCGAAACATTTCGGGCGCCCGGAAAATCGGACATGGTGGGTATTTCTTGAATTGTTTTTCTCAGCCTTTATAAACCCCCAACCCGAGCCCCACTCTTTCCTCTTTATCTCCCAACCCATTCACCTTCAGCCCGAGCACCCTTAAGCAAAGTTTTTCATCTCTTTGTGCTGGATCTCCCTGCCAAGTTTCAAGAGTTTTGGAGGCACGAATCCCGAGGTTCCCCATTTTACGGTGCGGCGCGACGTTGCTTCCTAGTGTTCTTCTTCGGCGCAGCGATAGTATTTTTGCTCCCCTGGGCTACCCCGACATCATTTTCCTGTGATTCTTGCACCAGTAGACTCCTAAGAGGTAGGACTTCATCTTTCGTTTTGGTCGTGTTTTCCCGTTTCGAGGTTTTGGCACGGATCCCGAGGCAAACAGTGACCCCATTTTCTGTGTGGATTTACTTGACAGCAGCGGAGTATTTCGGCCATATCTTTGCGCACGAGCGTCAGACGGAAACGAGCTTATACAACTTTTTCATCTACGGATCGCAAGGAACGCGCTCGTATTTTTATTGGATTTTTGTGAATTTTATTTCGAGGTGAAAATTACTGTTTTCTCAGTGAACAGTAATCAGTCCTTAATACAGATTTTTGTATGAGTGTGCCCCCTTGCCGAATTTTTATCTTGATGTACAGAACTCAGATTTGGGCGTGCAAGGTACCGTTTCGAAGCTATCGACGCAAGGATCGCCGTGATATTTTTATTGGAATTTTCTAGGCAATTTCCGCAGGTGATAATTTAACAGTTCAGAATTCGAGGTTGTATGTGATTATTAGTGCTATAATTGGGAGCCTAAGTGTAATTAGTGAGCTTTGTACTGTACCAGGAATATTTCGGGTGTGCTGAAATTGTGGAAGCAAGGATTTGGAGTTTTGGTATTTTCTAGCTGTACGGACTTGGACAGTTGCACTTCAGGTGGGTGGTCGTTGTACTCCTCTCTTTGGACAGGCTTCTTGTATACGGCTGTATTCCTTTCTTCCACCAGTGTTGAGTTATCATATAGAGGCATATTAGGGATAGCACTTTATCAGTTGCTTTATTTATCTGCATCCCCTTTCTTCTCCTTTCCCTTTTCGCCTCTGATCACCTGGTGGGCATATCTGAGCTGAGGCTTTACCCACTAGGGGAGGCTACTGTTTATAGTAGTACTTACCCCCATTGTTTTTCTTGTTTCTTTCTTTTCCCTTGTTTTGCAGAGTCCTCAGTGGGAGTTGCTGGGCCGTCAGCAACTGATCGAGGTAAGCGAATTGCGGACTAGATAGAGAGCCACCGAGGGTCGTAGCTGGAGATTTTTGGGTACCAGGACTTCTCAGACAGTGTTCTTGTATTTCTTTTTGGGGACTGGCTTCTGCCAGCTGGTTGTATTATAGTAGTGAGCTGGGAGAGACATCTGTATTTTATTTTACTGTTGTACCTTTTACTTCCAGCACTTGTCTGAGATACAGTAGTTTTAGTTAGCTCTGATTATTATGCTCTTTTATTATCTTTTCTTATCTGAGCAGGTTACCGACGCTTCGTGTATGTGGGAAATACCGCATGCACGGCGGATCTGTGGACGGGCCCGGGTTCTGGTTTACACCCGGGGCGTGACAGATTAAGTTGGTATCAGAGCTTAGGGATAGGTCAGTTGGGACTTAGGAAACCCTAGGCTTTTGGACAGACCCTAGGATTATAGGGCGTGAGTGGCGTGACTTGTTGCGAAAGTCGGTGATTTTTATTGTTAACTCTTCCTGTGAGTGAAGAGTGATCGACATAGTCTATTTCTGTTGAACCATTATGTTGGCTGCAGACAACATAAGGTTACAGAAATAGGGGGATGTCTTTTGACTTTCGCCAGATTGGGTCGTGTGGAGTTTTGTTGCTGATGTTTGGTTTCTTGTGGCAGGATGCCTCCACGACGTCGGATTCCCACCCGGGGTGTCCCTTCGCCCCCTGTTGAGCCAGAGCAGCCTACACCACCCGAGCTTACTGAGTTGAGGGCCTTGGTGGCCCAGTTGGCGGAGGGTCAGCGCCGCCAGGAGCAGAGGATTGAGCAGCTGCTTGCTCAGAGGGAGGCACCACCCCCAGCTGTTCCGGAGGTCCCTGTGCCTCTTGTTGCACCTTTTGTGCCGTCAGCGCCATCTTCGAGTAGCGGGGCTCCTGCGGCATTTCAGCCTTTGACTGCGGAGGAGGAGCGGGATTTTGCTGACAAACTCGCTGCGTTTGTTAAGCGGGGACCACCTAGATTCTCGGGGCGGGATGCTCAGCCCCGGGCTGTTGGGATTTGGCTTTCTGCGATGGAGAAGCTTTTTCGGGACTTCTTCATCGACCCGAAGTATCGAGTGCACATGGCGGTGCACTGTTTGGACGGAGATGCTGATTTTTGGTGGCAGCGAGTTGAGCCACTGGAGTTCCGGATCACCCGGCAGTTACCTTGGGAGGAGTTCAGACGGATGGTGTTGGACACCTATTTTTCTACCAGTGTGAAGAAGAAGTTGGAGGACGATTTGAAGAATCTGCAGCAGGGCGATCGACCGGCCCATGCCTATTTTCAGGAGTTCAGGGAGTTGCTGAACTGTGTGCCCTACGTCGCTCGTGACGGTCCGCACCAGGTTGAGTTGTTCGAGGGAGGCCTTCGTCCAGAGATTTACACACTTGTGCATGCTCAGAGATTTCAGACCCTGGAGGCAGCCGCAGAGCATGCACAGTGGGTGGAGAGAGGCGATCAGGAGGTGGCCAGACGGAGGGCCGCGGTCGCGCAGAGTTCCGACAGGAAGCGACCAGCCCCAGAGGACGGGGGACAGGCCAGCTCTTGGAGACCGCCACGGCCGCCGCAGCCCCAGTCTTATGGCCGTGGCCGATCTGATAGGAGAGGGCCTGGGGGACCCCAGAGACCGCAGCAGCATCAGCAGCAGCACCAGCAGCAGAGATCACAGCAGAGGCAGCAGAGATCTCAGCAGCAGTCCTCGAGACAGCAGCAGCAGCAGCAGCAGCAGCCGAGACAGCCCCGATCTTCTGACCGATGTATTTTCTGTGGAGGTCAGCATGCCGCCATTACTTGTGACCAGAGATGGGGTCGATGCTTCCGTTGTGGACAGCCAGGGCATGTGCGAGCTACTTGCCCCCTTTCTACTTCCTCGGCACCGTCATCGGCATCGGTTCCATATCCCCCTCAGCAGCAGCGGCCACCAGCTCAGCGGCCTTATGCTCCAGCGAGCAGGCCGTCCACTTCTTATCCTGTAGATTCTCGACCTCCAGCACCGAGCGGGCGGGTGTATGCCGCCCAGTTGGCGGATTCTTCAGCGGCAGACCAGGTGGTGGCAGGTATTATTCTACTCTTTGGTATTCGGGCTCGTACTTTATTCGACACTGGAGCATCTCATTCTTTCATTAGTCGAGCATTTGCATCCCTGCATGGCTTAGAGAGAGAGTCCTTGTCACATGCATTAGAGGTGCGGATTCCTGATCATATTTTGCATGTCGAGGAGCGTTGTGTGGCTTGCCCAGTGCAGTTGGGGCCTTGGATTTTGCCTGCAGACTTGCTTGTTTTGCAGCAGCTCCAGGATTTTGATTTGGTGCTAGGGATGGATTGGCTGTCGCGGTATTCCGCCACTATCGACTGCAGAGAGAGGACGGTGACTCTTCGCGAGCCAGGACAGGAGGAGTTCATCTTCAGAGGCTGCCAGAGCACGCTGTTCGCAGCGACCATTTCCTCGGCCAGAGCTAGGAGGATGATGAGTAGGGGTTGCACTGCCTTTTTGGCCACTGTGGTGGAGGTGCCTACGGCGGCACTGGGACTCGAGGATATCCCTATTGTCCGCGAGTTCCCAGATGTATTTCCCCCTGAGTTGACGACGATGCCGCCGGAGAGGGAGATTGAGTTCGTGATTGATGTAGTTCCTGGAACTGCACCAATCTCAAAGGCACCCTATAGGATGGCGCCAGCTGAGTTGAGGGAGTTGAAGGCCCAGCTTCAGGATCTTTTGGACAGGGGCTTCATCCGACCCAGTGTTTCTCCGTGGGGAGCGCCTGTGTTGTTTGTGAAGAAGAAGGATGGGTCACTGCGGTTGTGTGTGGATTATAGGGAATTAAACAAAGTGACCATCCGGAACAAGTATCCCCTCCCCCGGATTGATGATTTGTTTGATCAGTTACAGGGAGCATCGGTGTTCTCGAAGATTGATCTGCAGTCCGGTTACCACCAGCTGAGGGTGAGGGCCGAGGACATCTCCAAGACGGCTTTCAGATCGCGGTACGGGCATTATGAGTTTACTGTGATGCCTTTTGGGTTGACAAATGCCCCTGCCGCATTCATGGACTTGATGAACAGGATTTTTCAGCCGTTTTTGGACCGGTTTGTGGTGGTGTTTATAGATGATATTTTGATCTACTCCCGCAGTGATTTGGAGCACGAGGAGCACTTGAGGACCGTGCTACAGCTTCTGCGAGAGAAGAAGCTGTATGCTAAGTTCAAAAAGTGTGAGTTTTGGCTCCGGGAGGTTGCTTTTCTGGGTCATGTGGTTTCAGCTGCTGGAGTGGCGGTGGATCCGGCCAAGGTGGATGCTATTCGAGATTGGCCGAGGCCGACGACTATCACCGAGGTGCGGAGCTTTCTGGGTTTGGCGGGCTACTATCGGCGTTTTGTGGAAGGCTTTGCGAAGCTTTCTTCCCCCCTCACTCGTCTGACCAGGAAAGGAGTTAAGTTTGTTTGGAGCGAGACTTGCCAGAGCTGTTTTGAGGAGCTGAAGCAGAGATTGATGACCGCTCCAATCCTTGCCCTCCCTGTTATGGGGGAAGGATTTGTGATTTACAGTGATGCCTCACATAGTGGTCTGGGGTGTGTGTTGATGCAGCAGGGTAGGGTGATTGCCTATGCTTCGCGGCAATTGAAGGACTATGAGAAAAATTACCCTACTCATGATCTGGAGTTGGCAGCGGTGGTGTTTGCTCTGAAGCTGTGGCGGCATTACTTGTATGGTGAGCATTGCGAGATATATACTGATCACAAGAGCTTGAAGTATCTGTTCACCCAAAAGGAGCTGAATTTGAGGCAACGCCGGTGGTTGGAGCTGCTAAAGGATTATGATCTGAGTATCCTTTATCACCCCGGCAAGGCCAATGTTGTGGCGGATGCTTTGAGCAGGAGGACGAGTCTGAGCTTATTGATCTCGCAGCAGGCGCCGTTGGTCGAGCAGATGAGGCGATTACAGCTGGAGGTAGTATCCCCTGGGGTCTCTGCTAGACTCATGTCTATGGTCTTGCAGCCCACTCTGTTGGAGAGGATCAGGGACACTCAGAGTGAGGACCCCCACTTGACGAGGATCAGGACGCAGCTTCAGGCGGATCAGACAGGGGATTTTTCTGTGGATAGCTCGGGAGTACTGCGGTACAGGGACCGAGTGTGTGTGCCTATGGATCAGGAGATTAGAGATCAGATTTTGAGGGAGGCCCACCATACACCTTATACCGTCCACCCTGGAGGTACTAAGATGTATAAGGACCTCAAGGCACAGTTTTGGTGGCCCGGAATGAAGCGGGACATTGGGAGATTCGTAGCTCACTGTTTAACTTGTCAGCAAGTGAAAGCAGAGCATCGCGTCCCTGCTGGCAAGTTGCAGAGTCTTCCAATTCCCGAGTGGAAATGGGACCACGTCACTATGGATTTCGTCACTGGATTGCCGAGGGCGCAGAGCGGGGCAGATGCGATCTGGGTTATTGTTGACAGACTCACCAAGTCGGCGCACTTCTTACCGGTTCAGATGACTTGGTCATTGGAGCATTTGGCACAGTTATATATGGATGAGATAGTGAGGCTTCACGGCATACCTGCTTCGATTGTGTCAGATCGAGACCCGAGATTCGTGTCACGCTTTTGGGGGAGTTTGCATTCTGCATTGGGGACTCAGCTCAGGTTTAGCACCGCTTTCCACCCACAGACCGATGGGCAGTCAGAACGCACCATACAGACCCTCGAGGATATGCTGAGAGCGTGCGTTATGGATTTTGGAGGAGGGTGGTACCGGCACTTATCTTTGGTTGAGTTCGCGTACAACAACAGCTATCAGGCGAGCATCCAGATGGCTCCGTTTGAAGCGTTGTATGGACGCAAGTGTCGGTCTCCCTTATATTGGAGTGACGTGGGTGAGAGGAGGACTTTGGGACCGGAGTTACTTTTGGAGGCAGAGGAAAAAGTCAGGATTATTCGCCGGCATCTTGAGACAGCCCAGAGTCGTCAGAGGAGCTACGCGGATACTCGACGGCGAGACCTGGAGTTTCAGGTTGGTGATCATGTCTTCTTGAAGGTCTCGCCCTCGAAAGGGGTCCGGAGATTTGGAGTGCGGGGAAAGCTCAGTCCCCGCTTTATTGGACCCTTTGAGGTACTTGACAGAGTTGGTCCTGTGGCATACAGAGTTGCCTTACCCCCGCGCCTGGCCGGAGTTCATGATGTCTTCCACGTCTCAGCTCTGAGGAGATATGTTTTTGACCCGTCGCACGTGATTGACTTCACTTCGTTGGAGATCGGCGAGGACTTGGTCTACGAGGAGCGCCCGTTGCGGATTCTTGCTCGTGAGGTGAGGGAATTGCGCAATCGGGCCATTCCATATGTGAAGATCCTGTGGAGCAATCATGAGGAGCGAGAGGCTACATGGGAGCTGGAGACAGAGATGAGAGATGCCTACCCCTTCTTGTTCGAGGCTGCAGTTTGAGGTACGTCTGCTTTGTTTATCCTTGTTTCGGGGACGAAACTTTTTTTTAGTGGGGGAGGATGTAGGACCCTGAACCCCCATGCAGCTTTTTCCCGTGAATCCACTATTTAAACACCTGTTGATGGTGTATCTGGCCCATAGTGCATCAAAGGGATGCCACAGATGGACCCTGCGAGCTTTGGTTAGCTGTTTTGGCCTTCGGCTGCTTTTGCCGAATTTTAGAAAAGGATTTAGGCCAAACGGAGGATGGATTTGGATTCAGCGCGGAAAAACGCTTGAGAATGGCTTTTTGTTTGCCCAATTCTGAGTCCGGATGTCCAAAAGCGGACTCCCGGAAGTTTTGGCAGTTTTTGGCGCTTGCGGGAGCCTCCGGCAAATTTTGGAGGCGGAATTTGGCAAAACGGACCTCGTTTTTGGAATCAGCGCGCGAAAACGGTCAAGATGGGCTATTTGCTTGTCGATTTTGAGCTTGCGGGTACTGTTCACGCCGGAACAGTGTCGCCGGCGATCGCCGGCGGCGGCCGGCGGCGGCGGGCAGCGTCGGCGGCGGCGGCGCCGCCGCGGGCAGGCGGCTGAGGGCGCGGGCAGGCGGCTGAGGGCGCGGGCAGGAGCGCGGTCCACCGCGGGGGTCGTGCACCAGAGGCGGGCCACGTGGCGCCTTCCGGTTGGCCGGCGCAGCAGACGCGGTCCACGGAGTTTGGGCCGGGTGCACGGTAGACCGGGTGGACACGTGGCGAGGTTTGGTTGGTTCGGTGTTGTGCTCCCGGTCCACGCAACCTGCGGAGTGGTTGACCGGGGCAGGTGCCGTACGCGGGCAGGTGACCAGGAAACACGGCGACGTGCGCGGTGCACGGCGCGGCGTGCGCGGTGCACGGGCGGCCGGGGACACGTGGCGCGTCGCCATTTGCTGGCGCATGTGCTCCGGGTGCAGCGGGGCTCGGCCGTGTAGTGGGCTGGGCCGTGTGGTGGACCGGGCCGCACTGTGCGCGCCCGGAAATCTTGGGCCGGGCCGCACTGTGTGCGCCCGAAACATTTCGGGCGCCCGGAAAATCGGACATGGTGGGTATTTCTTGAATTGTTTTTCTCAGCCTTTATAAACCCCCAACCCGAGCCCCACTCTTTCCTCTTTATCTCCCAACCCATTCACCTTCAGCCCGAGCACCCTTAAGCAAAGTTTTTCATCTCTTTGTGCTGATCTCCCTGCCAAGTTTCAAGAGTTTTGGAGGCACGAATCCCGAGGTTCCCCATTTTACGGTGCGGCGCGACGTTGCTTCCTAGTGTTCTTCTTCGGCGCAGCGATAGTATTTTTGCTCCCCTGGGCTACCCCGACATCATTTTCCTGTGATTCTTGCACCAGTAGACTCCTAAGAGGTAGGACTTCATCTTTCGTTTTGGTCGCGCTTTCCCGTTTCGAGGTTTTGGCACGGATCCCGAGGCAAACAGTGACCCCATTTTCTGTGTGGATTTCCTTGACAGCAGCGGAGTATTTCGGCCATATCTTTGCGCACGAGCGTCAGACGGAAACGAGCTTATACAACTTTTTCATCTACGGATCGCAAGGAACGCGCTCGTATTTTTATTGGATTTTTGTGAATTTTATTTCGAGGTGAAAATTACTGTTTTCTCAGTGAACAGTAATCAGTCCTTAATACAGATTTTTGTATGAGTGTGCCCCCTTGCCGAATTTTTATCTTGATGTACAGAACTCAGATTTGGGCGTGCAAGGTACCGTTTCGAAGCTATCGACGCAAGGATCGCCGTGATATTTTTATTGGAATTTTCTGGGCAATTTCCGCAGGTGATAATTTAACAGTTCAGAATTCGAGGTTGTATGTGATTATTAGTGCTATAATTGGGAGCCTAAGTGTAATTAGTGAGCTTTGTACTGTACCAGGAATATTTCGGGTGTGCTGAAATTGTGGAAGCAAGGATTTGGAGTTTTGGTATTTTCTAGCTGTACGGACTTGGACAGTTGCACTTCAGGTGGGTGGTCGTTGTACTCCTCTCTTTGGTATGCCCGCTAGGAATATCAGAGTACCCATGTTTTGACGATGCCAAATGTGTTGATTGGTAGACTTGCATGCTCTAGGAAATTAATTATTGGTTATTGGATTCCCGATAAATTATTGTTAGAATAATCACTTGATTTTAATCGCTTAACTAATCTGGACTGTATGCTTGGAGACTAAATAGGAATTGAGGACTGCAAAACTGATAATTTTTCATATGAGACTGTCACCCTGGCTTATGTCACTCTAAATTATTTATTCTTGGAAATTGGACAAAATGTTGGAACCATGCATGATTAAATTGATCACATAATTACGTAATCTTTACTGCTATACTATTTTGGGACTTGACTTAGGAGAAACCATGCTTTTGCTCTTTTCTTCTTCCATTGTTGGCACTTGCGGCTTAGTCGCTCAGGTTCGAGCGTCTGTTAGACAGTGTAGTCAGGTATTGGGGATTGGGACAGGTTAGGGGTATGGCAGGGTGTTGCGGCGACCACGGATCTTGGGTGGTTGACCGGTTTGTACTATTGCATCAGATTGGGTGTTTTGGGGATCGAGCTTTCTTTAGTGGAGGGTTGTTCCCACTTCTTTGAGTCTCGATCCAGTCCTGCTATTATGAGACAGTGGTTACAGAGATGCTTGATACAGTGATATTTTACTCGTGTGGGTCGCTCCCCTCGAGTGCCACTCCGGAGTAGGCTTTCCACGGTGCAGAGCGCCGGGCACCAGGCTGGGTTCTTGAGTTCATTGGCAGAGCAGGCAGTGCCAGTGTTCACTGGCGGTCAGATTGGGTCCTTTGGACAGGCTTCTTGTATACGGCTGTATTCCTTTCTTCCACCAGTGTTGAGTTATCATATAGAGGCATATTAGGGATAGCACTTTATCAGTTGCTTTATTTATCTGCATCCCCTTTCTTCTCCTTTCCCTTTTCGCCTCTGATCACCTGGTGGGCATATCTGAGCTGAGGCTTTACCCACTAGGGGAGGCTACTGTTTATAGTAGTACTTACCCCCATTGTTTTTCTTGTTTCTTTCTTTTCCCTTGTTTTGCAGAGTCCTCAGTGGGAGTTGCTGGGCCGTCAGCAACTGATCGAGGTAAGCGAATTGCGGACTAGATAGAGAGCCACCGAGGGTCGTAGCTGGAGATTTTTGGGTACCAGGACTTCTCAGACAGTGTTCTTGTATTTCTTTTGGGGACTGGCTTCTGCCAGCTGGTTGTATTATAGTAGTGAGCTGGGAGAGACATCTGTATTTTATTTTACTGTTGTACCTTTTACTTCCAGCACTTGTCTGAGATACAGTAGTTTTAGTTAGCTCTGATTATTATGCTCTTTTATTATCTTTTCTTATCTGAGCAGGTTACCGACGCTTCGTGTATGTGGGAAATACCGCATGCACGGCGGATCTGTGGACGGGCCCGGGTTCTGGTTTACACCCGGGCGTGACATATTGCTAAGTGGGTAGTAGTGAATAGACTCACCAAGTCGGCCCACTTTTGCCGGTGTAGACCACTTGGTCACTCAAGCGACTAGCCCAGCTATATTTGGACGAGGTGGTGAGGTGACTCATCAGAAGTGGAAATGTCATCCTATGTGACAGCTTGCATAGCCTTCTTCTTTGACGGATTCTTGTTGGGACACTCCATTGAGATATGACCAAAACCTCGGCATTTGAAGCACTGGATTTGTCCCTCGGTGTTCTTCTTATCCTTTGAAGAACCATCTTGCTTTCTTGATTTAAAGCTTGAATTTTCTTTGCCTTTCTTTGACTTAACGAAGGATGATGGTTTGCTTGAATTTCTCCTTTGAAAGCTTCGGCAAAATTTCCTTGTCAAGAACGCAATCTGTTTCTTGAAATCCTCCATTGATAAATTATCATCAGCGTCTGAGGAGGATAAATCCGCTTCTTCTTCTTTTGTTGATTTCAATGCAAAACCTGAAGACTTAGAAGAAGAGGAAGGCTTTCCAGAAGAATAGTTAGTAGGAAAAGTCATTTCATAAGTTTGAAGTGCACCAACTAATTCTTCTACCTTGATTTTGTCCGGATGTTTTACTGTTTCAATGGCTGCGCCCTTAGGGCGAAATCTTTCAGGAAGAGTTCTCAAAATCTTTCTTACAACCTTAGATTCTGAAATTTCTCTCTCAAGTTAGCACATGTATTAACGATATCTTGCAATCGTGTATAATAATCTGTGAACGATTCATTTTCTGCCATATGAATAGAGTCAAACTTGCTCGTAAGCATTTGCAGTTTTGAATTTTCACTAAACTTGTACCCTCATGTGTAACTTGTAGAGTATCCCAGATTTCTTTCGCGGTCTCACATGCCGAGACGTGAGAGAACTTAGTTTGTGACAAGGCATTAAATAAAGCATTAATTCCCTTGCGTTGTAAGAAGAAGCATCAATTTCTTCCTTAGTCCACTTCGACCTAGGTTTGGTGGTGACAACATCGACAATAATCTCAGTAGGATATGACCATCCAAACTCAATTGATTGCCAAACCCGTTCATCGATGAAAATTAAGAACGCTCTCATGCGTACTTTCCAGTAGGCATAATTTGTTCCATCGAAGAACGGTGTTCTATTGATGTTTCCACCTTCAAACATTATTTACAACCCTATTCCCGCTACGATACCACTTATGGGTTATGTTAATATGGATCTGAATAGGAAAAAAACCACCTAGAGGGGGGGGTGAATAGGTGTAAATAATAAACACACCAAATCGTTGTGTAAAAATAATCCAATGCGAAAAATAAATAAAGTACGCAAGATTTTACTTGAAAAACTCCGTCACAGGAGTAAAAAACCACGGGACCGATAACACAGCGAAATCCACTAAGATTAAACACGTACAAGGTGATTTACGGTAACACTACGATTCAACCTTTTCCATACGCTCCAAGTAGATCTTCCCGCTCGCTCTGCAACGCTCCTCGAATCCACGATTTGCGTCCAACGCCGAATCCACGACGTCCAACTGAATCCACGGTCTTCACCAACGTAGTATGCATCGATCACACGAACGTACCTCGCTTCGAATCCACGAAAGCGGTAGCATCTTGAATCCATAAGGCCACGCGAATCCACGCGCCGATTTTTAGAAAAATCGTTATTTTTGTTAGTGATGATAATTCGCCGAATACTTAGATCAAAGATAGATAAGAAAACACCATCTAAGTATTCTTCAATTTGATTCTACGAGAAATAAGAGTTTGGAAACCCTAGAATCAAATTGAACAATATAGACGAAGAAACATATGATTGATCATGTTTTCCTTTCTTCTCTATATGTGGACTTTGATTATCTCCGTTTTTAATTCTTAGCCCTAAACGATGAAAATAAGGGTTTATTTATAGGCTAGAAACCTTTGGAAAGAGATAAGATTCAAAAACTATCTTATCTGAAATTTTCCCGCTCGGCGGTCCAGACTGGATTAAATCTGATCCGGACTGTCGTCTTTAGACAGAACTTTTCCAGAAAAACAAGTTCGGGGTCCAAACTGAAATTTCCTGATCCGGACTGTTCATGCGATTTCTGCAAACACATAGTTCGGAGTCCGGACTGAGCAGAGGCTGTTCCGGACTGGAATTCCGCATGAACTAAACTATGTTCGTGGTTCGGACTGGAATGGTCTGATCCGGATCCTAAACATCCAACTTGTCCAGTTTTTTATTTTTATGCAATGAAAAATCTTTCAAGTGTTTCTAAACTACAAGAATGTATTCGGATCACCAAAATTATTTAGTTAAACGTACCTGATCCTTTTGAATTCATTCTTCTTGAGATTGATGTATATGGTCCACAATTCTTCATCTTCAATCTTCAAGACTTAAAATATTTCATGAAATACGCCAATACAAAATTCTTAACAGATTGTATATTTGATATGCTCTACTAGTAGTAGAATAACCAAGAAAGATTCCTTTGTCACTATGAGACTCGAATTTTTTAAGATTTTCACGATCATGTAAAATATAACAACGACTCCTAAAGATACGAAAATACTTGATATTCAGTTTTTTACTAAACCATAGTTCATATGGAGTATTTAAAGTATCCGGGTGCAAATAGATTCCATTGATCACATAGACAGCGGTGTTAACTGCTTCAGCCCAAAAGTATAAAGGAAGGTTCCGGCTATGAAGCATAACACGCGCCATCTCTAGTACAACTCTATTTTTCCGCTCGACTACACCATTCTGTTGTGGTGTATAAGGTGCAGAGAATTTATGTTTTATACTATTTGAAGAGCAAAGTTTAGGAACACCTCTAACAACATTCTTGTGTGTAATCCTAGATAGTTTCTTAAAATTCATGTGACCTAGTCTTTCATGCCAAAGTGTTTCGGTGTCAAGTGAAACTAGGTTCTATTGTTCAAGAGGTTTATTAGGAACTACATAGCAATTGTTCTGTGATCTAACCTCTTTTAAGAAGAATGATTGGTTTAAATCAGTTACAAGACATTCTATCGAAGAGAAATTAACTGAAAAATCATCATCACACAATTGACTAATGCTTATGAAATTAGTCTTGAGGCCCTCAACATATAAAATATTGTTCAAAATTGGGTCATTTGGAATAGTGATCATTCCTTTGCTAACTATTTTTGAAGATCTACCATCTCCGAAAACAACAAGTCCTCCGGAGGTTTTCTCAAAAGACTTAAAATAGTTTTTATCACCAGTCATGTACCGTGAGCAACCATTATCCAAATACCAAGACGAATTATCATATGTATGGAGTGATGTGTGAATGACAAGACAAGGGAAGAGTTCACCTTTGTGCACCCAAACGTTACGAGTATTGGAATACGTCGGCAATGATCGTGATGTTGCACTCCTTGGTGAATTCATCTTCTTCGGTTGATCACCTTTCTTTGGTTTCCACATCGGCGTTGTCTTGATGGTAGTTGATGCATGATTCGCTTGTTTTGCTCGATTCGCTCAATGGTTGCATGAAGTTCTTATATGCTCTTTTGCTCCACAATGATGGCATACCTTGTTTGACATTGAGTTCCATTGCGATGTAGAAGGTTTGTCAATATTGGGTGAAATGATTTTAGTCGGAGGAGGAGGAGAAACCGACTGGGGCAAGAACTTTTGTAGTGGCCCTAGTTCCCATGCAGCGTTCTTCCGATGAATCCACTGTTAGAACACCTAGTATTGGTATACCTGGCCCATGGTACATCAATTGGATGCCACAGATGGACCGTGTGTGTTGCCACTTGCTGTGTTGGCCTTCGGCTAGGTTTGCCAAAATTTTTGAAAGGAATTAGGCCAAACAGAGGTCGTAAATGGATTCAGCACGGAAAAACGCTTGAAAACGACTTTTTGTTTATTTGATTTGAAGTCCGGATGCCCAAAAACGGACACCCGGAAGTTTTTAGTGATTTTTGGTGCATGGGAGGGGCCGTAGACCGCCGGGATGCCACGTGGCGGCCTGTCATTGGCCGGTTTACGGCGCGCGGTCCATAGAGCAGCGCGGCGGGGTGCACAGACCCAGCGCATGGATACGTGGCACCGCCTGATTGGCGGGCTCAAGGCGCGCGGTCTACTGGGTAAGCGCGGCGGTGCATGGACCAGGCGGGGGACACGTGGCAGCCTCCGGTTGGTCGGTGCACGCAGGCGCGGTCCACGGAATTCCTGCGGAAGGCGTGGACCGGGTGTAGGGGACACGTGTCAGTGTTGGTTTTTAAGGATCCACAAGGATCTAAATAGGTACTATCAAACACCTAGAGGGGGGTGAATAGGTGTAATATTTATAAAACCAAATCTCAGTGCAAAAATAAAAACCAATGCGGAAAATAAAAATAGCACACCGAGATTGTCACGCCCCGGGGTCGAAACTGCGACCCGGGCTCGCCAACAGATCCGCCACCTATGCCAAAACCCGCATAGGCGAAGCGTCTAACCTGCAAAAGATAGTACTATAGCTACACAAATGTCAGAGCTGAAATAAAATGCTGTAAAATAAAATCCAATTACTATACATCAAGAAATAGAGTACAATATCCATTCCCTCAAATGCAGATGATCATCACACAATGTCCTCAGTACAGCATCTCTCGACTATAAAAGGAGATAAACTAAAACTATAGTACATCAGTCTCTCCAAATACAAAAGATCTCTCTCCTCCAGATAAACAGTAAAAGCCAGCCAACAGCTACGAGGAATCTCCAACCAGGGGATACAGCTACACTCCTCGGGTGGTAACGATCTAGCTCGTGACTCCCTCGCCCCGAACAACGACCGAAGATCAGCAACTCCAATGAGGACTCTGCAAAACAGGGGGGAGAAAAGAAGAGGAAACAACAGTGGGGGTGAGAACCACTAGTAAACCAGTAGCCTCCCCCTGTGGGTAAAGCCTCAAGCTCCGGCGTACCCACTAAGTCTACTAGAGGCAAGAAAAGGGCAAGGGGTAAAGCTGTAACAGAACTACTGAATAAAAGGGGAAACCACAACAAGTATGCCTCTAAATGCAATACCGAAGGAAATGACGGTATGAAGGCATCAGGGAACAGTATCTGACCAAATAGACCCAATCTAGTGACACCAGTAAAAACTGGTACTGCCTGCTCTGCTGTCGAACTCAAGAACTCAGAATGGTGCCCGGCGCTCGGCACCGTGTAAAGCCTACTCCGGAGTGGCACTCGAGGGGAGCGACCCACACGAGTAAAGTATCACTGTATCAAGCATCTCTGTAACCACTGTCTCATAATAGCAGGACTGGATCATGACTATGATCAAAGTGGGAAACTCCGTCCACTAATAAAACCCCGATCTGATGCGATAGTACTCGAGAAGTGGGAAACCCCATCCACTAGAACAAATCTGATACCCAATCTGATGTAATAGTAAACATCCGGTCAACCGCCCAAAGTCCGCGGTCACCGCAACAACCCACAACCCACAACTGGGGAAAATAACTAAGATCCGGTCAACCGCCTACTGTCCGCGGTTGCCGCAATAACCCATAATCCAACATCAAGTACACCCTGTCACTGACCCTCAGGTCCCAGCTACACTATTCCAAACCTCTGCTCGAACTCGAGCAACATGACTCGAAAATCTAAATAAAAAGGAGAAAGAAAGCAATCATGGTTTCTCCTAAGTCAAATCCCAATATGATAGTGTAGCAATAAAATAGTGGCCTATCTAGATGTCCAAACAAGCATGCATAAGTCCTCATGCAATGTAAAAGAGAGAGAAAGTCAAATATAGCTCTACATGTGTAACAATTAATATATCCCCATAAATACAACCATCGGGCAAAAATCATCAGTCGACTACACATGTATAACCCCTGATCCATAATAAATCCCAAGGCGAAACCCGCACATGGATATGTCGTCATGTCCCCAACAATTAATCCATTTAATCCATTTTTCATAAAAATCTGGGTGCTAATTTAGCATGTTAATTATCACAAATAAGTATGTCCCCGCAATCATGTCCCCTCAGTAATATTATCCCAAAATGAGTCCTAACATGCTATATCCACATAATTAATCTCCAAAGATAGGCTCACATGTATATCAGTCAATTAGGCATGATAATCAAACAATATGTTCAATAGTGGGGTTTTCTAATAAACTTAGTGAGTAAGTCAGAAGTAGAGGCATGCAACAACCACCCACCTGAAGCGCTAACTGTCCGGGTCCATACAGCTGAAAATACCAAAAACTCCAATCCTGCGCTCCAACAAGTACAGTACCCCCGAAACACTCCTGGCACAACACAAAGTCCACTAAATACACTTAGGCTCCCAAATATTGCTTTTATTAACCCATACAACATCAGTCCCGAAACTGTCAAATTATCACCTGTAGAAAGTGCCCAGAAAATTCCCAGAAAAATATCACGGCGATCCACGCATCGATAGCTTCGAAACGGTACCTTGCACGCCCAAATCCGAGTTCGGTAAGTCAAGTTATAAATTCGGCAAGGTGGTAATCCAAACATCAAACTGTAAAGAAAACTGCACACTGTACACTGAGAAAACAGTAATTTTCACCTTCGAAACAATTTCCTAAAATCCCAGAAAAATCACCACTGTGTTCCTCGCGACGAGTAGATCAAAATCGACTCTTGAATCACCTCGATCCGATGTTCCTAGGCCGAGATATAAAATCGGCAAGTTGGTGCTGTCCAAAATCCACCACAGAAAAATGGGGGTCAAAGATGCCTCGGGAAACGTGCCAAAAGTGCGAAACGGAGCGAAGCGATCAACACGAAAATCGAAGCCTTACCTCTTAGGAACACGCTGTCGAAGAAATCGTCCAAAAACTCCTCCTGGTTTGCTCACAGTGAATTTTTGAATAATCTGCGACGGTAATGGGCCAAAATGGGGGAAAACCGAGGCGAACTGTAAAAATGATATCGCCGTTGCCGAGCTTCCAGATATTCTGAGAATCCACCAAGAGATCAAGGGCACCAAGGGGAACAACTTTCATATACAACTCTCCCTCTCATTCCCTCTCTACAGCTCGGAAAAGGAAGAAAAGAGAGGAGATGGGCTGCTTTATATAGGCCCAAAAAAAACAAATCAAGAAATACCGGGGTGTCCCCGGTTTCGGGCGCATGGGGATTTTCGGGCTGCTACAGTGCGGCCCGGCCCAACATTTTCCGGGCGCGCACAGTAGCCCGGCCCACACGGCCCACGCCCGCACACCCGATCCGGTCGGACCGCACACCCGTCCGACCCGCTCCACACGCTGACACGTGTCCCCGAACACCGAACAGGCAACCCGGCCGCTCCCCTCGCGCCACTGGCCGCCCATGGTCAACGGGCCGTTGGCGCCCGCCAATGGCGGGCCGCCACGTGGCGCCCGCGTGCGCCACCCTGCTGCCGTGCCCGCCACGCCCGCCGCAGCGCCGCCCCGCCTGCCGCCGCCTGCCACCGCCGCCTGCCACGCCGTACGCGCACAGTAGCACACCCAATCCTCGCTTGCCACGTGTCCAAGGCATAATCTCGCTGAACCGGTGCACAACAATTTCAAACACCGAACCAAACAACCTCTGCCACGTGTCCCTATCCGGTCCACCGTGCACCACGCACCGCCCGCGCCTGCCATGCACAGTGGCGCGCCCAATCCCCGCGCGCCACGTGTCCCAGCTCACGCTCGATATACCCGGTGCACCCGACTTCATGCACCACACCAACCGGAGGATGCCACGTGTTTTCCCGCCCAGTCCACCGTACACCCTACAGCTTCGTAGACTGGGACCAGTGAGCCACCCAATCCAGTCATGCCACGTGGCACCCCGCTCCGGTGCACGCCTGTCGCGTGGACCGCGCGCCCTGCCCGCGCGCTGCGCGCTGCCCGCGCCTGCCCGCCGCCGCGCTGCCGCCTGCCCGAGGCCGCGCCGCCCCCCTCCGCCGCCGCCCGCCGCCGCCGGCCGCCGCCGGCGATCGCCGGAGTTACTGTTCCGGCGGGTGAACAGTAACCCGTGCCCAAAAACATCAAGTGGGTAGTCCATTTTGACCGTTTTCGCGCGCTGAATCCGAATTTGACGTCCGTTTCGCCAAATTCCAACTCTAAAAATTGCCGAAGGCACCCGGAAATGCGTTCTTAGTCCAAACTTCGTGCGGAGCCCAATTTAAATATCCGATTCGCGCGAAACCACTTCTAAACCCTCCACGGTGTCCTCTGATCACTCACAGGGTCCATATAAGTCCGATGTCCAACACTTATGTTCAATTATGCCACAAACACCTCCAACACACCATGTAGGCCTCCAATGGCCACCCCAACGCACTGTAGCAGCTCTGCGGAGATTCGGGTCATCACAGAGATATACGTGGAAACTCCAATCCAGGAGAAAAACCACGGGACCAACACGCAATAACAATCCACTAAGAAAAGAAGAATAACAAGGTGATTACCGACTCCACGGACTCAAACCCCTCCTTCAACTTCTTCGGACCTTGTGCTCACCGATTGCACGTCCACTGCACACGTTCGAATCCACGAACGCCACTCGAATCCACGAGCACACGTTTCGAATCCACGAAACGCCTTCAACACACCGAATCCACGGTGCTACGTCGAATCCACGACGTAAATTCAGCCGATAAAGAAATATAGGCTTCGATGGTGATCCTTTGCTTAGATTATCATTGAAGAACCGTAGAAAGAAATTCTAAGCAAAGTTTAGATCAATTCGACAAAAGATAGATCTAGGAAGAACCGTCGAATTGACCTAAAAGAGGATAAAAAGAAGAACGGTAAAAACCTAGCCTCTAGGGTTGCTCACGAGTGTTTTCTTAATTGATCGGTTGTTTTTGAGAAACCCTAAATGTCTATTTATAGTTTAGAAACCTTTGGAAAGAGATAAGAATCAAAAACTTACCTTATCTGAAATTTTACAGGACGACGATCCGGATCGGAATTACGGTGATCCGGATTGTCGTAACGAGACAGACAATTTCAGAAAAACAAAGGTTCGGGATCCGGATTGAAATGCCCGATCCGGATCGTTTATATATTTCAGCAAAAACCAATGTTCGGGATCCGGATCAGAATTGGCTTGGATCCGGATTGGATTTGCATATGAACCAACACCCTTCGGGATCCGGATTGGATTGTCTGATCCGGATCCTGAACATGTCCCATGTCCAGTTTTTGATTTTTATGCAATTAAAAATTCAACCAAGTGTTTCTACACTATAACAAGTATTCGGATCACCAAAATTATTTAGTTAAACGTACCTGATCAATCCGAATCCATTTTCCTTAAGATTGATGCAATTGATCCATAATTCTTTAACTTCAATCTTCAAGATTCAAAACACTGAGTGCCAACTTGAGCTCTTCTCTGAGTCTTCGATTGCTGATTGACAATTTGATCACTTCAAGACTCCGACTCAGTTTACTGACTTGACTCACGAAATATGCCAACACCAAAATGCCGTAACAATCTCCCCCTTTGGCAATTTCGTGACAAAACCCAAAAATACATAAAAACGCTCAAGTCACTCATCTTAAACCAAAAAATCGAAATTCAATGTTATCACCAAAACATTGATTTTCTTTGCGTGAAAGATCCAATAAATACAAAATTACATTTGAACCAAACAGTCCTAGAACATACTCTATGACTTAGGACTTGGAGTCTTAAAGTGATGTAATTCCTGCAAAACAAAACTCCAAACAAAATCAAACGTTAGTCGTTAGAAATTAAAATCCTACATTTGATTCGTCCTTTTGGTTCTTTTGTTTTTCGGCTCTTTCAATCTTTTCTTTATCTCTCCCTATCTTGAGCATCTCTAAAATGTTCTCCATGTTCTCCATGTTCTCCATGTTCTCCTCCTTTCTTGAGCATCTATGTTCTCCCCCTTTGTGATACGATCATTATTTTCTGTTCTCCCCCTTTTTTTGTTTGTCCTATCTCGATGATCTCATCTCCGTCATTTCTCTTCTCCCCCTTTTTATCACAAATTGTCAAACAGTGAACATACTAGACAAAAGGAAATCACTAACAGCATTAGTTCATAGAGAAAGAGAGATAAAAGCTCAGTTCCGGTATATAACAAAAATGCAGATTGCGTACCGGTACCAGAAAGCAAAAATCAAATAATTTCTTGAAACAAATCCAGATTTTGGAATCTTTTCAAATACCGATTTGTATTCCATCAAGAAATCAATTTAAGTACTTTAAACAATGAATTCACACAGATGCCATTCAATCCAATTAATTTCACAAAATTAAAAAGATTTACTCCTAAATCATGAAAAACAAAGATAAAACATTATAAACAGTTTTTCATGTTATATTCATCAAACACAAGTCATCAAAAATAATCTTGAGATCCAAACTCTATCAAGATGTAACGGATTTACAAAGATGACTTACGGAGATTTCCAAATGACATCAATCTTGAATTCTACCCTTTCTTGAGATTGAGGTGTATGATCCAAATTTCTTTCATCAGAATAATTTAGAAAAATTCCATAAAAATCAGAAAGAGTATGTAAGCACTTTAGCGCATCAACTTTAAACAAAAGTCATCGTTTCATGCAACAAGAAATAGATTATACCAAATCTATCAAAAATACTCAAAAATGAAACGAAAATTTATGAGAATTAAATCCCTTAAAGTTGAAGAACTTCAATTACATCTAACATGATCTTATGCGTAATGCCTTTATCAAATCATCAATTTGGTAAAGAAAATGAAATACCAAGATCAATAGATGTTTGAAATCCCAGATAAGTTAGATAATGTATCTAGACAATCTGTTGAAGAGAGTGGCTCTTTGAGCATCTTTCATTAAAATTTCACCTTATACCAACCTGGAAATTTGACAGAGTCAAGTATTTCCGTATGCATTTTATTTAATTCAAAAATTGAAAAACCTTGCTTGGTATACATGTGGTAGCTGCACACAGTACTCGGACGACCGAGGTGGTAGCTCTTTCCTCCATGTGGTGGTAGTTTTCACACTCCTCATTGGGATGTAACTCTTTCCACATCTTTTGAGCATATTACTTTTCTTTGACTCCCCCTCAATTGGCTATCAATTATTTAATATATAAGGTATTCAACCAAAAATTGATCTCGCATTCATACTCGACTAAATAGTCAAATAAGATAATGACTATACCAAGAGATCATTGAGAGAGAAATTGACTTTGATCACTTAAAAGATGACTTAATTAACATAAATGATCATTGCAACATTGAAATATTATGATGTCAAAAGCATAATAAATTTCTAAATGCGTGAAAAGATGCAATTAAAGTCAATTATGATCAATGCTCAATTAATGTCCTATGTACAAACATAGATAATGAACAAAAACACACAACAAAACCTAACCTAAGCAAAAGTTTCAAAAAGAGGTTATTTCAAGGAAAGCATTCCAATTGCTTTACGCAAATGAATAAAACGTTTTTGATCCAAAGGTTTTGTTAAAATGTCAGCTAATTGATTCTCAGCTGAAATATATGAAAGTTGAAGAATATTTGATTCAACTAGCTCTCTAAAAAAATGATATCTAAGTTCAATGTGTTTTGTTCTTGAGTGCAACATAGGATTTTAGAAATGTTTATAGCACTTATGTTGTCACAAAGAATTCACACTGTTGGGTTATATGTATATGGATCTAAATAGGAAAAAAAACACCTAGAGGGGGGTGAATAGGTGTAAACAATAAACACTCAAAAAATCATTGCGCAATAAAATCCAATGCGGAAAAATAAATGAACACGCAAGATTTTTACGTGGAAAAACTCCAAACCGGAGTAAAAAACCACGGGACCGATAACACGGCGAAATCCACTAGAATTAACACACGTACAAGGTGATATAACGTACTCACAGACGACTCAACCTTTTACCATACGCTCCTAGTAGATCTTCTCCGCTCGCTCCACGACGCTTCTCGAATCCACGATCTGCGCCCAACGCCGAATCCTCAGCGTCCAACGTCGAGTCCACGACGTCCGACCGAATCCACGGTCTTCACCCAGTAGCACGCTTCGAATCCACGAACGTACCTCGCTTCGAATCCACGAAAGCGGTTGCACCTTGAATCCACAAGGCCACGCGAGTCCACGCGCCGATTTAGGGTAAATCGTTGTTTTTGGGTGGTGATGATCCGCCGAATACTTAGATTAGAAATAGATCGGAAATACCATCTAAGTATTCATTGATTTGATTCTACTCAAGATCTGAGTTAGGAAAACCTAGAATCAAATCAATCAATATAGATGAAGAAACATAGAATTAATCTATTGATTTCCTTTCTTCTCTATATGTGGATTTTTCTTTCGGTCGTATTTTTCTATTATATGCGGATGCCCTAGAAAATGAATAAAGGGCCTATTTATAGGTTAGAAACCATTGGAAGAAGATAAGGATCAAAAACCATCCGTTTCTGGAAATTTTCAGGACGGCGATCCGGATCGGATTAGCTGTGATCCGGATCGTCGTAGCGTGATAGACAATTCCAGAAAACAGGGTTCGGGATCCGGATCGCAAGGTCCGATCCGGATCGTTCATGCAATTCAGCAAACTCCCATGTTCGGGATCCGGATCGGAATGGCCTAGGATCCGGATTGAAATTGCCAATGAACAATCACCCTTCGGGATCCGGATTGCAAGGTCTGATCCGGATCCTGAACATGTCCCATGTCCAGTTTTTGATATTTATGCAATAAAAAATTCTTCCAAGTGTTTCTACACTACAAGAAGTATTCGGATCACCAAAATTTTTTAGTTAAACATACCTGATCCTTTTGAATTCTTCTTTCTTGAGATTGAGGTATATGATCCAAAGTTCTTTCATCTTCAATCTTCAAGACTTAACACTTTCACGAAATACGCCAACTCAAATTCCGTAACAATCTCCCCCTTTGGCGGTTTCGTGACAAAACACAAATCCACTAAAGAAAATTCAAAAAGAATATTTTTGTTGCTATCACCATACAACAAAAATTTACAATGGAGATCCAAAAATTTAAATACATGAGATAAACTCCTAAAACAGACTCTAGACTTAGACATCTGTACTCTCTGCAAAAAAAAATCATTCTTGACAAAAGGAAATCGTTAGATACCTCAAGAATATTTAGCATTCAAAACCAAGCAGAGATGAAGTTTATACTCACCATGACATTTAGTAAATCAGATATGTAATAAGATCAGAATCAACCAATGACATATCTTCTAAGCAATAAGATTCCAAATATCATAATTTTGCATTGTTAGTAAACACACAACTTGTTAGTAATAATACATGTCCAAATAGTTAGTCGAATAGTTAGTAGGGACATGCAACAAATCACCAGATAAAAACCAAAAGTTGTAATACTTACCTGTCACCAAAGCCAAGGTTTCTCAAACAACTTTCAAAGTTCAAAGTTCTCTCTAATCTCTCTCCCCCTTTTTGTCACAAACAAAGCCAAAAATGTAGCCAAAACTACAAAATGTAAGGAGAGTTAAAAGTTCCATTAACATGAAAAACCTGAGAACTAAAACTAACACAAGGTAAGAATAAAACCAAAATCTAAAAACTGAAAAAGTCTGCACAAATCTGCACAAAAAGAAATGTTAGCGCACAGATTAATCATCGGAGTCTGATTCCTCAGACGCACTACATTCCATCTTAGTAAACATTTTCTTGATCAATTTCTTCATCGAGTTTACTCTCTTTGTCAATGTAATGTGTGATGCAGTTATAATCTCGAGATCTTCAGAAATTCGTCTTTGTTCTTTGCTTATCTGTTCTTGTTGAAAGGATAGCCGCTGTTGTTGCTTGAAAATCGAAGTTAGTGATGCTTCATCATCCGCGCCGGGTTCTTGTTGAGACGGTGAGGCCGAGGTGCCGACACAAGGTTTCTTTCCAGTGGAAGGTGTCGAAGTAACATGTGGTAATTTGTGAAGTGACTTCACAATTGTTGACTCATCTATCATCCCGCAACTGTGTTGGTATGATGTCGAGCTTATATCAATGTCAAACTTTTGTAAGATCCTCATGATGAGTAATGGAAACGGAAGTCGCTCAGAAGGATGAGGATGCATAATATATCTTGACATTCTAGTCCAAATTATGTAGGGAATATTCATGTTCAAACCTACAGCCTCAGAGGGATGACCTATGAGATATAGGAACAGCAGTCTTTCCCATCTCACGACCTTGGTCTGCATGTTAGGTAGAATGTTGTAACACGTGATGAAATTTAGAAAACGGTACTCCAGTCGAAGATGTTTGGATTTTACACTTTTACCATCAGCTGGTTTAGTCCCTTCCAAACAAATTTTGTCTGTCACGGTTTGCCATAAGGCATTCGTCAAACTTCTTCCCTTCAAAAAGTTGAGCCCCGATGTGTTAGATTCCATTCCAAGGACTTCGCCGATTAACTGCGGCGTGATTTTAAGTTTCATCCCTTGGATATTTGTATAGAAATGCATTGATCCACGTTCATCTTCTTGAAGCTGTCTTGCATTCGTGTAAAAGGTTCTTACACGATACAGACAATACCCAAGTAATTCGGGGAATCGGCAAACTTGGATGAGATTTGCTTGCTCAATTAAAGTTCCAAACTCTGGTGAGTGATTCCGGAGAGCTTCAATGTTGACATGTCGTTCTCCGATGCATTCACGACGTTCAAAAGCTCGAAGGCGATCCATGCTGACGAACACTCCTTCCACACGAGGCGGGGAGTCAGAAACTTTTGGCGTGTCAACATCAGCGTCTCGTCGTAGTCCAAAGCGTTTAGTTAATCGTTTTCTTTTCACAGAGATGGTTGGTGCAGCCATAGGTGCTTTTCCTGTGTCCATGGGTGCTTTTCCTTTTGAACCATCAGAAGCTTTTCCTTTTGAACCATCAGACGCCTTTTGTTCAGGCAATGAGTCATCATCATTCTTTGTTGTGTTTTTTAGCTCTCTTTAATTTGTTGTGGCCCGAGTGTGCACCATAGTGACCAACAAAGGATGATCCAAGAGAATCCCATTGATCCAAGTGCCTTAAGAAGATTGAAGTTCCTGTGAAGACCAACTCAAGAACATGAAAAATCGTCAATTTTGAAAAATTTGAAAAATTGTACCCAAACAATCATAATCATGTAGAGAAGCTAAGAATCAAATTAGTTTTGCAAAAAGAATTTTAAAAGTGGATCAATTTCATGATTTTCAGAAATTTCACTTATATGCCCTAAAACAGAATTTTCAGAAATCGAAGCCTAAAAATTCGTTAATCAGGTGAAAACCCAGCATATAATCAAAACTAATCTACCCAGAGTTCTTATTTCAAAAGAAATTTGACCAAAAACCATTCACAAACGAAAAAGATAGAAAAATCTCATCACGTTTTGAAGAAAATAGAGAAAACCTGTGAAAAACGAGATTTTGATCAATAAAACTTACTTGGATTCGAAGAACTTGAGTTAGGAAAGCTCCAAGATGCAAGGATTCTAGAGAGAGAAGCTCTAGAGACTTGAGAACAAAAAATTAGGGTAAAAGAATTCAAAACCCTTTCGTTCTATTAAAAACCCTAGCCGTGATCCGGATCGGATCGAGATTTTGATCCGGATCGGCTACCCGCAGGAAGAAGCCTGCGTTCGGGATCCGGATCATCTTGCCCGATCCGGATCGGCTCCAACTTTTTCTTCAGAAAATTTTAGAAAAATTCCATAAAATCCAGAAAAAGTATGTAAGCACTTTAGCATATCAACTTTAAACAAAAATCATCGTTTCATACAACAAGAAATAGATTATACCAAATCTATCAAAAATACTCAAAAATGAAACGAAAATTTATGGAAATTAAAACACTTAAAGTTGAACAACTTCAATCACATCTATCTTGATCTTATGCGTAATGCCTTTATCAAATCATCAATTTTGGTAAAGAAAATGAAATACCAAGATCAATAGATGTTTGAAATCCCAGATAAGTTAGATAATATATCTAGACAATCTGTTGAAGAGAGTGGCTCTTTGAGCATCTTTTATCAAAAATCCCACCTTATACCAACCATGAAATTTGACTGAGTCAAGTATTTCAATATGCATTTCATCATCAATTTTTAAAACAAAAATTTGCTTTGCATACATGGGGTATCTTTTTCTTTTTCTTTCTTTCCTCCATGTGGTGGTAGTTTTCACACTCCTCATTGGGATGTAACTCTTTCCACATCTTTTGAGCATTTTACTTTTCTTTGACTCCCCCTCAATTGGCTATCAATTATTTAATATATAAGGTATTCAACCAAAAATTGATCTCGCATTCATACTCGACTAAGCAATCAAATAAGATAATGACTATACCAAGAGATCATTGAGAGAGAAATTGACTTTGATCACTTAAAAGATGACTTAATTAACATAAATGATCATTGCAACATTGAAATATTATGATATCAAAAGCATAATAAATTTCTAAATGCATGAAAGGATGCAATTAAAGTCAATTATGATTTATGCTCAATTAATGTCCTATGTACAAACATAGATAAAGAACAAAACAAAAACAAAAACAAAACCTAACCTAAGCAAAGGTTTCAAAAAGGTTATTTCAAGGAAAGCATGCCAATTGCTTTACGCAAGTGAATAAAACGTTTTTGATCCAAAGGTTTTGTTAAGATATCAGCTAATTGATCCTCAGTTGAAATATATGACAGTTGAAGAATATTTGATTCAACTAGCTCTCTAAGAAAATGATATCTAAGTTCAATATGTTTTGTTCTAGAGTGCAACACAGGGTTTTTCGAAATGTTAATAGCACTAGTGTTGTCACAAAGAATGGTTACCGAAGATGCTGAAATCCGGAAGTCGCTCAACACGCTTTTCATCCAAATCAATTGGGTTGAACAACTTCCCGCTGAAATGTACTCCGCTTCGGCAGTCGAGAGTGCTATGCAGTTTTGCTTTTTACTGTGCCATGCAACAAGGCAATGGCCAAGATAGAAGCATGCACCACTCGTGCTTTTCCGATCATCCACTGATCCTGCCCAATCGGCATCTGAGTATCCAACAATATCCAAACTTGTTCCCATAGGATACCAAATTCCGAAATTTATTGTTCCTTTGATGTACCGGATGATCCGTTTCACCGCTTTCAGGTGAACCTCCTTCGGTGCTGATTGATATCTCGCGCAAATCCCAACACTGAAGGATATATCCGGGCGACTAGCCGTGAGATAAAGTAGACTTCCAATCATACTGCGATACAGTTTCTCGTCTACATTCTCACTATGTGATTCACTTCCAAGTCCCTTATGGCTAGTTCCCATTGGAGTCGGAAAATCCTTAGAATTTTCTAGATCAAACTTTTTGACCAACTCCATTGCATACTTGGATTGACACAAGTGAATACCTTCATCGTTTTGTTTAACTTGTAATCCAAGAAAATAAGTCAATTCGCCCATCATGGACATCTCAAATTCGCTTTCCATGGTCTCCGCGAATTTAGAAGCATCATTATCTCTTGTTGCGCCAAATACAATGTCATCGACATAGATTTGTGCTACAATGAAATTGTTTTGATAATGCTTCACAAAGAGAGTCCTGTCAGCTCCCCCTCGAGTATAGCCCTTTTCCAAAAGGTGCTTTGTCAACCTTTCGTACCATGCTCGCGGTGCTTGTTTCAGACCGTAAAGAGCCTTTTTCAGACGAAAAACATGGTTAGGTAGTTTATGATCCACAAAACCTTTCGGTTGAGCCACATAAACTTCCTCATTTAAAAACCCATTTAAAAAGGCGCTCTTAACGTCCATTTGAAATAATTTGATTTTAAAATGACAAGCTATCGCAAATAAGATACGAATGGACTCGAGTCTAGCTACAGGGGCGAAAGTTTCATCAAAGTCTATACCTTCTACTTGAGAGTAGCCTTGAGCAACTAACCTTGCTTTGTTCCTGATGATAGTACCATCCTCATTTTTCTTGTTCTTGAAAATCCATTTGGTACCTATCACATTGTGTTGCTTCGGAGGCTTCGTTAATTCCCAGACTTTGTTTCGCTCAAATTGATGGAGCTCTTCCTGCATTGCTTCAATCCAGTAGTCATCTTGAAGAGCTTCATCGACATTCTTTGGTTCGATTTGAGATACGTAGCATGCGAATCCGCAAACCAATTGTCTCCGAGTTCTAACTCCTTCTTGTGGATCTCCAATGATGTTCGATTCAGGATGATCCTTGGAGATGCGTAACGTTTGAGGTAAGGAGTAGTCGGAGGTACACGAGATGATTCCTGCACATCAGATAAACTTGAAGAACCGTTAGATGCATCATTATTATCGAAAGAATTGTTAGAAGAAGATGCATTAGCAGGTGTATCATCATCAAGAGAGATATCGAGGGTAGATTTTTCAGATTCAAAGTGAAAAGCTTCATCTACCTTAACATTTATCGATTCTACGATCGTCTTAGATTCTAAGTTAAAAACTCGATATGCTCTACTGTTTGTAGAATAACCTAAGAAAATCCCTTCGTCACTTCGAGAGTCAAATTTTCCAAGATTCTCGCGATCACGTAAAATAAAACACCGACTCCCAAAGATACGAAAATATTTGATGTTCGGTTTTCTACAAAACCATAGTTCATATGGTGTATTCAAAGTCCCCGGGCGCAAATACACTCGATTAATAACATAGACAGCCGTGTTCACCGCTTCAGCCCAAAATATAACGGTAGGTTCCGGCTATGAAGCATAACACGTGCCATCTCCTGTACGACCCTGTTTTTGCGCTCGACTACACCATTTTGTTGAGGTGTATAAGGTGCAGAGAATTCATGTTTAATGCCGTTAGAAGTGCAAAAATCAATGAATTTGGAATTTATGAATTCTCCACCTCTATCACTTCTAACTCGAGTAATCTTTTCATTCTTTTCAATCATAATACGATGCAAATCTCGAGAAAAGAATCAAAAGTATCAGCTTTCTCTTTTAAAAATGCTACCCAAGTATATCTAGAGAAATCATCAACCAATAAGAAAATATACCATTTACCTCCCAAGGATGGTTGACGAGTTGGCCCCATTAAATCCATGTGCAAAAGTTCCAAAGGCCGTTTTGTACCAATGTGGTTCAAGTTCTTGTGTGCAGTCCTAGACTGTTTTCCCTTTTGGCAACCGCCACACATAATGTTTTGTTCAAAAGAAAGTTTAGGAACCCCTTGACCACATCTTTGTTG
>CM054930.1:23703920-23779795 GCA_029168755.2 Tillandsia fasciculata
CCAGCGGACTTAGAATCCGAGACCAGAATTTTGAGGGAGGCCCATTATACAA
Source organism: Tillandsia fasciculata (assembly GCA_029168755.2). Lineage (NCBI taxonomy): Eukaryota > Viridiplantae > Streptophyta > Magnoliopsida > Poales > Bromeliaceae > Tillandsia > Tillandsia fasciculata. Next base: position 23,703,973 of record CM054930.1, read on the forward strand.
CCTTATATACCTTCATCCAGGTAGGACTAAATAGTAAGGACCTCAAGACACACTTTTGGTAGACGGCATGAAGAGAGATATCGGGAGGTTTGTAGCACAGTGTTTAACTTGTCAGCAAGTAAGACTAAACATTGGATTCCAGCTGGCAGGTTACAGAGTCTCCCAATCCCTGAGTGGAAATGGGACCACATCACTATGGACTTTGTGGTTGGATTGCCGAGGGCACTGGGAGGAGCTATTGTGTAGGACCCTGAACCCCCATGCAGCTTTTTCCGTGAATCCACTATTTAAACACCTGTTGATGGTGTATCTGGCCCATAGTGCATCAAAGGGATGCCACAGATGGACCCTGCGAGCTTTGGTTAGCTGTTTTGGCCTTCGGCTGCTTTTGTCGAATTTTAGAAAAGGATTTAGGCCAAACGGAGGATGGATTTGGATTCAGCGCGGAAAAACGCTTGAGAATGGCTTTTTGTTTGCCCAATTCTGAGTCCGGATGTCCAAAAGCGGACTCCCGGAAGTTTTGGCAGTTTTTGGCGCTTGCGGGAGCCTCCGGCAAATTTTGGAGGCGGAATTTGGCAAAACGGACCTCGTTTTTGGAATCAGCGCGCGAAAACGGTCAAGATGGGCTATTTGCTTGTCGATTTTGAGCTTGCGGGTACTGTTCACGCCGGAACAGTGTCGCCGGCGATCGCCGGCGGCAGCCGGCGGCGGCGGGCAGCGTCGGCGGCGGCGGCGCCGCCGCGGGCAGGCGGCTGAGGGCGCGGGCAGGCGGCTGAGGGCGCGGGCAGGAGCGCGCGTCCACCGCGGGGGTCGTGCACCAGAGGCGGGCCACGTGGCGCCTTCCGGTTGGCCGGCGCAGCAGACGCGGTCCACGGAGTTTGGGCCGGGTGCACGGTAGACCGGGTGGACACGTGGCGAGGTTTGGTTGGTTCGGTGTTGTGCTCCCGGTCCACGCAACCTGCGGAGTGGTTGACCGGGGCAGGTGCCGTACGCGGGCAGGTGACCGGGAAAAACGGCGACGTGCGCGGTGCACGGCGCGGCGTGCGCGGTGCACGGGCGGCCGGGGACACGTGGCGCGTCGCCATTTGCGGGCGCATGTGCTCCGGGTGCAGCGGGGCTCGGCCGTGTAGTGGGCTGGGCCGTGTGGTGGACCGGGCCGCACTGTGCGCGCCCGGAAATCTTGGGCCGGGCCGCACTGTGTGCGCCCGAAAATTTCGGGCGCCCGGAAAATCGGACATGGTGGGTATTTCTTGAATTGTTTTTCTCAGCCTTTATAAACCCCCAACCCGAGCCCCACTCTTTCCTCTTTATCTCCCAACCCATTCACCTTCAGCCCGAGCACCCTTAAGCAAAGTTTTTCATCTCTTTGTGCTGGATCTCCCTGCCAAGTTTCAAGAGTTTTGGAGGCACGAATCCCGAGGTTCCCCATTTTACGGTGCGGCGCGACGTTGCTTCCTAGTGTTCTTCTTCGGCGCAGCGATAGTATTTTTGCTCCCCTGGGCTACCCCGACATCATTTTCCTGTGATTCTTGCACCAGTAGACTCCTAAGAGGTAGGACTTCATCTTTCGTTTTGGTCGTGTTTTCCCGTTTCGAGGTTTTGGCACGGATCCCGAGGCAAACAGTGACCCCATTTTCTGTGTGGATTTACTTGACAGCAGCGGAGTATTTCGGCCATATCTTTGCGCACGAGCGTCAGACGGAAACGAGCTTGTACAACTTTTTCATCTACGGATCGCAAGGAACGCGCTCGTATTTTTATTGGATTTTTGTGAATTTTATTTCGAGGTGAAAATTACTGTTTTCTCAGTGAACAATAATCAGTCCTTAATACAGATTTTTGTATGAGTGTGCCCCTTGCCGAATTTTTATCTTGATGTACAGAACTCAGATTTGGGCGTGCAAGGTACCGTTTCGAAGCTATCGACGCAAGGATCGCCGTGATATTTTATTGGAATTTTCTAGGCAATTTCCGCAGGTGATAATTTAACAGTTCAGAATTCGAGGTTGTATGTGATTATTAGTGCTATAATTGGGAGCCTAAGTGTAATTAGTGAGCTTTGTACTGTACCAGGAATATTTCGGGTGTGCTGAAATTGTGGAAGCAAGGATTTGGAGTTTTGGTATTTTCTAGCTGTACGGACTTGGACAGTTGCACTTCAGGTGGGTGGTCGTTGTACTCCTCTCTTTGGACAGGCTTCTTGTGTACGGCTGTATTCCTTTCTTCCACCAGTGTTGAGTTATCATATAGAGGCATATTAGGGATAGCACTTTATCAGTTGCTTTATTTATCTGCATCCCCTTTCTTCTCCTTTCCCTTTTCGCCTCTGATCACCTGGTGGGCATATCTGAGCTGAGGCTTTACCCACTAGGGGAGGCTACTGTTTATAGTAGTACTTACCCCCATTGTTTTTCTTGTTTCTTTCTTTTCCCTTGTTTTGCAGAGTCCTCAGTGGGAGTTGCTGGGCCGTCAGCAACTGATCGAGGTAAGCGAATTGCGGACTAGATAGAGAGCCACCGAGGGTCGTAGCTGGAGATTTTTGGGTACCAGGACTTCTCAGACAGTGTTCTTGTATTTCTTTTTGGGGACTGGCTTCTGCCAGCTGTTTGTATTATAGTAGTGAGCTGGGAGAGACATCTGTATTTTATTTTACTGTTGTACCTTTTACTTCCAGCACTTGTCTGAGATACAGTAGTTTTAGTTAGCTCTGATTATTATGCTCTTTTATTATCTTTTCTTATCTGAGCAGGTTACCGACGCTTCGTGTATGTGGGAAATACCGCATGCACGGCGGATCTGTGGACGGGCCCGGGTTCTGGTTTACACCCGGGGCGTGACAGATTAAGTTGGTATCAGAGCTTAGGGATAGGTCAGTTGGGACTTAGGAAACCCTAGGCTTTTGGACAGACCCTAGGATTATAGGGCGTGAGTGGCGTGACTTGTTGCGAAAGTCGGTGATTTTTATTGTTAACTCTTCCTGTGAGTGAAGAGTGATCGACATAGTCTATTTCTGTTGAACCATTATGTTGGCTGCAGACAACATAAGGTTACAGAAATAGGGGGATGTCTTTTGACTTTCGCCAGATTGGGTCGTGTGGGGTTTTGTTGCTGATGTTTGGTTTCTTGTGGCAGGATGCCTCCACGACGTCGGATTCCCACCCGGGGTGTCCCTTCGCCCCCTGTTGAGCCAGAGCAGCCTACACCACCCGAGCTTACTGAGTTGAGGGCCTTGGTGGCCCAGTTGGCGGAGGGTCAGCGCCGCCAGGAGCAGAGGATTGAGCAGCTGCTTGCTCAGAGGGAGGCACCACCCCCAGCTGTTCCGGAGGTCCCTGTGCCTCTTGTTGCACCTTTTGTGCCGTCAGCGCCATCTTCGAGTAGCGGGGCTCCTGCGGCATTTCAGCCTTTGACTGCGGAGGAGGAGCGGGATTTTGCTGACAAACTCGCTGCGTTTGTTAAGCGGGGACCACCTAGATTCTCGGGGCGGGATGCTCAGCCCCGGGCTGTTGGGATTTGGCTTTCTGCGATGGAGAAGCTTTTTCGGGACTTCTTCATCGACCCGAAGTATCGAGTGCACATGGCGGTGCACTGTTTGGACGGAGATGCTGATTTTTGGTGGCAGCGAGTTGAGCCACTGGAGTTCCGGATCACCCGGCAGTTACCTTGGGAGGAGTTCAGACGGATGGTGTTGGACACCTATTTTTCTACCAGTGTGAAGAAGAAGTTGGAGGACGATTTGAAGAATCTGCAGCAGGGCGATCGACCGGCCCATGCCTATTTTCAGGAGTTCAGGGAGTTGCTGAACTGTGTGCCCTACGTCGCTCGTGACGGTCCGCACCAGGTTGAGTTGTTCGAGGGAGGCCTTCGTCCAGAGATTTACACACTTGTGCATGCTCAGAGATTTCAGACCCTGGAGGCAGCCGCAGAGCATGCACAGTGGGTGGAGAGAGGCGATCAGGAGGTGGCCAGACGGAGGGCCGCGGTCGCGCAGAGTTCCGACAGGAAGCGACCAGCCCCAGAGGACGGGGGACAGGCCAGCTCTTGGAGACCGCCACGGCCGCCGCAGCCCCAGTCTTATGGTCGTGGCCGATCTGATAGGAGAGGGCCTGGGGGACCCCAGAGACCGCAGCAGCATCAGCAGCAGCACCAGCAGCAGAGATCACAGCAGAGGCAGCAGAGATCTCAGCAGCAGTCCTCGAGACAGCAGCAGCAGCAGCAGCAGCCGAGACAGCCCCGATCTTCTGACCGATGTATTTTCTGTGGAGGTCAGCATGCCGCCATTACTTGTGACCAGAGATGGGGTCGATGCTTCCGTTGTGGACAGCCAGGGCATGTGCGAGCTACTTGCCCCCTTTCTACTTCCTCGGCACCGTCATCGGCATCGGTTCCATATCCCCCTCAGCAGCAGCGGCCACCAGCTCAGCGGCCTTATGCTCCAGCGAGCAGGCCGTCCACTTCTTATCCTGTAGATTCTCGACCTCCAGCACCGAGCGGGCGGGTGTATGCCGCCCAGTTGGCGGATTCTTCAGCGGCAGACCAGGTGGTGGCAGGTATTATTCTACTCTTTGGTATTCGGGCTCGTACTTTATTCGACACTGGAGCATCTCATTCTTTCATTAGTCGAGCATTTGCATCCCTGCATGGTCTTAGAGAGAGAGTCCTTGTCACATGCATTAGAGGTGCGGATTCCTGATCATATTTTGCATGTCGAGGAGCGTTGTGTGGCTTGCCCAGTGCAGTTGGGGCCTTGGATTTTGCCTGCAGACTTGCTTGTTTTGCAGCAGCTCCAGGATTTTGATTTGGTGCTAGGGATGGATTGGCTGTCGCGGTATTCCGCCACTATCGACTGCAGAGAGAGGACGGTGACTCTTCGCGAGCCAGGACAGGAGGAGTTCATCTTCAGAGGCTGCCAGAGCACGCTGTTCGCAGCGACCATTTCCTCGGCCAGAGCTAGGAGGATGATGAGTAGGGGTTGCACTGCCTTTTTGGCCACTGTGGTGGAGGTGCCTACGGCGGCACTGGGACTCGAGGATATCCCTATTGTCCGCGAGTTCCCAGATGTATTTCCCCCTGAGTTGACGACGATGCCGCCGGAGAGGGAGATTGAGTTCGTGATTGATGTAGTTCCTGGAACTGCACCAATCTCAAAGGCACCCTATAGGATGGCGCCAGCTGAGTTGAGGGAGTTGAAGGCCCAGCTTCAGGATCTTTTGGACAGGGGCTTCATCCGACCCAGTGTTTCTCCGTGGGGAGCGCCTGTGTTGTTTGTGAAGAAGAAGGATGGGTCACTGCGGTTGTGTGTGGATTATAGGGAATTGAACAAAGTGACCATCCGGAACAAGTATCCCCTCCCCCGGATTGATGATTTGTTTGATCAGTTACAGGGAGCATCGGTGTTCTCGAAGATTGATCTGCAGTCCGGTTACCACCAGCTGAGGGTGAGGGCCGAGGACATCTCCAAGACGGCTTTCAGATCGCGGTACGGGCATTATGAGTTTACTGTGATGCCTTTTGGGTTGACAAATGCCCCTGCCGCATTCATGGACTTGATGAACAGGATTTTTCAGCCGTTTTTGGACCGGTTTGTGGTGGTGTTTATAGATGATATTTTGATCTACTCCCGGAGTGATTTGGAGCACGAGGAGCACTTGAGGACCGTGCTACAGCTTCTGCGAGAGAAGAAGCTGTATGCTAAGTTCAAAAAGTGTGAGTTTTGGCTCCGGGAGGTTGCTTTTCTGGGTCATGTGGTTTCAGCTGCTGGAGTGTCGGTGGATCCGGCCAAGGTGGATGCTATTCGAGATTGGCCGAGGCCGACGACTATCACCGAGGTGCGGAGCTTTCTTGGTTTGGCGGGCTACTATCGGCGTTTTGTGGAAGGCTTTGCGAAGCTTTCTTCTCCCCTCACTCGTCTGACCAGGAAAGGAGTTAAGTTTGTTTGGAGCGAGACTTGCCAGAGCTGTTTTGAGGAGCTGAAGCAGAGATTGATGACCGCTCCAATCCTTGCCCTCCCTGTTATGGGGGAAGGATTTGTGATTTACAGTGATGCCTCACATAGTGGTCTGGGGTGTGTGTTGATGCAGCAGGGTAGGGTGATTGCCTATGCTTCGCGGCAATTGAAGGACTATGAGAAAAATTACCCTACTCATGATCTGGAGTTGGCAGCGGTGGTGTTTGCTCTGAAGCTGTGGCGGCATTACTTGTATGGTGAGCATTGCGAGATATATACTGATCACAAGAGCTTGAAGTATCTGTTCACCCAAAAGGAGCTGAATTTGAGGCAACGCCGGTGGTTGGAGCTGCTAAAGGATTATGATCTGAGTATCCTTTATCACCCCGGCAAGGCCAATGTTGTGGCGGATGCTTTGAGCAGGAGGACGAGTCTGAGCTTATTGATCTCGCAGCAGGCGCCGTTGGTCGAGCAGATGAGGCGATTACAGCTGGAGGTAGTATCCCCTGGGGTCTCTGCTAGACTCATGTCTATGGTCTTGCAGCCCACTCTGTTGGAGAGGATCAGGGACACTCAGAGTGAGGACCCCCACTTGACGAGGATCAGGACGCAGCTTCAGGCGGATCAGACAGGGGATTTTTCTGTGGATAGCTCGGGAGTACTGCGGTACAGGGACCGAGTGTGTGTGCCTATGGATCAGGAGATTAGAGATCAGATTTTGAGGGAGGCCCACCATACACCTTATACCGTCCACCCTGGAGGTACTAAGATGTATAAGGACCTCAAGGCACAGTTTTGGTGGCCCGGAATGAAGCGGGACATTGGGAGATTCGTAGCTCACTGTTTAACTTGTCAGCAAGTGAAAGCAGAGCATCGCGTCCCTGCTGGCAAGTTGCAGAGTCTTCCAATTCCCGAGTGGAAATGGGACCACGTCACTATGGATTTCGTCACTGGATTGCCGAGGGCGCAGAGCGGGGCAGATGCGATCTGGGTTATTGTTGACAGACTCACCAAGTCGGCGCACTTCTTACCGGTTCAGATGACTTGGTCATTGGAGCATTTGGCACAGTTATATATGGATGAGATAGTGAGGCTTCACGGCATACCTGCTTCGATTGTGTCAGATCGAGACCCGAGATTCGTGTCACGCTTTTGGGGGAGTTTGCATTCTGCATTGGGGACTCAGCTCAGGTTTAGCACCGCTTTCCACCCACAGACCGATGGGCAGTCTGAACGCACCATACAGACCCTCGAGGATATGCTGAGAGCGTGCGTTATGGATTTTGGAGGAGGGTGGTACCGGCACTTATCTTTGGTTGAGTTCGCGTACAACAACAGCTATCAGGCGAGCATCCGGATGGCTCCGTTTGAAGCGTTGTATGGACGCAAGTGTCGGTCTCCCTTATATTGGAGTGACGTGGGTGAGAGGAGGACTTTGGGACCGGAGTTACTTTTGGAGGCAGAGGAAAAAGTCAGGATTATTCGCCGGCATCTTGAGACAGCCCAGAGTCGTCAGAGGAGCTACGCGGATACTCGACGGCGAGACCTGGAGTTTCAGGTTGGTGATCATGTCTTCTTGAAGGTCTCGCCCTCGAAAGGGGTCCGGAGATTTGGAGTGCGGGGAAAGCTCAGTCCCCGCTTTATTGGACCCTTTGAGGTACTTGACAGAGTTGGTCCTGTGGCATACAGAGTTGCCTTACCCCCGCGCCTGGCCGGAGTTCATGATGTCTTCCACGTCTCAGCTCTGAGGAGATATGTTTTTGACCCGTCGCACGTGATTGACTTCACTTCGTTGGAGATCGGCGAGGACTTGGTCTACGAGGAGCGCCCGTTGCGGATTCTTGCTCGTGAGGTGAGGGAATTGCGCAATCGGGCCATTCCATATGTGAAGATCCTGTGGAGCAATCATGAGGAGCGAGAGGCTACATGGGAGCTGGAGACAGAGATGAGAGATGCCTACCCCTTCTTGTTCGAGGCTGCAGTTTGAGGTACGTCTGCTTTGTTTATCCTTGTTTCGGGGACGAAACTTTTTTTTAGTGGGGGAGGATGTAGGACCCTGAACCCCCATGCAGCTTTTTCCCGTGAATCCACTATTTAAACACCTGTTGATGGTGTATCTGGCCCATAGTGCATCAAAGGGATGCCACAGATGGACCCTGCGAGCTTTGGTTAGCTGTTTTGGCCTTCGGCTGCTTTTGCCGAATTTTAGAAAAGGATTTAGGCCAAACGGAGGATGGATTTGGATTCAGCGCGGAAAAACGCTTGAGAATGGCTTTTTGTTTGCCCAATTCTGAGTCCGGATGTCCAAAAGCGGACTCCCGGAAGTTTTGGCAGTTTTTGGCGCTTGCGGGAGCCTCCGGCAAATTTTGGAGGCGGAATTTGGCAAAACGGACCTCGTTTTTGGAATCAGCGCGCGAAAACGGTCAAGATGGGCTATTTGCTTGTCGATTTTGAGCTTGCGGGTACTGTTCACGCCGGAACAGTGTCGCCGGCGATCGCCGGCGGCAGCCGGCGGCGGCGGGCAGCGTCGGCGGCAGCGGCGCCGCCGCGGGCAGGCGGCTGAGGGCGCGGGCAGGCGGCTGAGGGCGCGGGCAGGAGCGCGGTCCACCGCGGGGGTCGTGCACCAGAGGCGGGCCACGTGGCGCCTTCCGGTTGGCCGGCGCAGCAGACGCGGTCCACGGAGTTTGGGCCGGGTGCACGGTAGACCGGGTAGACACGTGGCGAGGTTTGGTTGGTTCGGTGTTGTGCTCCCGGTCCACGCAACCTGCGGAGTGGTTGACCGGGGCAGGTGCCGTACGCGGGCAGGTGACCAGGAAACACGGCGACGTGCGCGGTGCACGGCGCGGCGTGCGCGGTGCACGGGCGGCCGGGGACACGTGGCGCGTCGCCATTTGCTGGCGCATGTGCTCCGGGTGCAGCGGGGCTCGGCCGTGTAGTGGGCTGGGCCGTGTGGTGGACCGGGCCGCACTGTGCGCGCCCGGAAATCTTGGGCCGGGCCGCACTGTGTGCGCCCGAAACATTTCGGGCGCCCGGAAAATCGGACATGGTGGGTATTTCTTGAATTGTTTTTCTCAGCCTTTATAAACCCCCAACCCGAGCCCCACTCTTTCCTCTTTATCTCCCAACCCATTCACCTTCAGCCCGAGCACCCTTAAGCAAAGTTTTTCATCTCTTTGTGCTTGATCTCCCTGCCAAGTTTCAAGAGTTTTGGAGGCACGAATCCCGAGGTTCCCCATTTTACGGTGCGGCGCGACGTTGCTTCCTAGTGTTCTTCTTCGGCGCAGCGATAGTATTTTTGCTCCCCTGGGCTACCCCGACATCATTTTCCTGTGATTCTTGCACCAGTAGACTCCTAAGAGGTAGGACTTCATCTTTCGTTTTGGTCGCGCTTTCCCGTTTCGAGGTTTTGGCACGGATCCCGAGGCAAACAGTGACCCCATTTTCTGTGTGGATTTACTTGACAGCAGCGGAGTATTTCGGCCATATCTTTGCGCACGAGCGTCAGACGGAAACGAGCTTATACAACTTTTTCATCTACGGATCGCAAGGAACGCGCTCGTATTTTTATTGGATTTTTGTGAATTTTATTTCGAGGTGAAAATTACTGTTTTCTCAGTGAACAGTAATCAGTCCTTAATACAGATTTTTGTATGAGTGTGCCCCCTTGCCGAATTTTTATCTTGATGTACAGAACTCAGATTTGGGCGTGCAAGGTACCGTTTCGAAGCTATCGACGCAAGGATCGCCGTGATATTTTTATTGGAATTTTCTGGGCAATTTCTGCAGGTGATAATTTAACAGTTCAGAATTCGAGGTTGTATGTGATTATTAGTGCTATAATTGGGAGCCTAAGTGTAATTAGTGAGCTTTGTACTGTACCAGGAATATTTCGGGTGTGCTGAAATTGTGGAAGCAAGGATTTGGAGTTTTGGTATTTTCTAGCTGTACGGACTTGGACAGTTGCACTTCAGGTGGGTGGTTGTTGTACTCCTCTCTTTGGTATGCCCACTAGGAATATCAGAGTACCCATGTTTTGACGATGCTAAATGTGTTGATTGGTAGACTTGCATGCTCTAGGAAATTAATTATTGGTTATTGGATTCCCGATAAATTATTGTTAGAATAATCACTTGATTTTAATCGCTTAACTAATCTGGACTGTATGCTTGGAGACTAAATAGGAATTGAGGACTGCAAAACTGATAATTTTTCATATGAGACTGTCACCCTGGCTTATGTCACTCTAAATTATTTATTCTTGGAAATTGGACAAAATGTTGGAACCATGCATGATTAAATTGATCACATAATTATGTAATCTTTACTGCTATACTATTTTGGGACTTGACTTAGGAGAAACCATGCTTTTGCTCTTTTCTTCTTCCATTGTTGGCACTTGCGGCTTAGTCGCTCAGGTTCGAGCGTCTGTTAGACAGTGTAGTCAGGTATTGGGGATTGGGACAGGTTAGGGGTATGGCAGGGTGTTGCGGCGACCACGGATCTTGGGTGGTTGACCGGTTTGTACTATTGCATCAGATTGGGTGTTTTGGGGATCGAGCTTTCTTTAGTGGAGGGTTGTTCCCACTTCTTTGAGTCTCGATCCAGTCCTGCTATTATGAGACAGTGGTTACAGAGATGCTTGATACAGTGATATTTTACTCGTGTGGGTCGCTCCCCTCGAGTGCCACTCCGGAGTAGGCTTTCCACGGTGCAGAGCGCCGGGCACCAGGCTGGGTTCTTGAGTTCATTGGCAGAGCAGGCAGTGCCAGTGTTCACTGGCGGTCAGATTGGGTCCTTTGGACAGGCTTCTTGTATACGGCTGTATTCCTTTCTTCCACCAGTGTTGAGTTATCATATAGAGGCATATTAGGGATAGCACTTTATCAGTTGCTTTATTTATCTGCATCCCCTTTCTTCTCCTTTCCCTTTTCGCCTCTGATCACCTGGTGGGCATATCTGAGCTGAGGCTTTACCCACTAGGGGAGGCTACTGTTTATAGTAGTACTTACCCCCATTGTTTTTCTTGTTTCTTTCTTTTCCCTTGTTTTGCAGAGTCCTCAGTGGGAGTTGCTGGGCCGTCAGCAACTGATCGAGGTAAGCGAATTGCGGACTAGATAGAGAGCCACCGAGGGTCGTAGCTGGAGATTTTTGGGTACCAGGACTTCTCAGACAGTGTTCTTGTATTTCTTTTTGGGGACTGGCTTCTGCCAGCTGGTTGTATTATAGTAGTGAGCTGGGAGAGACATCTGTATTTTATTTTACTGTTGTACCTTTACTTCCAGCACTTGTCTGAGATACAGTAGTTTTAGTTAGCTCTGATTATTATGCTCTTTTATTATCTTTTCTTATCTGAGCAGGTTACCGACGCTTCGTGTATGTGGGAAATACCGCATGCACGGCGGATCTGTGGACGGTCCCGGGTTCTGGTTTACACCCGGGGCGTGACATATTGCTAAGTGGGTAGTAGTGAATAGACTCACCAAGTCGGCCCACTTTTGCCGGTGTAGACCACTTGGTCACTCAAGCGACTAGCCCAGCTATATTTGGACGAGGTGGTGAGGTGACTCATCAGAAGTGGAAATGTCATCCTATGTGACAGCTTGCATAGCCTTCTTCTTTGACGGATTCTTGTTGGGACACTCCATTGAGATATGACCAAAACCTCGGCATTTGAAGCACTGGATTTGTCCCTCGGTGTTCTTCTTATCCTTTGAAGAACCATCTTGCTTTCTTGATTTAAAGCTTGAATTTTCTTTGCCTTTCTTTGACTTAACGAAGGATGATGGTTTGCTTGAATTTCTCCTTTGAAAGCTTCGGCAAAATTTCCTTGTCAAGAACGCAATCTGTTTCTTGAAATCCTCCATTGATAAATTATCATCAGCGTCTGAGGAGGATAAATCCGCTTCTTCTTCTTTTGTTGATTTCAATGCAAAACCTGAAGACTTAGAAGAAGAGGAAGGCTTTCCAGAAGAATAGTTAGTAGGAAAAGTCATTTCATAAGTTTGAAGTGCACCAACTAATTCTTCTACCTTGATTTTGTCCGGATGTTTTACTGTTTCAATGGCTGCGCCCTTAGGGCGAAATCTTTCAGGAAGAGTTCTCAAAATCTTTCTTACAACCTTAGATTCTGAAATTTTCTCTCTCAAGTTAGCACATGTATTAACGATATCTTGCAATCGTGTATAATAATCTGTGAACGATTCATTTTCTGCCATATGAATAGAGTCAAACTTGCTCGTAAGCATTTGCAGTTTTTGAATTTTCACTAAACTTGTACCCTCATGTGTAACTTGTAGAGTATCCCAGATTTCTTTCGCGGTCTCACATGCCGAGACGTGAGAGAACTTAGTTTGTGACAAGGCATTAAATAAAGCATTAATTCCCTTGCCGTTGTAAGAAGAAGCATCAATTTCTTCCTTAGTCCACTTCGACCTAGGTTTGGTGGTGACAACATCGACAATAATCTCAGTAGGATATGACCATCCAAACTCAATTGATTGCCAAACCCGTTCATCGATGAAAATTAAGAACGCTCTCATGCGTACTTTCCAGTAGGCATAATTTGTTCCATCGAAGAACGGTGTTCTATTGATGTTTCCACCTTCAAACATTATTTACAACCCTATTCCCGCTACGATACCACTTATGGGTTATGTTAATATGGATCTGAATAGGAAAAAAACCACCTAGAGGGGGGGGTGAATAGGTGTAAATAATAAACACACCAAATCGTTGTGTAAAAAATAATCCAATGCGAAAAATAAATAAAGTACGCAAGATTTTACTTGAAAAACTCCGTCACAGGAGTAAAAAACCACGGGACCGATAACACAGCGAAATCCACTAAGATTAAACACGTACAAGGTGATTTACGGTAACACTACGATTCAACCTTTTCCATACGCTCCAAGTAGATCTTCCCCGCTCGCTCTGCAACGCTCCTCGAATCCACGATTTGCGTCCAACGCCGAATCCACGACGTCCAACTGAATCCACGGTCTTCACCAACGTAGTATGCATCGATCACACGAACGTACCTCGCTTCGAATCCACGAAAGCGGTAGCATCTTGAATCCATAAGGCCACGCGAATCCACGCGCCGATTTTTAGAAAAATCGTTATTTTTGTTAGTGATGATAATTCGCCGAATACTTAGATCAAAGATAGATAAGAAAACACCATCTAAGTATTCTTCAATTTGATTCTACGAGAAATAAGAGTTTGGAAACCCTAGAATCAAATTGAACAATATAGACGAAGAAACATATGATTGATCATGTTTTCCTTTCTTCTCTATATGTGGACTTTGATTATCTCCGTTTTTAATTCTTAGCCCTAAACGATGAAAATAAGGGTTTATTTATAGGCTAGAAACCTTTGGAAAGAGATAAGATTCAAAAACTATCTTATCTGAAATTTTCCCGCTCGGCGGTCCAGACTGGATTAAATCTGATCCGGACTGTCGTCTTTAGACAGAACTTTTCCAGAAAAACAAGTTCGGGGTCCAAACTGAAATTTCCTGATCCGGACTGTTCATGCGATTTCTGCAAACACATAGTTCGGAGTCCGGACTGAGCAGAGGCTGTTCCGGACTGGAATTCCGCATGAACTAAACTATGTTCGTGGTTCGGACTGGAATGGTCTGATCCGGATCCTAAACATCCAACTTGTCCAGTTTTTTATTTTTATGCAATGAAAAATCTTTCAAGTGTTTCTAAACTACAAGAATGTATTCGGATCACCAAAATTATTTAGTTAAACGTACCTGATCCTTTTGAATTCATTCTTCTTGAGATTGATGTATATGGTCCACAATTCTTCATCTTCAATCTTCAAGACTTAAAATATTTCATGAAATACGCCAATACAAAATTCTTAACAGATTGTATATTTGATATGCTCTACTAGTAGTAGAATAACCAAGAAAGATTCCTTTGTCACTATGAGACTCGAATTTTTTAAGATTTTCACGATCATGTAAAATATAACAACGACTCCTAAAGATACGAAAATACTTGATATTCAGTTTTTTACTAAACCATAGTTCATATGGAGTATTTAAAGTATCCGGGTGCAAATAGATTCCATTGATCACATAGACAGCGGTGTTAACTGCTTCAGCCCAAAAGTATAAAGGAAGGTTCCGGCTATGAAGCATAACACGCGCCATCTCTAGTACAACTCTATTTTTCCGCTCGACTACACCATTCTGTTGTGGTGTATAAGGTGCAGAGAATTTATGTTTTATACTATTTGAAGAGCAAAGTTTAGGAACACCTCTAACAACATTCTTGTGTGTAATCCTAGATAGTTTCTTAAAATTCATGTGACCTAGTCTTTCATGCCAAAGTGTTTCGGTGTCAAGTGAAACTAGGTTCTATTGTTCAAGAGGTTTATTAGGAACTACATAGCAATTGTTCTGTGATCTAACCTCTTTTAAGAAGAATGATTGGTTTAAATCAGTTACAAGACATTCTATCGAAGAGAAATTAACTGAAAAATCATCATCACACAATTGACTAATGCTTATGAAATTAGTCTTGAGGCCCTCAACATATAAAATATTGTTCAAAATTGGGTCATTTGGAATAGTGATCATTCCTTTGCTAACTATTTTTGAAGATCTACCATCTCCGAAAACAACAAGTCCTCCGGAGGTTTTCTCAAAAGACTTAAAATAGTTTTTATCACCAGTCATGTACCGTGAGCAACCATTATCCAAATACCAAGACGAATTATCATATGTATGGAGTGATGTGTGAATGACAAGACAAGGGAAGAGTTCACCTTTGTGCACCCAAACGTTACGAGTATTGGAATACGTCGGCAATGATCGTGATGTTGCACTCCTTGGTGAATTCATCTTCTTCGGTTGATCACCTTTCTTTGGTTTCCACATCGGCGTTGTCTTGATGGTAGTTGATGCATGATTCGCTTGTTTTGCTCGATTCGCTCAATGGTTGCATGAAGTTCTTATATGCTCTTTTGCTCCACAATGATGGCATACCTTGTTTGACATTGAGTTCCATTGCGATGTAGAAGGTTTGTCAATATTGGGTGAAATGATTTTAGTCGGAGGAGGAGGAGAAACCGACTGGGGCAAGAACTTTTGTAGTGGCCCTAGTTCCCATGCAGCGTTCTTCCGATGAATCCACTGTTAGAACACCTAGTATTGGTATACCTGGCCCATGGTACATCAATTGGATGCCACAGATGGACCGTGTGTGTTGCCACTTGCTGTGTTGGCCTTCGGCTAGGTTTGCCAAAATTTCTGAAAGGAATTAGGCCAAACAGAGGTCGTAAATGGATTCAGCACGGAAAAACGCTTGAAAACGACTTTTTGTTTATCTGATTTGAAGTCCGGATGCCCAAAAACGGACACCCGGAAGTTTTTAGTGATTTTTGGTGCATGGGAGGGGCCGTAGACCGCCGGGATGCCACGTGGCGGCCTGTCATTGGCCGGTTTACGGCGCGCGGTCCATAGAGCAGCGCGGCGGGGTGCACAGACCCAGCGCATGGATACGTGGCACCGCCTGATTGGCGGGCTCAAGGCGCGCGGTCTACTGGGTAAGCGCGGCGGTGCATGGACCAGGCGGGGGACACGTGGCAGCCTCCGGTTGGTCGGTGCACGCAGGCGCGGTCCACGGAATTCCTGCGGAAGGCGTGGACCGGGTGTAGGGGACACGTGTCAGTGTTGGTTTTTAAGGATCCACAAGGATCTAAATAGGTACTATCAAACACCTAGAGGGGGTGAATAGGTGTAATATTTATAAAACCAAATCTCAGTGCAAAAATAAAAACCAATGCGGAAAATAAAAATAGCACACCGAGATTGTCACGCCCCGGGGTCGAAACTGCGACCCGGGCTCGCCAACAGATCCGCCACCTATGCCAAAACCCGCATAGGCGAAGCGTCTAACCTGCAAAAGATAGTACTATAGCTACACAAATATCAGAGCTGAAATAAAATGCTGTAAAATAAAATCCAATTACTATACATCAAGAAATAGAGTACAATATCCATTCCCTCAAATGCAGATAATCATCATACAATGTCCTCAGTACAGCATCTCTCGACTATAAAAGGAGATAAACTAAAACTATAGTACATCAGTCTCTCCAAATACAAAAGATCTCTCTCCTCCAGATAAACAGTAAAAGCCAGCCAACAGCTACGAGGAATCTCCAACCAGGGGATACAGCTACACTCCTCGGGTGGTAACGATCTAGCTCGTGACTCCCTCGCCCCGAACAACGACCGAAGATCAGCAACTCCAATGAGGACTCTGCAAAACAGGGGGGAGAAAAGAAGAGGAAACAACAGTGGGGGTGAGAACCACTAGTAAACCAGTAGCCTCCCCCTGTGGGTAAAGCCTCAAGCTCCGGCGTACCCACTAAGTCTACTAGAGGCAAGAAAAGGGCAAGGGGTAAAGCTGTAACAGAACTACTGAATAAAAGGGGAAACCACAACAAGTATGCCTCTAAATGCAATACCGAAGGAAATGACGGTATGAAGGCATCAGGGAACAGTATCTGACCAAATAGACCCAATCTAGTGACACCAGTAAAAACTGGTACTGCCTGCTCTGCTGTCGAACTCAAGAACTCAGAATGGTGCCCGGCGCTCGGCACCGTGTAAAGCCTACTCCGGAGTGGCACTCGAGGGGAGCGACCCACACGAGTAAAGTATCACTGTATCAAGCATCTCTGTAACCACTGTCTCATAATAGCAGGACTGGATCATGACTATGATCAAAGTGGGAAACTCCGTCCACTAATAAAACCCCGATCTGATGCAATAGTACTCAAAAGTGGGAAACCCCATCCACTAGAGAAATCTGATACCCAATCTGATGCAATAGTAAACATCCGGTCAACCGCCCAAAGTCCGCGGTCACCGCAATAACCCACAACCCACAATTGGGGAAAATAACTAAGATCCGGTCAACCGCCTACTGTCCGCGGTTGCCGCAATAACCCATAATCCAACATCAAGTACACCCTGTCACTGACCCTCAGGTCCCAGCTACACTATCCCAAACCTCTGCTCGAACTCGAGCAACATGACTCAAAAGTCTAAATAAAAAGGAGAAAGAAAGCAATCATGGTTTCTCCTAAGTCAAATCCCAATATGATAGTGTAGCAATAAAATAGTGGCCTATCTAGATGTCCAAACAAGCATGCAAAAGTCCTCATGCAATGTAAAAGAGAGAGAAAGTCAAATACAGTTCTACATGTGTAACAATTAATATATCCACATAAATACAACCATCAGGCTAAAATCATCAGTCGACTACACATGTATAATCCCTGATCCATAATAAATCCCAAGGTGAAACCCGCACATGGATATGTCGTCATGTCCCCAACAATTAATCCATTTAATCCATTTTTCATAAAAATCTGGGTGCTAATTTAGCATGTTAATTATCACAAATAAGTATTCCCCGCAATCATGTCCCCTCAGTAATATTATCCCAAAATGAGTCCCCAACATGCTATATCCACATAATTAATCTCAAAGATAGGCTCACATGTATATCAGTCAATTATGCATGATAATCAAACAATATGCTCAATAGTGGGGTTTTCTAATAAACTTAGTGAGTAAGTCAGAAGTAGAGGCATGCAACAACCACCCACCTGAAGCGCTAACTGTCCGGGTCCATACAGCTGAAAATACCAAAAACTCCAATCCTGCGCTCCAACAAGTACAGTACCCCCGAAACACTCCTGGCACAACACAAAGTCCACTAAATACACTTAGGCTCCCAAATATTGCTTTTATTAACCCATACAACATCAGTCCCGAAACTGTTAAATTATCACCTGTAGAAAGTGCCCAGAAAATTCCCAGAAAAATATCACGGCGATCCTCGCATCGATAGCTTCGAAACGGTACCTTGCACGCCCAAATCCGAGTTCGGTAAGTCAAGTTATAAATTCGGCAAGGTGGTAATCCAAACATCAAACTGTAAAGAAAACTGCACACTGTACACTGAGAAAACAGTAATTTTCACCTTCGAGACAATTTCCTAAAATCCCAGAAAAATCACCACTGTGTTCCTCGCGACGAGTAGATCAAAATCGACTCTTGAATCGCCTCGATCCGATGTTCCTAGGCCGAGATATAAAATCGGCAAGTTGGTGCTGTCCAAAATCCACCACAGAAAAATGGGGGTCAAAGATGCCTCGGGAAACGTGCCAAAAGTGCGAAACGGAGCGAAGCGATCAACACGAAAATCGAAGCCTTACCTCTTAGGAACACGCTGTCGAAGAAATCGTCCAAAAACTCCTCCTGGTTTGCTCACAGTGAATTTTTGAATAATCTGCGACGGTAATGGGCCAAAATGGGGGAAAACCGAGGCGAACTGTAAAAATGATATCGCCGTTGCCGAGCTTCCAGATATTCTGAGAATCCACCAAGAGATCAAGGGCACCAAGGGGAACAACTTTCATATACAACTCTCCCTCTCATTCCCTCTCTACAGCTCGGAAAAGGAAGAAAAGAGAGGAGATGGGCTGCTTTATATAGGCCCAAAAAAAACAAATCAAGAAATACCCGGGGTGTCCCCGGTTTCGGGCGCATGGGGATTTTCGGGCTGCTACAGTGCGGCCCGGCCCAACATTTTCCGGGCGCGCACAGTAGCCCGGCCCACACGGCCCACGCCCGCACACCCGATCCGGTCGGACCGCACACCCGTCCGACCCGCTCCACACGCTGACACGTGTCCCCGAACACCGAACAGGCAACCCGGCCGCTCCCCTCGCGCCACCTGGCCGCCCATGGTCAACGGGCCGTTGGCGCCCGCCAATGGCGGGCCGCCACGTGGCGCCCGCGTGCGCCACCCTGCTGCCGTGCCCGCCACGCCCGCCGGCAGCCGCCTGCCCCGCCTGCCGGCCGCCTGCCACGCCGTACGCGCACAGTAGCACACCCAATCCTCGCTTGCCACGTGTCCAAGGCATAATCTCGCTGAACCCGGTGCACAACAATTTCAAACACCGAACCAAACAACCTCTGCCACGTGTCCCTATCCGGTCCACCGTGCACCACGCACCGCCCGCGCCTGCCATGCACAGTGGCGCGCCCAATCCCCGCGCGCCACGTGTCCCAGCTCACGCTCGATATACCCGGTGCACCCGACTTCATGCACCACACCAACCGGAGGATGCCACGTGTTTTCCCGCCCAGTCCACCGTACACCCTACAGCTTCGTAGACTGGGACCAGTGAGCCACCCAATCCAGTCATGCCACGTGGCACCCCGCTCCGGTGCACGCCTGTCGCGTGGACCGCGCGCCCTGCCCGCGCGCTGCGCGCTGCCCGCGCCTGCCCGCCGCCGCGCTGCCGCCTGCCCGAGGCCGCGCCGCCCCCCTCCGCCGCCGCCCGCCGCCGCCGGCCGCCGCCGGCGATCGCCGGAGTTACTGTTCCGGCGGTGAACAGTAACCCGTGCCCAAAAACATCAAGTGGGTAGTCCATTTTGACCGTTTTCGCGCGCTGAATCCGAATTTGACGTCCGTTTCGCCAAATTCCAACTCTAAAAATTGCCGAAGGCACCCGGAAATGCGTTCTTAGTCCAAACTTCGTGCGGAGCCCAATTTAAATATCCGATTCGCGCGAAACCACTTCTAAACCCTCCACGGTGTCCTCTGATCACTCACAGGGTCCATATAAGTCCGATGTCCAACACTTATGTTCAATTATGCCACAAACACCTCCAACACACCATGTAGGCCTCCAATGGCCACCCCAACGCACTGTAGCAGCTCTGCGGAGATTCGGGTCATCACAGAGATATACGTGGAAACTCCAATCCAGGAGAAAAACCACGGGACCAACACGCAATAACAATCCACTAAGAAAAGAAGAATAGCAAGGTGATTACCGATCCACGGACTCAAACCCCTCCTTCAACTTCTTCGGACCTTGCGCTCACCGATTGCACGTCCACTGCACACGTTCGAATCCACGAACGCCACTCGAATCCACGAGCACACGTTTCGAATCCACGAAACGCCTTCAACACACCGAATCCACGGTGCCACGTCGAATCCACGACGCAAACTCAGCCGATAAGAATATAGGCTTCGATGGTGATCCTTTGCTTAGATTATCATTGAAGAACCGTAGAAAGAAATTCTAAGCAAAGTTTAGATCAATTCGACAAAAGATAGATCTTGGAAGAACCGTCGAATTGACCTAAAAGAGGCTAAAAAGAAGAACGGTAAAAACCTAGCCTCTAGGGTTGCTCTCGAGTGTTTTCTTAATTGATCGGTTGTTTTTGAGAAACCCTAAATGTCTATTTATAGTTTAGAAATCTTTGGAAAGAGATAAGGATCAAAAACTTACCTTATCTGAAATTTTACAGGACGACGATCCGGATCGGAATTACGGTGATCCGGATTGTCGTAACGAGACAGACAATTTCAGAAAAACAAAGGTTCGGGATCCGGATTGAAATGCCCGATCCGGATCGTTCATATATTTCAGCAAAAACCAATGTTCGGGATCCGGATCAGAATTGGCTTGGATCCGGATTGGATTTGCATATGAACCAACACCCTTCGGGATCCGGATTGGATTGTCTGATCCGGATCCTGAACATGTCCCATGTCCAGTTTTTGATTTTTATGCAATTAAAAATTCAACCAAGTGTTTCTACACTATAACAAGTATTCGGATCACCAAAATTATTTAGTTAAACGTACCTGATCAATCCGAATCCATTTTCCTTAAGATTGATGTAATTGATCCACAATTCTTCAACTTCAATCTTCAAGACTCAAAACACTGAGTGTCAACTTGAGCTCTTCTCTGAGTCTTCGATTGCTGATTGACAATTTGATCACTTCAAGACTCCGACTCAACTCACTGACTTGACTCACGAAATATGCCAACACCAAAATGCCGTAACAATCTCCCCCTTTGGCAATTTCGTGACAAAACCCAAAAATACATAAAAACGCTCAAGTCACTCATCTTAAACCAAAAAATCGAAATTCAATGTTATCACCAAAACATTGATTTTCTTTGCGTGAAAGATCCAATAAATACAAAATTACATTTGAACCAAACAGTCCTAGAACATACTCTATGACTTAGGACTTGGAGTCTTAAAGTGATGTAATTCCTGCAAAACAAAACTCCAAACAAAATCAAACGTTAGTCGTTAGAAATTAAAATCCTACATTTGATTCGTCCTTTTGGTTCTTTTGTTTTTCGGCTCTTTCAATCTTTTCTTTATCTCCCCCTATCTTGAGCATCTCTAAAATGTTCTCCATGTTCTCCATGTTCTCCATGTTCTCCTCCTTTCTTGAGCATCTATGTTCTCCCCCTTTGTGATACGATCATTATTTTCTGTTCTCCCCCTTTTTTTGTTTGTCCTATCTCGATGATCTCATCTCCGTCATTTCTCTTCTCCCCCTTTTTGTCACAAATTGTCAAACAGTGAACATACTAGACAAAAGGAAATCACTAACAGCATTAGTTCATAGAGAAAGAGAGATAAAAGCTCAGTTCCGGTATATAACAAAAATGCAGATTGCGTACCGGTACCAGAAAGCAAAAATCAAATAATTTCTTGAAACAAATCCAGATTTTGGAATCTTTTCAAATACCGATTTGTATTCCATCAAGAAATCAATTTAAGTGCTTTAAACAATGAATTCACACAGATGCCATTCAATCCAATTAATTTCACAAAATTAAAAAGATTTACTCCTAAATCATGAAAAACAAAGATAAAACATTATAAACAGTTTTTCATGTTATATTCATCAAACACAAGTCATCAAAAATAATCTTGAGATCCAAACTCTATCAAGATGTAACGGATTTACAAAGATGACTTACGGAGATTTCCAAATGACATCAATCTTGAATTCTACCCTTTCTTGAGATTGAGGTGTATGATCCAAATTTCTTTCATCAGAATAATTTAGAAAAATTCCATAAAAATCAGAAAGAGTATGTAAGCACTTTAGCGCATCAACTTTAAACAAAAGTCATCGTTTCATGCAACAACAAATAGATTATACCAAATCTATCAAAAATACTCAAAAATGAAACGAAAATTTATGAAATTTAAATCCCTTAAAGTTGAACAACTTCAATTACATCTAACATGATCTTATGCGTAATGCCTTTATCAAATCATCAATTTGGTAAAGAAAATGAAATACCAAGATCAATAGATGTTTGAAATCCCAGATAAGTTAGATAATATATCTAGACAATCTGTTGAAGAGAGTGGCTCTTTGAGCATCTTTCATTAAAATTCCACCTTATACCAACCTGGAAATTTGACAGAGTCAAGTATTTCCGTATGCATTTTATTTAATTCAAAAATTGAAAAACCTTGCTTGGTATACATGTGGTAGCTGCACACAGTACTCGGACGACCGAGGTGGTAGCTCTTTCCTCCATGTGGTGGTAGTTTTCACACTCCTCATTGGGATGTAACTCTTTCCACATCTTTTGAGCATATTACTTTTCTTTGACTCCCCCTCAATTGGCTATCAATTATTTAATATATAAGGTATTCAACCAAAAATTGATCTCGCATTCATACTCGACTAAATAGTCAAATAAGATAATGACTATACCAAGAGATCATTGAGAGAGAAATTGACTTTGATCACTTAAAAGATGACTTAATTAACATAAATGATCATTGCAACATTGAAATATTATGATGTCAAAAGCATAATAAATTTCTAAATGCGTGAAAAGATGCAATTAAAGTCAATTATGATCAATGCTCAATTAATGTCCTATGTACAAACATAGATAATGAACAAAAACACACAACAAAACCTAACCTAAGCAAAAGTTTCAAAAAGAGGTTATTTCAAGGAAAGCATTCCAATTGCTTTACGCAAATGAATAAAACGTTTTTGATCCAAAGGTTTTGTTAAAATGTCAGCTAATTGATTCTCAGCTGAAATATATGAAAGTTGAAGAATATTTGATTCAACTAGCTCTCTAAGAAAATGATATCTAAGTTCAATGTGTTTTGTTCTTGAGTGCAACATAGGATTTTTAGAAATGTTTATAGCACTTATGTTGTCACAAAGAATTCACACTGTTGGGTTATATGTATATGGATCTAAATAGGGAAAAAAACACCTAGAGGGGGGTGAATAGGTGTAAACAATAAACACTCAAAAAATCATTGCGCAATAAAACCCAATGCGGAAAAATAAATGAACACGCAAGATTTTTACGTGGAAAAACTCCAAACCGGAGTAAAAAAACCACGGGACCGATAACACGGTGAAATCCACTAGAATTAACACACGTACAAGGTGATATAACGTACTCACAGACGACTCAACCTTTTACCATACGCTCCTAGTAGATCTTCTCCGCTCGCTCCACGACGCTTCTCGAATCCACGATCTGCGCCCAACGCTGAATCCACAGCGTCCAACGTCGAGTCCACGACGTCCGACCGAATCCACGGTCTTCACCCAGTAGCACGCTTCGAATCCACGAACGTACCTCGCTCCGAATCCACGAGAGCGGTTGCACCTTGAATCCACAAGGCCACGCGAGTCCACGCGCCGATTTAGGGTAAATCGTTGTTTTTGGGTGGTGATGATCCGCCGAATACTTAGATTAGAAATAGATCGGAAATACCATCTAAGTATTCATTGATTTGATTCTACTCAAGATCTGAGTTAGGAAAACCTAGAATCAAATCAATCAATATAGATGAAGAAACATAGAATTAATCTATTGATTTCCTTTCTTCTCTATATGTGGATTTTTTCTTTCGGTCGTATTTTTCTATTATATGCGGATGCCCTAGAAAATGAATAAAGGGTCTATTTATAGGTTAGAAACCATTGGAAGAAGATAAGGATCAAAAACATCCTTTTCTGGAAATTTTCAGGACGGCGATCCGGATCGGATTAGCTGCGATCCGGATCGTCGTAGCGTGATAGACAATTCCAGAAAACAGGGTTCGGGATCCGGATCGCAAGTCCGATCCGGATCGTTCATACAATTCAGCAAACTCCCATGTTCGGGATCCGGATCGGAATGGCCTAGGATCCGGATTGAAATTGCCAATGAACAATCACCCTTCGGGATCCGGATTGCAAGGTCTGATCCGGATCCTGAACATGTCCCATGTCCAGTTTTTGATTTTTATGCAATAAAAAATTCTTCCAAGTGTTTCTACACTACAAGAAGTATTCGGATCACCAAAATTATTTAGTTAAACATACCTGATCCTTTTGAATTCTTCTTTCTTGAGATTGAGGTATATGATCCAAAGTTCTTTCATCTTCAATCTTCAAGACTTAACACTTTCACGAAATACGCCAACTCAAATTCCGTAACAATCTCCCCCTTTGGCGGTTTCGTGACAAAACACAGATCCACTAAAGAAAATTCAAAAAGATATTTTTGTTGCTATCACCATACAACAAAAATTTACAATGGAGATCCAAAAATTTAAATACATGAGATAAACTCCTAAAACAGACTCTAGACTTAGACATCTGTACTCTCTGCAAAAAAAATCATTCTTGACAAAAGAAATCGTTAGATACCTCAAGAATTTTAGCATTCAAAACCAAGCAGAGATAGAGTTTATACTCATCATGACATTTAGTAATTCAGATATGTAATAAGATCAGAATCAACCAATGACATATCTTCTAAGCAATAAGATTCCAAATGTCATAAGTTTGTTAGTAAACACACAACTTGTTAGTCATATTACATGCCCAAATAGTTAGTCGAATAGTTAGTAGGGACATGCAACAAATCACCAGATAAAAACCAAAAGTTGTAATACTTACCTGTCACCAAAGCCAAGGTTTCTCAAACAACTTTCAAAGTTCAAAGTTCTCTCTAATCTCTCTCCCCCTTTTTGTCACAAACAAAGCCAAAAATGTAGCCAAAACTACAAAATGTAAGGAGAGTTAAAAGTTCCATTAACATGAAAAACCTGAGAACTAAAACTAACACAAGTAAGAATAAAACAAAATCTAAAAACTGAAAAAGTCTGCACAAATCTGCACAAAAAGAAATGTTAGCGCACAGATTAATCATCGGAGTCTGATTCCTCAGAGCACTACATTCCATCTTAGTAAACATTTTCTTGATCAATTTCTTCATCGAGTTTACTCTCTTTGTCAATGTAATGTGTGATGCAGTTATAATCTCGAGATCTTCAGAAATTCGTCTTTGTTCTTTGCTTATCTGTTCTTGTTGAAAGGATAGCCGCTGTTGTTGCTTGAAAATCGAAGTTAGTGATGCTTCATCATCCGCGCCGGGTTCTTGTTGAGACGGTGAGGCCGAGGTGCCGACACAAGGTTTCTTTCCAGTGGAAGGTGTCGAAGTAACATGTGGTAATTTGTGAAGTGACTTCACAATTGTTGACTCATCTATCATCCCGCAACTGTGTTGATATGATGTCGAGCTTATATCAATGTCAAACTTTTGTAAGATCCTCATGATGAGTAATGGAAACGGAAGTCGCTCAGAAGGATGAGGATGCACAATATATCTTGACATTCTAGTCCAAATTATGTAGGGAATATTCATGTTCAAACCTACAGCCTCAGAGGGATGACCTATGAGATATAGGAACAGCAGTCTTCCCATCTCACGACCTTGGTCTGCATGTTAGGTAGAATGTTGTAACACGTGATGAAATTTAGAAAACGGTACTCCAGTCGAAGATGTTTGGATTTTACACTTTTACCATCAGCTGGTTTAGTCCCTTCCAAACAAATTTTGTCTATCACGGTTTGCCATAAGGCATTCGTCAAACTTCTTCCCTTCAAAAAGTTGAGCCCCGATGTGTTAGATTCCATTCCAAGGACTTCGCCAATTAACTGCGGAGTGATTTTAAGTTTCATCCCTTGGATATTTGTATAGAAATGCATTGATCCACGTTCATCTTCTTGAAGATGTCTTGCATTCGTGTAAAAGGTTCTTACACGATACAGACAATACCCAAGTAATTCGGGGAATCGGCAAACTTGGATGAGATTTGCTTGCTCAATTAAAGTTCCAAACTCTGGTGAGTGATTCCGGAGAGCTTCAATGTTGACATGTCGTTCTCCGATGCATTCACGACGTTCAAAAGCTCGAAGGCGATCCATGCTGACGAACACTCCTTCCACACGAGGCGGGGAGTCAGAAACTTTTGGCGTGTCAACATCAGCGTCTCGTCGTAGTCCAAAGCGTTTAGTTAATCGTTTTCTTTTCACAGAGATGGTTGGTGCAGCCATAGGTGCTTTTCCTGTGTCCATGGGTGCTTTTCCTTTTGAACCATCAGAAGCTTTTCCTTTTGAACCATCAGACGCCTTTTGTTCAGGCAATGAGTCATCATCATCTTTTTGTTGTGTTTTCTTAGCTCTCTTTAATTTGTTTGTGGCCCGAGTGTGCACCATAGTGACCAACAAAAGGATGATCCAAGAGAATCCCATTGATCCAAGTGCCTTAAGAAGATTGAAGTTCCTGTGAAGACCAACTCAAGAACATGAAAAATCGTCAATTTTGAAAAATTTGAAAAATTGTACCCAAACAATCATAATCATGTAGAGAAGCTAAGAATCAAATTAGTTTTGCAAAAAGAATTTTAAAAGTGGATCAATTTCATGATTTTCAGAAATTTCACTTATATGCCCTAAAACAGAATTTTCAGAAATCGAAGCCTAAAAATTCGTTAATCAGGTGAAAACCCAGCATATAATCAAAACTAATCTACCCAGAGTTCTTATTTCAAAAGAAATTTGACCAAAAACCATTCACAAACGAAAAAGATAGAAAAATCTCATCACGTTTTGAAGAAAATAGAGAAAACCTGTGAAAAACGAGATTTTGATCAATAAAACTTACTTGGATTCGAAGAACTTGAGTTAGGAAAGCTCCAAGATGCAAGAATTCTAGAGAGAGAAGCTCTAGAGACTTGAGAACAAAAGATTAGGGTAAAAGAAATCAAAACCCTTTCGTTCTATTAAAAACCCTAGCCGTGATCCGGATCGGATCGAGAATGTGATCCGGATCGGCTACCCGCAGGAAGAAGCCTGCGTTCGGGATCCGGATCACTTGCCCGATCCGGATCGGCTCCAACTTTTTCTTCAGAAAATTTTAGAAAAATTCCATAAAATCCAGAAAAAGTATGTAAGCACTTTAGCATATCAACTTTAAACAAAAATCATCGTTTCATACAACAAGAAATAGATTATACCAAATCTATCAAAAATACTCAAAAATGAAACGAAAATTTATGGAAATTAAAACACTTAAAGTTGAACAACTTCAATCACATCTAACCTGATCTTATGCGTAATGCCTTTATCAAATCATCAATTTTGGTAAAGAAAATGAAATACCAAGATCAATAGATGTTTGAAATCCCAGATAAGTTAGATAATATATCTAGACAATCTGTTGAAGAGAGTGGCTCTTTGAGCATCTTTTATCAAAAATCCCACCTTATACCAACCATGAAATTTGACTGAGTCAAGTATTTCAATATGCATTTCATCAACAATTTTTAAAACAAAAATTTGCTTTGCATACATGGGGTATCTTTTTCTTTTCTTTCTTTTCCTCCATGTGGTGGTAGTTTTCACACTCCTCATTGGGATGTAACTCTTTCCACATCTTTTGAGCATTTTACTTTTCTTTGACTCCCCCTCAATTGGCTATCAATTATTTAATATATAAGGTATTCAACCAAAAATTGATCTCGCATTCATACTCGACTAAGCAATCAAATAAGATAATGACTATACCAAGAGATCATTGAGAGAGAAATTGACTTTGATCACTTAAAAGATGACTTAATTAACATAAATGATCATTGCAACATTGAAATATTATGATATCAAAAGCATAATAAATTTCTAAATGCATGAAAGGATGCAATTAAAGTCAATTATGATTTATGCTCAATTAATGTCCTATGTACAAACATAGATAAAGAACAAAACAAAAACAAAAACAAAACCTAACCTAAGCAAAGGTTTCAAAAAGGTTATTTCAAGGAAAGCATGCCAATTGCTTTACGCAAGTGAATAAAACGTTTTTGATCCAAAGGTTTTGTTAAGATATCAGCTAATTGATCCTCAGTTGAAATATATGACAGTTGAAGAATATTTGATTCAACTAGCTCTCTAAGAAAATGATATCTAAGTTCAATATGTTTTGTTCTAGAGTGCAACACAGGGTTTTTCGAAATGTTTATAGCACTAGTGTTGTCACAAAAATGGTTACCGAAGATGCTGAAATCCGGAAATCGCTCAACACGCTTTTCATCCAAATCAATTGGGTTGAACAACTTCCTGCTGAAATGTACTCCGCTTCGGCAGTCGAGAGTGCTATGCAGTTCTGCTTTTTACTGTGCCATGCAACAAGGCAATGGCCAAGATAGAAGCATGCACCACTCGTGCTTTTCCGATCATCCACTGATCCAGCCCAATCGGCATCTGAGTATCCAACAATATCCAAACTTGTTCCCATAGGATACCAAATTCCGAAATTTATTGTACCTTTGATGTACCGGATGATCCGTTTCACCGCTTTCAGGTGAACCTCCTTCGGTGCTGATTGATATCTCGCGCAAATCCCAACACTGAAGGATATATCCGGGCGACTAGCCGTGAGATAAAGTAGACTTCCAATCATACTGCGATACAGTTTCTCGTCTACATTCTCACTATGTGATTCACTTCCAAGTCCCTTATGGCTAGTTCCCATTGGAGTCGGAAAATCCTTAGAATTTTCTAGATCAAACTTTTTGACCAACTCCATTGCATACTTGGATTGACACAAGTGAATACCTTCATCGTTTTGTTTAACTTGTAATCCAAGAAAATAAGTCAATTCGCCCATCATGGACATCTCAAATTCGCTTTCCATGGTCTCCGCGAATTTAGAAGCATCATTATCTCTTGTTGCGCCAAATACAATGTCATCGACATAGATTTGTGCTACAATGAAATTGTTTTGATAATGCTTCACAAAGAGAGTCCTGTCAGCTCCCCCTCGAGTATAGCCCTTTTCCAAAAGGTGCTTTGTCAACCTTTCGTACCATGCTCGCGGTGCTTGTTTCAGACCGTAAAGAGCCTTTTTCAGACGAAAAACATGGTTAGGTAGTTTGTGGTCCACAAAACCTTTCGGTTGAGCCACATAAACTTCCTCATTTAAAAACCCATTTAAAAAGGCGCTCTTAACGTCCATTTGAAATAATTTGATTTTAAAATGACAAGCTATCGCAAATAAGATACGAATGGACTCGAGTCTAGCTACAGGGGCGAAAGTTTCATCAAAGTCTATACCTTCTACTTGAGAGTAGCCTTGAGCAACTAACCTTGCTTTGTTCCTGATGATAGTACCATTCTCATTTTTCTTGTTCTTGAAAATCCATTTGGTACCTATCACATTGTGTTGCTTCGGAGGCTTCGTTAATTCCCAGACTTTGTTTCGCTCAAATTGATGGAGCTCTTCCTGCATTGCTTCAATCCAGTAGTCATCTTGAAGAGCTTCATCAACATTCTTTGGTTCGATTAAAGATACGTAGCAAGCGAATCCGCAAACCAATTGTCTCCGAGTTCTAACTCCTTCTTGTGGATCTCCAATGATGTTCGATTCAGGATGATCCTTGGAGATGCGTAACGTTTGAGGTAAGGAGTAGTCGGAGGTACACGAGATGATTCCTGCACATCAGATAAACTTGAAGAACCGTTAGATGCATCATTATTATCGAAAGAATTGTTAGAGAAGATGCATTAGCAGGTGTATCATCATCAAGAGAGATATCGAGGGTAGATTTTTCAGATTCAAAGTGAAAAGCTTCATCTACTTTAACATTTATCGATTCTACGATCGTCTTAGATTCTAAGTTAAAAACTCGATATGCTCTACTGTTTGTAGAATAACCTAAGAAAATCCCTTCGTCACTTCGAGAGTCAAATTTTCCAAGATTCTCGCGGTCACGTAAAATAAAACACCGACTCCCAAAGATACGAAAATATTTGATGTTCGGTTTTCTACAAAACCATAGTTCATATGGTGTATTTAAAGTCCCCGGGCGCAAATACACTCGATTAATTACATAGACAGCAGTGTTCACCGCTTCAGCCCAAAAATATAACGGTAGGTTCCGGCTATGAAGCATAACACGTGCCATCTCCTGTACGACCCTGTTTTTGCGCTCGACTACACCATTCTGTTGAGGTGTATAGGGTGCCGAGAATTCATGTTTAATGCCGTTTGAAGTGCAAAAATCAATGAATTTAGAATTTATGAATTCTCCACCTCTATCACTTCTAACACGAGTAATCTTTTCATTCTTTTCAATCATAATACGATGGCAAATCTCGTGAAAAGAATCAAAAGTATCAGCTTTCTCTTTTAAAAATGCTACCCAAGAATATCTAGAGAAATCATCAACCAATAAGAAAATATACCATTTACCTCCCAAGGATGGTTGACGAGTTGGCCCCATTAAATCCATGTGCAAAAGTTCCAAAGGCCGTTTTGTACCTATGTGGTTCAAGTTCTTGTGTGCAGTCCTTGACTGTTTTCCCTTTTGGCAACCGCCACACACAATGTTTTGTTCAAAAGAAAGTTTAGGAACCCCCTTGACCACATCTTTGTTTGAAATTCTAGCAAGTTCCTTAAAGTTTATGTGACCTAGCCTTTCATGCCAAAGAGTTTCATTTTTCAAAGAAGCTAGGTTACATTTTTCAGAAATTTTATGAGGAACTACATAACAATTGTTTTCTGATCTAACCCCTTTTAAAAAGAAAACATGGTTCTTGTCAGTTACAGTACATTCATCAGATGAAAAATTAACTGAATAACCATTGTCACAAAGTTGACTTATGCTTATGAGGTTAGTCTTAAGGCCATTAACAAATAACACATTATTTAGAACCGGGCCATCCGGAATAGCGATAGTTCCTTTTCCAACAATCTTGGAAGACCGACCATCTCCGAAAACAACAAGTCCTCCGGAGATTTTCTCAAAGGTTTGAAAACAGTTTTTGTCACCGGTCATGTGACGGGAACACCCGCTATCCAGATACCAAGACGAACTATCATATGCATGCAAGGAAATATTGGTAACAAGACAAGGAAAAATTTCACCTTTGCGCACCCAAACCTTTTTGGAATGCGTCGGTAATGGTCGTGAAGTTACTCGCCTAGGTGAAAGCGTCTTGTTGAAGATTGCTGCTCCTTGATGATGTCGTCTTGCGCGGTGAACTACCAAGGCTCTTTTCCTTCAATTGATTTGCAATTGATTTCTGAGGAATCACCTTTTGGTAGTCATTGCAAGAGGTGCTTGAGGTGTGCGTTTGGCTCCCGTCTTGCAATTTCTCCTTATGTGCCCTGAAATGCCACAACGAAAACATACCTTAGTTCTTGACGATCCCGAGGAGGATGAAGTAGGCTTGTTGTCGTTGCTTGTCGTGAATTCCGGTGTCGGAGGAGGAGATACCGACTGAGGCACAAAAACTGTCCCACTCGAACTTGGAATGTCTCCAGTTTGAGTGTATCCGAGGCCGAACCGATTTGTTTGACCAAGACCAAGAAGCCTGTCCAACTTACTCCTTCCAGAAGAGAATCGCTTTAAATCATCCTTTAGTTGGAGTATGGTCTTTGTCATTTCCATTTTATCCTGTCGAGCCTCGTCGTAGAGCTTTGAGAAATAATTCGCTTTATCCACCAATTTCTCATGTTCTTTCTCGAAAAGCTCATTTTCTCTTGAAGGGAAACATTTGCTTTGGCTAGATTATCCCTTTCCACTTCAAGAGCGTTTGAGAGAGAAGATGCCCTTTTTGCTTCTTCTTCGAGATCCTGCAATCTCCCTCTCAAACTCCGGTTTTGCTTTGCCAGTTTCTTTGAATCCCTCAAAAGCTTATGGTAGGCAAGAGCAAAATCTTCACCTTCAGAATTGCTCGATTCGTGTCCGTAGCGTTCTTTTCAACATGGGAGGAGTTGGACAAGGAATCGGAGGTACTTGCCATCAAGCACATGAAGGGTGAAGAGGTGGACGCGTGGAATGCTGTCGCGTTGTCTTCTTCATCACTTGAGGATGACTCATTTGACGTTGAGTTGTCATCCCAAGTGACGACTTGCATCGCTTTCTTCTTTGCCGGATTCTTGTTGGGACACTCCGTTGCAATGTGGCCGTAGCCTCGACATTTGAAGCACTGTACTTGTCCCTCTGAACTTTTCTTATCCTTTGAGAAGTTCTCTTGCTTTCTTGACTTGTAACTTGAAGAACCCTTGCCTTTCTTCGACTTTCCGAAGGATGGAGTTTTGCTTGGATTACCCCTTCGAAAGTTGCGGCGAAACTTCCTTGTCAAGAGAGCGAGCTGCTTCTCAAAGTCCTCCATAGATAGGTTCTCGTCATCGTCTGAGGAGGATGAATCCGCGTCTTCTTCCTTTGTTGTTTTCAATGCATAACCTGAAGACTTAGAAGAGGATGCCTTTCCAGAAGAATAGTTAGTAGGAAATGTCATTTCATAAGTTTGTAATGCACCAACTAATTCTTCTACACGCATTTCGTCCGGGTGTTTAATTGTTTCAATGGCTGCGACCTTCGGGCGAAATCGTTCAGGAAGAGTTCTTAAATCTTTCTTACAACTTTAAATTCTGGAATCTTCTCTCCCAAGTTAGCACATGAGTTTACGATGTCTTGCAATCGTGTGTAATAGTCTGTGAAAGATTCATTTTCTGCCATAGAAATAGAGTCAAACTTGCTCGTAAGCATTTGCAGTTTCTGAATCTTCACAAGGTTAGTTCCCTCATGCGTAACTTGAAGAACATCCCAGATTTCTTTCGCAGTCTCACATGCCGAGACGCGAGAGAACTCTGTTTGTGACAAAGCATTAAATAGAGCATTAATTCCTTTGCCATTGTAAGAAGATGAATCTATCTCTTCCTTGGTCCATTTCGACCTAGGTTTTAAGGTGCGAACATCAGAAATAATTTCAGTTGGATTAGACCATCCTAATTCAATTGATTGCCACACCCTTTCGTCGATGGAAATTAAAAAGGCTTTCATCCGTACTTTCCAGTACGCATAATTTGTTCCATCAAAGAAAGGGGGTCGATTGATGTTTCCACCTTCAACCATTGTTTACAACCCTATTCCCGCTCTGATACCACTTGTTGGGTTATATGTAATATGGATCTAAATAGGGGAAAAAACACCTAGAGGGGGGTGAATAGGTGTAAACAATAAACACTCAAAAAATCATTGCGCAATAAAACCCAATGCGGAAAAATAAATGAACACGCAAGATTTTTACGTGGAAAAACTCCAAACCGGAGTAAAAAACCACGGGACCGATAACACGGCGAAATCCACTAGAATTAACACACGTACAAGGTGATATAACGTACTCACAGACGACTCAACCTTTTACCATACGCTCCTAGTAGATCTTCTCCGCTCGCTCCACGACGCTTCTCGAATCCACGATCTGCGCCCAACGCTGAATCCACAGCGTCCAACGTCGAGTCCACGACGTCCGACCGAATCCACGGTCTTCACCCAGTAGCACGCTTCGAATCCACGAACGTACCTCGCTCCGAATCCACGAGAGCGGTTGCACCTTGAATCCACAAGGCCACGCGAGTCCACGCGCCGATTTAGGGTAAATCGTTGTTTTTGGGTGGTGATGATCCGCCGAATACTTAGATTAGAAATAGATCGGAAATACCATCTAAGTATTCATTGATTTGATTCTACTCAAAATCTGAGTTTGGAAAACCTAGAATCAAATCAATCAATATAGATGAAGAAACATAGAATTAATCTATTGATTTCCTTTCTTCTCTATATGTGGATTTTTTCTTTCGGTCGTATTTTTCTATTATATGCGGATGCCCTAGAAAATGAATAAAGGGTCTATTTATAGGTTAGAAACCATTGGAAGAAGATAAGGATCAAAAACCATCTTTTCTGGAAATTTTCAGGACGGCGATCCGGATCGGATTAGCTGTGATCCGGATCGTCGTAGCGTGATAGACAATTCCAGAAAACAGGGTTCGGGATCCGGATCGCAAGGTCCGATCCGGATCGTTCATGCAATTCAGCAAACTCCCATGTTCGGGATCCGGATCGGAATGGCCTAGGATCCGGATTGAAATTGCCAATGAACAATCACCCTTCGGGATCCGGATTGCAAGGTCTGATCCGGATCCTGAACATGTCCTATGTCCAGTTTTTGATATTTATGCAATAAAAAATTCTTCCAAGTGTTTCTACACTACAAGAAGTATTCGGATCACCAAAATTTTTTAGTTAAACATACCTGATCCTTTTGAATTCTTCTTTCTTGAGATTGAGGTATATGATCCAAAGTTCTTTCATCTTCAATCTTCAAGACTTAACACTTTCACGAAATACGCCAACCCAAGTTCCGTAACACACACAACCGAGATAGATTAAGCATCTAAAGATCACACATGATTTCTAAAATTTGATGCTTATAACTATCAAAAAAACTCCTATAATGAAGTATCTTCATGATTATGATTATGGAGTAAAGTTGATAATCCATATAAAATTAATTTGGAGTGAATGAACGTGAAACCCTTTTTATTCAATGTACTTGTTCAATAAAATTCCTTTTGTTCAAAAACAAAGTATAAAAACGAAGAGCATTGAAAAACATGTAATGCAGAGATTAAGAAAAATATGAAAGGAAAACCAATCAAAGCATTACATACAGTCATAAGCTATTTAGAACTTAAGACAAGGAAAGATATCACCTTTCCGAATCCAAAATCGCTGGATTTTGGGTTGTCTTGATTCGTTGTGGCCGGGGGTTGTCCGCTTTGACTGTTGATCCACCTTAGGTCTTTGCCTCGCGATAATCCACTTGTATGATCGAAATTGTGGCTCGGACCTTTGGTGGGTTGAGTGAACTCCATTGACTTGATGTGTCTTTTGAATCCGTTGAGTTCGCTCCGTAGATGAAGTTGCCGAAGAATTCTTCTTTCTCTTTTTCGGGCAATTCTTCACCAAGTGTCCTTCAAGTCCACATAAGTGACAAGTTCTTCCTTTCAATTTCATTGTGGAACTTGAAGCATGCACAGTTTGATCCTTTTTAAATCCCAAACCAGCCTTGCTTGTTTGACCTAATCCGGACATACAATTAAGTTTCTTGGAACCGGTGGAAAGACTTTGTATGTCGGATTTGAGTTCATGAACTTGCTTGGTCAAAGCTTGGTTGGTGACATGAATCTCCTCAAACTGCTTTTCAAGAAAATCAATCTTGTCCATATATGATTTAGCGTTTGTCTCCGATTGGTTTAACTTTTCTTGGAGGATTTTATTGTTATCCAATAACCGTCCTTGTTCCTCCTCGAGATCATGAAGTTTGATCTTTAAAGCTTGATTCTCGTCTTGAAATTCAAGTCGTTGCTTCCTCAACTTCTTGATATGCTTGGCCATCTTCTTCGATTCAGCAAGAAGTTGTTGGTATGCCTCAACGAGTTCTTCCTCGTCCGACTCCCCCTCACTTGATGACTCTCCGCCGGATGTTGATGTTTCATACAATATCAAAGGAGTAGAGTCAGTAACTAAAGATGATAAGCAAAAATTAGAAGAGGGAATTTGAGAGGCATGAAAAGCAACAAATTTTTTTTTTTCCTCTTCACTTGAGGTCGATTCATCGAAACTAGAATCGTCCCAAGTTTTTGCTTGCAAAGCCTTCTTTTTGTATGATTTCTTAGAAGGACAATCCGTTGAAATATGGCCGTAGCCTTTGCATCGATAACATCGGATTTCCCCTTCGAAATCATCTTTTTCTTTTTCTTTAGAAGGTTTTGCAACGCCTTTGAGTTTAGAGGATTTAGAACCCGATGATCCTTTAGATGATTTCGTGGATGAAGATCCATCGGTTCGATTCTTCCAAAATTTCCGACGAAATTTCTTTGTGATCCGCGCCAATTGTTCTTCAAAATCGGCAAAAGAGATTTCATCATCGGAACTTGATTCGCTATCTTCTTCCTTTGTTGATTTGAATGCAATACCTGTAAGCTTAGAAGAAGACTTGGAAGAAATTTGATTAGTAGGAAAAGTCATCTCATAAGTTTGCAAAGCACCTACTAATTCCTCTACACTCATCTCATCCGGATGACTAACGGTTTCAATGGCGGTAACCTTTGCCCTAAACCGTTCCGGAAGAGTCCGAAGAATCTTTCTTACAACTTTCGACTCCGGGATCTTTTCTCCTAAATTAGCACAAGTATTGATTACATCTTGAAGTCTAGTGTAATAATCTGTAAACAATTCATGCTCTTCCATATGAATAGAGTCAAATTGACTTGTAAGCATCTGGAGCTTTTGAATTTTTACAAGATTAGTACCCTCATGTGTAATTTTGAGAATATCCCAAATTTCCTTCGCGGTTTCACACGCAGAAATTCGTGTGAACTCAGTCGAGGAAAGAGAATTAAATAAAGCGTTCATACCTTTCCCATTGTAAGAAGATCTTTCGATTTCCTCTTTAGACCATCTAGAGCGAGGTTTTGGGGTAGTAGAATTTCCTACTTCCTCAACAGGATGCACCCAACCGTATTCTACGGTTTGCCAAACACGCTCATCAATTGAGATGAGAAAAGCTCTCATCCGCACTTTCCAATACGCATAATTGGTCCCATCAAAAAGAGGAGGTCTAAAAATATTACCACTTTCACCCGACATGATAGATAAACCTAAAACCCGCTCTGATACCAATTGTTGGTTTTTAAGGATCCACAAGGATCTAAATAGGTACTATCAAACACCTAGAGGGGGGTGAATAGGTGTAATATTTATAAAACCAAATCTCAGTGCAAAAATAAAAACCAATGCGGAAAATAAAAATAGCACACCGAGATATACGTGGAAACTCCAATCCAGGAGAAAAACCACGGGACCAACACGCAATAACAATCCACTAAGAAAAGAAGAATAACAAGGTGATTACCGACTCCACGGACTCAAACCCCTCCTTCAACTTCTTCGGACCTTGCGCTCCACCGATTGCACGTCCACTGCACACGTTCGAATCCACGAACGCCACTCGAATCCACGAGCACACGTTTTGAATCCACGAAACGCCTTCAACACAC
Organism: Tillandsia fasciculata; assembly: GCA_029168755.2. Taxonomy (NCBI): domain Eukaryota; kingdom Viridiplantae; phylum Streptophyta; class Magnoliopsida; order Poales; family Bromeliaceae; genus Tillandsia; species Tillandsia fasciculata. The sequence goes on from CM054930.1 coordinate 23,741,027, forward strand.
CGAATCCACGGTGCTACGTCGAATCCACGACGCAAACTCAGCCGATAAGAAATATAGGCTTCGATGGTGATCCTTTGCTTAGATTATCATTGAAGAACCGTAGAAAGAAATTCTAAGCAAAGTTTAGATCAATTCGACAAAAGATAGATCTTGGAAGAACCGTCGAATTGACCTAAAAGAGGCTAAAAAGAAGAACGGTAAAAACCTAGCCTCTAGGGTTGCTCACGAGTGTTTTCTTAATTAATCGGTTGTTTTTGAGAAACCCTAAATGTCTATTTATAGTTTAGAAACCTTTGGAAAGAGATAAGAATCAAAAACTTACCTTATCTGAAATTTTCAGGACGACGATCCGGATCGGAATTACGGTGATCCGGATCGTCGTAACGAGACAGACAATTTCAGAAAAACAAAGGTTCGGGATCCGGATTGAAATGCCCGATCCGGATCGTTCATATATTTCAGCAAAAACCAATGTTCGGGATCCGGATCAGAATTGGCTTGGATCCGGATTGGATTTGCATATGAACCAACACCCTTCGGGATCCGGATTGGATTGTCTGATCCGGATCCTGAACATGTCCCATGTCCAGTTTTTGATTTTTATGCAATTAAAAATTCAACCAAGTGTTTCTACACTATAACAAGTATTCGGATCACCAAAATTATTTAGTTAAACGTACCTGATCAATCCGAATCCATTTTCCTTAAGATTGATGCAATTGATCCATAATTCTTTAACTTCAATCTTCAAGATTCAAAACACTGAGTGCCAACTTGAGCTCTTCTCTGAGTCTTCGATTGCTGATTGACAATTTGATCACTTCAAGACTCCGACTCAGTTTACTGACTTGACTCACGAAATATGCCAACACCAAAATGCCGTAACACGTGTCACTCCCTGATTGGTGGGTGCAGCACGCGCGGTGCACGGGGCGCGCGGTGGGTGCCTCGGGAAGCGTGGGCACGTGCGACCCACGTCGCGCGACCGGCGCGCATGTCGCGCGGTCGGCGGGTCAGCCGGGAGGACACGTGGCGCCTGCTCATTGGCGGGCGCCACCGCCTTACTGTGGGCGGAGTGTGGCCACGTGGCGGTCACCGAGCAGCTTTGCACCGCTGTTCCCTATTTGGCGGGACACGTGGCGCTCATCGGCTGGCCTTGCACCGGTGTTGCCTGTTCGGGAGGGCACGTGGCAGCATGTGGGACTTTCGGGCGTGAACAGTGTTGGGCCGGGCCCAACACTGTAGGCGCCCGAAAGTTTTCGGGCGCCCGAAAGTTGGGCCCGAAACTTCATAAGCTTGCTTTTTGGGCTGTTTTTCTTTGGAGCCTATAAATAGGCCACCTTGGGCCGAGATTTGGAGCCCTTTCTCGGGAGAATTAGCCTATCATCCCCCCATAAGTTTTCTTCCTCTCCTTCTTGAGCATCTTCCGGTGAAGTTTCAGATTTTCTGGAGGCCGCGACGACAGCGTTTCCTGCCTCGTAGTGCGGAGCGACGATATACTGTTGGAGGCCCACTTCTGTCGCATTTTCGTCTGGGAGACCTACAGAGCTACCCCGATGCTATTTTTGGACGATTTCTTCGACAGCGGTTTCACAAGAGGTATATCTACGTTTTCCGTGTTGGACATTTTTCCTGGAAATGAGCTTATACAGGGGTTTGGGGTACATTTTAACCACCCTTTGTGACAGTTTGGGATTCTGGACAGCTGCTGCTTCACAGATTTTTATCTCCCCTTCCGGGTATCGGATTTCGACGATTCAAGAGCCTATCGACATCTACACTTCGCGAGAATCGCCGTTGTATTTTTATTGGAATTTTTGGAAGATTATTTTTAGGTGAAAATTTCGTGTGAATGGGGACTGTTCATGCAGATTTTTGAACATGGAAATTTGTGTGGAATTTTGTGTAATTGTGGATTGTTGTTGTACCCAGGACTTTGTGAGCACCACTATTGTGCTCTTTGCTTAGCGGATTCGGAGATTTGTCGATTTCTGGGTTTCTTATCTGTACCATTCCGGACAGTTAGCGTGTTCAGGTGTGTGTTCTCGCTTTCAAAATCTACGGACTGTTTTCTAATTCTATGATTGTAGTTGCATGCATACTAGTAAATGACTCCTATATCCTATGAAAACTGTATATTGTAACCACAGTTGTTAGTTGCTAGATCTGATGACCTTTTTGTAAATTTTGCAACATGGAAACTTAACTTAGCATACTTGTCAGTTAATTAATTATCATGCACAATTAAACTACAGGAAACTTCAACATGTATCAGATTTATTCATCACTTTAGCTCCCCCATAGTGGTTGTACTCTTGTCACTCTAGACATAGTGATTTTTCCCCGAGTCATGGGCTGGGAGGTTTATTAGCTGTGGATGCATTTGCACTCGCGTCTGGGGACCGAGTGGAGTCTGTAGCAGTCTGTAGACCAGTTTGCATTATGATAGTGATAGTGATGGTGGATCTGGGATCTTTGGGACATGGTCATAGTGACAGTGTGGATTCTTAGCTAGTGAGTGAGACAGTGATTGGATCATAGCCTGCAGGAGCCATACTTGAGCTCGACAGAGATGCGCTGATACTTTGCTCGGTGGGGTCGCTCCCCACGAGTGCCACTCCGGAGTTGGGCCTGATACTTCTATCGCGGCTTGTCGATGCTTGTGTCCCTCTGGCTGAGCCAGTTTTGGCAGTCATGGACACTGTCCCTCTAGCTGAGCCAGTTTTGGCAGCTACGGACATACCTACAGAGGTAGGTAGGCGTAGGTTGGACTGGACCCGATGCGGTAGTCAGTTTGGATTGGGTTTGAGATGAGTACTAGTAGTGGCATATTGTTCCTTCTGTCCTACTCCTTGAGCATTTAGATAGAGGCATAGTAGCAGTAGATTTTTACTTTCCAGCTTTTCTATACAGCTTTCCTTTTGTTACTTTATGCCTCTAGTAGACCTAGTGGGCAGACCGTCGGGCTTGTTGGCGGCACCCACTGAGAACTACTGTGGGAGGTAGTTCTCACACCCGTCGTGGTGTCTTTTTCCCAGGGACTTCAGCTCCAGTTCCTGCTGCACCAGTTGCTGATCCAGCTCCTTCAGACCGAGGTAAGGGAGTCGCGAGATAGATCCCTTCCCCCCTTCAGCTTCAGTGTGTGATAGAGGTACCCTTATATTTTTGGTTGTGTCATGTCTAAGAGACTATGTAGTGAGGTATCGAGTTGTACTCTTTGTTTTCTTTTGAGAGACTCCTGTTTTTCTGGTGAGGATGTTATGTATATTTTATGAGAGACAGTTCTACTTTCTGTTTATAGTTAGTTTTTATTTTTACAGCTCTGATATCTGCTAGTATAGTTGTTTAATTGCAGGTTAGACGCTACGTCTCTACAGGGCTTCCTGTAGGGGCGGCGGATCTGTTGGCGAGCCCGGGGCACAGTTCCGACCCCGGGGCGTGACAACTTTGGTTCACTCGAACTTGGATCCTCACAAGTTCGATCTGTTGGGTTATGTTAATATGGATCTAAATAGGGGAAAAAACACCTAGAGGGGGGTGAATAGGTGTAAACAATAAACACTCAAAAAATCATTGCGCAAATAAACCCAATGCGGAAAAATAAAAGAACACGCAAGATTTTTACGTGGAAAAACTCCAAACCGGAGTAAAAAACCACGGGACCGATAACACGGCGAAATCCACTAGAATTAAAACACGTACAAGGTGATATAGCGTACTCACAGACGACTCAACCTTTTACCATACGCTCCTAGTAGATCTTCCCGCTCGCTCCACGACGCTTCTCGAATCCACGATCCGCGCCCAACGCTGATTCCACAGCGTCCAACGTCGAGTCCACGACGTCCGACCGAATCCACGGTCTTCACCCAATACCACGCTTCGAATCCACGAACGTAGTTGCACCTTGAATCCACAAGGCCACGCGAGTCCACGCGCCGATTTGGGGTAAATCGTTGTTTGTTTTGGGTGGTGATGATCCGCCGAATACTTAGATTAAAGATAGATCGGAAATACCATCTAAGTATTCATTGATTTGATTCTACTCAAAATGTGAGTATGGAAAACCTAGAATCAAATCAATCAATATAGATGAAGAAACATAGAATAAATCTATTGATTTCCTTTCTTCTCTATATATGTGGATTTTTCTTTTCGGCTATTTTTTCTTGTAATAGCGGATGCCCTAGAAATGAATACAGGGCCTATTTATAGGTTAGAAACCATTGGAAGAAGATAGGATCAAAAACTGCCTTTTCTGGAGATTTTTACCGACGGCGATCCGGATTGGAATTGGCGATCCGGATTGCAGAAGCAAGAAAGACGATTTCCAGAAAAATGGTAGTTCGGGATCCGGATCACAAAGTCCGATCCGGATCGTTCATACAGTTTTACCAGAACATCAATGTTCGGGATCCGGATTGCAAGCCCTGATCCGGATCGAGGAAGCAAACAGGTAAAACTAGTGTTCGGGATCCGGATCAGAGGATGCTGCGATCCGGATTGAACCAGTGTATGAACAAACACCCTTCGGGATCCGGATTGCCGAGTCCGATCCGGATCCTGAACATGTCCCATGTTCAGTTTTTGATGTTTAAGCAATTAAAAATTCTTCCAGGTGTTTCTACACTATAAGAAGTATTCGGATCATCAAAAATCTTTAGTTAAACGTACCTGATCCCTTTGAATTCTTCTTTCTTGAGATTGAGGTATACGATCCAAAGTTTCTTCATCTTCAATCTTCAAGACTTAATACATTCACGAAATACGCCAACTCAAATTCCGTAACAATCTCCCCCTTTGGCGGTTTCGTGACAAAACACAAATCCACAAAAGAAAATTCAAAAAGGTATTTTTGTTGCTATCACCATACAACAAAAATTTACAAAAGAGATCCAGAAATTAAAAACATGAGATAAACTCCTAAGACAGACTCTAGACTTAGACATCTGTAATCTCTGCACAAAGAAATCATTCTTGACAAAAGAAATCGTTAGATACCTCAAGAATTGAATCATACAAAACCAAGTACAGAGAAAGAGTTTATTCTTATCATGACATATGAAGAATTCAGATATGTAAGAGAATCATAGATAAGAACCAACATATCTTCTAAGCATTCAAAAACCAAATGTCACAAATGTTAGTCCAACATCAACTTGTTAGTCATATTACATGCCCAAATAGTTAGTCGAATAGTTAGTATAGAGGCATGTCACAAAACACAAGAGAAAAACCAAAGTTGAGTTGAAGACATACTTACCTTGATATTCACACAACCAAAGTTGAGTTGAAGACATACTTACCTTGATATTCACACCAAATTTACATCATTGTCAACTGTTCATCATTGTTCAAAGTTCTCTCTAAACGCTCTCCCCCTTTTTGTCACAAAACAAAGCCAAAACGTAGCAAGAGCTACAATATGTAAGGAGAGTTAAAAAGTTCTATCAATATGGACAACCTGAGAACTAAACTACAAGTTAGAACAAAAACTAAGTCCAAAAAAAAAAAACTAAGAACTGCAAGAACTGCAAGGTCTGCAAGAGAGTAAAGCCATAAAAAGAATGAACAGAAGGTCCTGCTCAGTCTGATGAATCTGAACTGGTACAGCTCAGCTTGTTCAAAATCCCCTTGAACAGTTTCGAAATGTTTGAATACTTTTTCTTGATCTTCTTGTGCTGAGAGGAGAGTTGCTGAAGTTCTGTCGACATTCTTTCTTGTGCAGCAAAAAGTTTTCGCTGTTCCTGACGAAGCAGTTCCAATTCATCTGTGTCTGTAGTCCCTTTCTTCGAGTGTGATGGGTGCTGTGTGGATGCAGATGGTGCATTCATTCCCGTAACCCATGGAGATTCAGTTTGAAGAATTCCAGAAAGTGAGCGTGCTCTGGTGAGAGGCCCACTATGCTGACTCGCACTCCTTTGGACATTTTTCCTTCTCGTATACTGTTTGGTTGTTGAGGCTGATTTCATTAGTCTTTTTCCTTTGGTAAATTTCCTGTCCTCCTCATCAATTTTTCGTTGAACATCTTTGAAGAATTCGTCCCATTCTTCTTCATCATAGTCTGAGCTCTCTTCCTCTGCGTCCTTCGTCTTGATTTGAGTTGAATCATCCTGTTCCGTTTTAACAGATATACTCGTGTGCACCATAGTGACTAACAACAGAAAGAACCAAGAGAGAGCCATTGAACCTAGTGCTTTGAGTTTTGGAGAAAGTGTCCTGTGAAGAGCCAACTCAAGAACACATGAAAAATCGTCAATTTTGAAAAATTTGAAAAATTGTACCTAGACAATCATAATCATGTAGAGAAGCCAAGAATCAAATTAGTTTTCCAAAAGAATTTTTAAAAATAGATCAATCCAATGATTTTCCAAAAATTCCTCTTTTATGCCCTAAAACAGAATTTTTAGAAATTGAAGCCTAAAAACTCGTTAATCATGTAAAAACCCAGCATAAACGTAAAACTCCAGAGTCCTTATTTCAAAAGAAATTTGATCAAAAACCATTCACAAACGAAAAAGATCCAAGTTTTCAACTCACGTTTGATGAAAAACCATAAAAACTGTGAAAAACCGAGATTTGATCAACAAAACTTACTTGGAATCGAAGAACTTTGAGTTTGGAAGCTCCAAGATGCAAGAAATCTAGAGAGAGAAACTCTAGAGGCTTGAAAACAAAAGATTAGGGTAAAAGAAATCGAAATCTCTTTGTTCTTATAAAAACCCTAGCCGTGATCCGGATCGGATCGTGATTGTGATCCGGATCGGCTACCCGCAGGAAGAATCCTGCGTTCGGGATCCGGATCACTTACCCCGATCCGGATCGGCTTCCACTTTTTCTCCAGAAAAATTCAGAAAAATTCCATAAGAGCCAGAAAAAGTATGTAAGCACTTTACCATGTCAACTTTAAACAAAAGACATCGTTTCATACAACAAGAAATAGATTATGCAAAATCTATCAAAAATACCCAAAAATGAAACGAAAATTTACGAAAGTTAAAACACTTAAAGTTGAACAACTTCAATTACATCTATCCTGATCTTATGTGTAATGCCTTTATCAAATCATCAATTTTGGTAAAGAAAATGAAATACCAAGATCAATAGATGTTTGAAATCCCAGATAAGTTAGATAATATATCTAGACAATCTGTTGAAGGAGTGGCTCTTTGAGCATCTTAAATCAAAAATCCCACCTTATACCAACCATGAAATATGACTGAGTCAAGTATTTCAATATGCATTTCATCAACAAAAAATTTGCTTTGCATTCATGGAGTATCTTTTTCTTTCTTTCATTTCCTCCATGTGGTGGTAGTTTTCACACTCCTCATTGGGATGTAACTCTTTCCACATCTTTTGAGCATTTTACATTTCATTGACTCCCCCTCAATTGGCTATCAATTATTTAATATATAAGGTATTCAACCAAACCATTGATCTCGAATTCATACTCGACTAAGCAATCAAATATGATAATGACTATACCAAGAGATCATTGAGAGAGAAATTGACTTTGATCACTTAAAAGATGGTTTAATTAACGTAAATGATCATTGCAACATTGAAATATTATGATATCAAAAGCATAATAAATTTCTAAATGCATAAAAGGATGCAATTAAAGTCAATTATGATTTATGCTCAATTAATGTCCTATGTACGAAACATAGATAAAGAACAAAACAAAAAACAAAAACAAAACCTAACCTAAGCAAAGGTTTCAAAAGAGTTTATTTCAAGGAAAGCATGCCAATTGCTTTACGCAAGTGAATAAAACGTTTTTGATCCAAAGGTTTTGTTAAGATATCAGCTAATTGATCCTCAGTTGAAATATATGACAGTTGAAGAATGTTTGATTCAACTAGCTCTCTAAGAAAATGATATCTAAGTTCAATATGTTTTGTTCTAGAGTGCAACACAGGGTTTTTTGAAATGTTAATAGCACTAGTGTTGTCACATAAAATGGTTACCGAAGTTGCTGAAATCCGGAAATCGCTCAACACGCTTTTCATCCAAATCAATTGGGTTGAACAACTTCCTGCAGAAATGTACTCCGCTTCGGCAGTCGAGAGTGCTATGCAGTTCTGCTTTTTACTGTGCCATGCAACAAGGCAATGGCCAAGATAGAAGCATGCACCACTCGTGCTTTTCCGGTCATCCACCGATCCAGCCCAATCGGCATCTGAGTATCCAACAATATCCAAAGTCGTTCCCATAGGATACCAAATTCCGAAACTGATTGTACCTTTGATATATCGGATGATCCGTTTCACCGCTTTCAGGTGAACCTCCTTCGGTGCTGATTGATATCTCGCACAAATCCCAACACTGAAGGATATATCCGGGCGACTAGCCGTGAGATATAGTAGACTCCCAATCATACTGCGATACAGTTTCTCGTCTACATTCTCACTATGTGATTCACTTCCAAGTCCCTTATGGCTAGTTCCCATTGGAGTCGGAAAATCCTTAGAATTTTCAAGATCAAACTTTTTGACCAACTCCAGTGCATACTTGGATTGACACAAGTGAATTCCTTCATCGTTTTGTTTAACTTGTAATCCAAGAAAATAAGTCAATTCGCCCATCATGGACATCTCAAATTCGCTTTCCATGGTCTCCGCGAATTTAGAAGCATCATTATCTCTTGTTGCACCAAATACAATGTCATCGACATAGATTTGAGCAACTATGAAATTGTTTTGATAATGCTTCACAAAGAGAGTCCTGTCAGCTCCCCCTCGAGTGTAGCCCTTTTCCAAAAGGTGCTTTGTCAACCTTTCGTACCATGCTCGCGGTGCTTGTTTCAGACCGTAAAGAGCCTTTTTCAGACGAAAAACATGGTTAGGTAGTTTATGATCCACAAAACCTTTCGGTTGAGCCACATAAACTTCCTCATTTAAAAAACCATTTAAAAAGGCGCTCTTAACGTCCATTTGAAATAATTTGATTTTAAAATGACAAGCAATCGCAAACAATATACGAATGGACTCGAGTCTAGCTACAGGGGCGAAAGTTTCATCAAAGTCTATACCTTCTACTTGAGAGTAGCCTTGAGCAACTAACCTTGCTTTGTTCCTGATGATAGTACCTTCTTCATTTTTCTTGTTCTTGAAGATCCATTTGGTACCTATCACATTGTGTTGCTTCGGAGGCTTCGTCAATTCCCAGACTTTGTTTCGCTCGAATTGATGGAGCTCTTCCTGCATTGCTTTAATCCAGTAGTCATCTTGGAGAGCTTCATCAACATTCCTTGGTTCGATTTGAGATACATAGCATGCAAATCCGCAAACCAATTGTCTCCGTGTTCTAACTCCTTCTTGTGGATCTCCAATGATGTTCGATTCAGGGTGATCCTTGGAGATGCGTAACGTTTGAGGTAGAGGAGTAGACGGAGGTACACGAGATGATTCCTGCACATCAGATAAACTTGAAGAACCGTTAGATGCATCATTATTATCGAAAGAATTGTTAGAAGAAGATGCATTAGCAGGTGTATCATCATCAAGAGAGATATCGAGGGTAGATTTTTCAGATTCAAAGTGAAAAGCTTCATCTACCTTAACATTTATCGATTCTACGATCGTCTTAGATTCTAAGTTAAAAACTCGATATGCTCTGCTGTTTGTAGAATAACCTAAGAAAATCCCTTCGTCACTTCGAGAGTCAAATTTTCCAAGATTCTCACGATCACGTAAAATAAAACACCGACTCCCAAAGATACGAAAATATTTGATGTTAGGTTTTCTACAAAACCAAAGTTCATATGGTGTATTCAATGTCCCCGGGCGCAAATACACGCGATTAATAACATAAACAGCAGTGTTCACCGCTTCAGCCCAAAAATAAAAAGGTAAGTTCCGGCTGTGAAGCATAACACGTGCCATTTCCTGTACGACCCTGTTTTTGCGCTCGACTACACCATTTTGTTGAGGTGTATAAGGTGCGGAGAATTCATGTTTAATGCCATTAGAAGTGCAAAAATCAATGAATTTGGAATTTATGAATTCCCCACCTCTATCACTTCTAACTCGAGTAATCCTTTCATTCTTTTCAATCATAATACGATTGCAGATTTCGAGAAAAGAATCAAAAGTATCAGCTTTTTCTTTTAAAAATGCTACCCAAGTATATCTAGAAAAATCATCAACCAATAAGAAAATATACCATTTACCTCCCAGAGATGGTTGACGAGTTGGCCCCATTAAGTCCATATGCAAAAGTTCCAAAGGCCGTTTTGTACCTATGTGGTTCAAGTTCTTGTGTGCAGTCCTAGACTGTTTTCCTTTTTGGCAACCGCCACACACAAGGTTTTGTTCAAAAGAAAGTTTCGGAACCCCCTTGACCACATCTTTGTTCGAAATTCTAGCAAGTTCCTTAAAGTTTATGTGACCTAGCCTTTCATGCCAAAGTGTTTCATTTTTCAAAGATGCTAGGTTACATTTTTCAGAAATCTTAGTAGGAACTACATAACAATTGTTTTCTGATCTAACCCCTTTTAAAAAGAAAGCATGGTTCTGTCAGTTACAGTACATTTATCAGATGAAAAATTAACTGAATAACCACTATCACAAAGTTGACTTATGCTTATGAGGTTAGTCTTAAGGCCATGAACAAATAACACATTATTTAGAACCGGGCCATCTGGAATAGCTACCGTTCCCTTTCCAACAATTTTGGAAGACCGACCATCTCCGAAAACAACAAGTCCTCCGGAGTTTTTCTCAAATGTTTGAAAACAGTTTTTGTCACCGGTCATATGACGGGAACACCCGCTATCCAGATACCAAGACGAACTATCATATGCATGCAAGGAAACATTGGTAGCAAGACAAGGGAAAATTTCACCTTTGCGCACCCAAACCTTTTTGGAGTGCGTCGGTAATGATCGTGAAGTTGATCTCCTAGGTGAGAGCGTCTTGCTTGAAGAATTGCTGCTCCTTGATGATGTCGTCTTGAGCGGTGTACTACCAAGGCTCTTTTCCTTTGAATGAATTGCAGTTGATTTCTGAGGAATAGCCTTTTGGTAGTCATTGCAAGAGGTGCTTGAGGTGTGCGTTTGGCTTCCATCTTGCAATTTCTCCTTATGTGCCCTGAAATGCCACAACGAAAACATACCTTAATCTTGTCGATTCCGAGGAGGATGTAGTAGGCTTGTTGTCGTTGCTTGTCGTGAATTCCGGTGTCGGAGGAGGAGATACCGACTGAGGCACAAATACTGTCCCACTCGAACTTGGAATGTCTCCAGTTTGAGTGTATCCGAGGCCGAACTTATTTCTTTGACCAAGACCAAGAAGTCTGTCCAACTTACTCCTTCCAGAAGAAAATCTCTTTAAGTCATCCTTCAGTTGGCGTATGGTCTCCGTCATTTCCAATTTTTCCTGTCGAGCCTCGCCGTTGAGCTTCAAGAAGTAATTCGCTTTGTTCACCATATCCATATAATTCTTCTCGAGTTGCTCATTGGACTCTTGAAGGGAAACATTTGTTTTAATCAGATTATCCCTTTCCACTTCAAGATCGGTTGAGAGAGAGGTTACCCTTTTTACTTCTTCTTCGAGATCCTGCAATCTCCCTTTCAACCCCTTGTTTTGCTTAGCCAGTTTCTTTGAATCCCTCAAAAGTCTGTGGTAGGCTAGAGCAAAATCTTCACCTTCAGAATCATCTGATTCATCGTCCGTTGCAATCTTTTCAACAGGGAGGAGTTGGACAAGGAATCGGATGTACTTGCCATTAAGCACATGAAGGGTGAAGATGTAGTGGACGCGTGGAAAGCTGTCGCGTTGTCTTCTTCATCACTTGAGGATGACTCATTTGACGTGGAGTTGTCATCCCAAGTAACGACTTGCATCGCTTTCTTCTTTGCCGGATTCTTGTTGGGACACTCCGTTGCAATGTGGCCGTAGCCTCGACATTTGAAGCACTGAACTTGTCCCTCTGAACTTTTCTTATCCTTTGAGAAGTTCTCTTGCTTTCTTGACTTGTAACTTGAAGAACCCTTGCCTTTCTTCGACTTTCCGAAGGATGGAGTTTTGCTTGAATTTCCCCTTCGAAAGTTGCGGCGAAACTTCCTTGTCAAGAGAGCGAGCTGCTTCTCAAAGTCCTCCATAGAAAGGTTCTCGTCGTCGTCCGAGGAGGATGAATCCGCGTCTTCTTCTTTAGTTGATTTCAATGCGTAACCTGAAGACTTAGAAGAGGATGCCTTTCCAGAAGAATAGTTAGTAGGAAATGTCATTTCATAAGTTTGTAAAGCACCTACTAATTCTTCTACACGCATTTCGTCCGGGTGTTTAATTGTTTCAATGGCTGCGACCTTCGGGCGAAATCGTTCAGGAAGAGTTCTTAAATTTTCTTACAACTTTAAATTCTGGAATCTTCTCTCCCAAGTTAGCACATGAGTTTACGATGTCTTGCAATCGTGTGTAATAGTCAGTGAAAGATTCATTCTCTGCCATAGAGATAGAGTCAAACTTGCTCGTAAGCATTTGCAGTTTCTGAATCTTCACTAGGTTAGTTCCCTCATGCGTAACTTGAAGAACATCCCAGATTTCTTTCGCAGTCTCACATGCCGAGACGCGAGAGAACTCTGTTTGTGACAAAGCATTAAATAGAGCATTAATCCCTTTGCCATTGTAAGAAGATGAATCTATCTCTTCCTTGGTCCATTTCGACCTAGGTTTTAAGGTGCGAACATCATCTATAATTTCAGTTGGATTAGACCATCCTAATTCAATTGATTGCCACACCCTTTCGTCGATGGAAATTAAAAAGGCTTTCATCCGTACTTTCCAGTACGCATAATTTGTTCCATCAAAGAAAGGGGGTCGATTGATGTTTCCACCTTCAACCATTGTTTACAACCCTATTCCCGCTCTGATACCACTTGTTGGGTTATAAGTAATATGGATCTAAATAGGGGAAAAAACACCTAGAGGGGGGTGAATAGGTGTAAACAATAAACACTCAAAAAATCATTGCGCAATAAACCCAATGCGGAAAAATAAAAGAACACGCAAGATTTTTACGTGGAAAAACTCCAAACCGGAGTAAAAAACCACGGGACCGATAACACGGCGAAATCCACTAGAATTAACACACGTACAAGGTGATATAACGTACTCACAGACGACTCAACCTTTTACCATACGCTCCTAGTAGATCTTCTCCGCTCGCTCCACGACGCTTCTCGAATCCACGATCCGCGCCCAACGCTGAATCCACAGCGTCCAACGTCGAGTCCACGACGTCCGACCGAATCCACGGTCTTCACCCAATAGCACGCTTCGAATCCACGAACGTACCTCGCTCCGAATCCACGAGAGCGGTTGCACCTTGAATCCACAAGGCCACGCGAGTCCACGCGCCGATTTGGGGTAAATCGTTGTTTGTTTGGGTGGTGATGATCCGCCGAATACTTAGATTAAAGATAGATCGGAAATACCATCTAAGTATTCATTGATTTGATTCTACTCAAAATGTGAGTATGGAAAACCTAGAATCAAATCAATCAATATAGATGAAGAAACATAGAATAAATCTATTGATTTCCTTTCTTCTCTATATGTGGATTTTTCTTTTCGGCTATTTTTTCTGTAATAGCGGATGCCCTAGAAATGAATATAGGGCCTATTTATAGGTTAGAAACCATTGGAAGAAGATAGGATCAAAAACAGCCTTTTCTGGAAAGATTTACCGACGGCGATCCGGATTGGAATTGGCGATCCGGATTGCAGAAGCAAGAAAGACGATTTCCAGAAAAATGCTTGTTCGGGATCCGGATCGTAGTCCGATCCGGATCGTTCATACAGTTTTACCAAAACATCATGTTCGGGATCCGGATTGCAATTCCTGATCCGGATCGAGGAAGCAAACAGGTAAAACTAGTGTTCGGGATCCGGATCAGAATGCTGCGATCCGGATTGAACCAGTGTATGAACAAACACCCTTCGGGATCCGGATTGCAAGCCGATCCGGATCCTGAACATGTCCCATGTCCAGTTTTTGATGTTTAAGCAATTAAAAATTCTTCCAGGTGTTTCTACACTATAAGAAGTATTCGGATCATCAAAAATCTTTAGTTAAACGTACCTGATCCTTTTGAATTCTTCTTTCTTGAGATTGAGGTATATGATCCAAAGTTTCTTCATCTTCAATCTTCAAGACTTAATACATTCACGAAATACGCCAACTCAAATTCCGTAACAATCTCCCCCTTTGGCGGTTTCGTGACAAAACACAAATCCACAAAAGAAAATTCAAAAAGATATTTTTGTTGCTATCACCATACAACAAAAATTTACAAAAGAGATCCAGAAATTAAAAACATGAGATAAACTCCTAAAACAGACTCTAGACTTAGACATCTGTAATCTCTGCACAAAGAAATCATTCTTGACAAAAAAATCGTTAGATACCTCAAGAATTGAAACATACAAAACCAAGTACAGAGATAGAGTTTATTCTCATCATGACATTTGAAGAATTCAGATATGTAAGAGAATCATAGTTAAAAACCAACATATCTTCTAAGCATTCAAAAACCAAATGTCAAAATGTTAGTCCAACATCAACTTGTTAGTCATATTACATGCCCAAATAGTTAGTCGAATAGTTAGTATAGAGGCATGCACAAATCACAAGATAAAAACCAAAGTTGAAGTTGAGATCATACTTACCTTGATATTCACATCATTCATTGTTCAAAGTTCATCCCAAAGTTCTCTCTAACTCTCTCCCCCTTTTTGTCACAAACAAAGCCAAAACGTAGCAAGAGCTACAATATGTAAGGAGAGTTAAAAAGTTCTATTAATATGCACAACCTGAGAACTAAACTAAAGTTAGAACAAAAACTAAGTCCTAAAAAAAAACCTGCAAGAGAGAAAAGCCAAGTGAATGTTCAGTCTGAGGATGTCTGAACTGGTACAGCTCAGCTTGCTCAAAATCCCTTTAAGCATTTCGAAATGTTGAATACTTTTTCTTGATCTTCTTGTGCTGAGAGGAAATTTGCTGAAGTTCTTCGACATTCTTTCTTGTGCAGCAGAGAGTCTTTGTTGTTCCTGACGAAGCATTCCAATTCATCTGTGTCTGTAGTCCTGTCTCTTCGAGTGTGATGGATGCTGTGTAGATGCAGATGGTGCATTCAGTCCCGTAACCCATGGAGATTCAGTTTGTAGAATTCCAGAAAGTGAGCGTGCTCTGGTGAGAGGCCCACTATGCTGACTCGCACTTCTTTGGACATTTTTCCGTCTCGTATATTGTTTGGTTGTTGAGGCAGATTTCATTAGTCTTTTTCCTTTGGTAAATTTCCTGTCCTCCTCATCAATTTTTCGTTGAACATCTTTGAAGAATTCGTCCCATTCTTCTTCATCATAGTCTGAGCTGTCTTCCTCTGCGTCTTTCGTCTTGTTTTGAGTTGAATCATCTGTTCCCTTTTAACAGATGTACTCGTGTGCACCATTGTGACCAACAGAAGGAAAGAACCAGAGAATGCCATTGAACAGTGCTTTGAGTTTAAGAAAGTGTCCTGTGAAAACCAACTCAAGAACACATGAAAAATCGTCAATTTTGAAAAATTTGAAAAATTGTACCTAGACAATCATAATCATGTAGAGAAGCCAAGAATCAAATTAGTTTTCCAAAAAGAATTTTAAAAATAGATCAATTCCATGATTTTCAAAAATTCCTCTTTTATGCCCTAAAACAGAATTTTTAGAAATCGAAGCCTAAAAACTCGTTAATCAGGAAAAACCCAGCATAAAAGCAAAACTAATTGACCCAGAGTTCTTATTTCAAAAGAAATTTGATCAAAAACCATTCACAAACGAAAAAGATCCAAGATTTCAACTCACGTTTGATGAAAAAATAAAAACTGTGAAAAACCGAGATTTTGATCAATAAAACTTACTTGAATCCGAAGAACTTTGAGTTTGGAAGCTCCAAGATGCAAGAAATCTAGAGAGAGAAGCTCTAGAGACTTGAGAACAAAAGATTAGGGTAAAAGAAATCAAATCCTCTTTGTTCTTATAAAAACCCTAGCCGTGATCCGGATCGGATCGAGAATGTGATCCGGATCGGCTACCCGCAGGAAGAATCCTGCGTTCGGGATCCGGATCACTTACCCCGATCCGGATCGGCTTCAACTTTTTCTCCAGAAAAATTTAGAAAAATTCCATAAAATCCAGAAAAAGTATGTAAGCACTTTACCATGTCAACTTTAAACAAAAATCATCGTTTCATACAACAAGAAATAGATTATGCAAAATCTATCAAAAATACTCAAAAATGAAACGAAAATTTACGAAAGTTAAAACACTTAAAGTTGAACAACTTCAATTACATCTATCCTGATCTTATGTGTAATGCCTTTATCAAATCATCAATTTTGGTAAAGAAAATGAAATACCAAGATCAATAGATGTTTGAAATCCCAGATAAGTTAGATAATATATCTAGACAATCTGTTGAAGGAGTGGCTCTTTGAGCATCTTTTATCAAAAATCCCACCTTATACCAACCATGAAATACGACTGAGTCAAGTATTTCAATATGCATTTCATCAACATTTTTAAAACAAAAATTTGCTTTTCATTCATGGAGTATCTTTTTCTTTCTTTCATTTTCTCCATGTGGTGGTAGTTTTCACACTCCTCATTGGGATGTAACTCTTTCCACATCTTTTGAGCATTTTACATTTCATTGACTCCCCCTCAATTGGCTATCAATTATTTAATATATAAGGTATTCAACCAAACCATTGATCTCGAATTCATACTCGACTAAGCAATCAAATATGATAATGACTATACCAAGAGATCATTGAGAGAGAAATTGACTTTGATCACTTAAAAGATGGTTTAATTAACGTAAATGATCATTGCAACATTGAAATATTATGATATCAAAAGCATAATAAATTTCTAAATGCATAAAAGGATGCAATTAAAGTCAATTATGATTTATGCTCAATTAATGTCCTATGTACAAAACATAGATAAAGAACAAAACAAAAACAAAAACAAAACCTAACCTAAGCAAAGGTTTCAAAAGAGTTTATTTCAAGGAAAGCATGCCAATTGCTTTACGCAAGTGAATAAAACGTTTTTGATCCAAAGGTTTTGTTAAGATATCAGCTAATTGATCCTCAGTTGAAATATATGACAGTTGAAGAATGTTTGATTCAACTAGCTCTCTAAGAAAATGATATCTAAGTTCAATATGTTTTGTTCTAGAGTGCAACACAGGGTTTTTTGAAATGTTAATAGCACTAGTGTTGTCACATAAAATGGTTACCGAAGATGCTGAAATCCGGAAATCGCTCAACACGCTTTTCATCCAAATCAATTGGGTTGAACAACTTCCTGCAGAAATGTACTCCGCTTCGGCAGTCGAGAGTGCTATGCAGTTCTGCTTTTTACTGTGCCATGCAACAAGGCAATGGCCAAGATAGAAGCATGCACCACTCGTGCTTTTCCGGTCATCCACTGATCCAGCCCAATCGGCATCTGAGTATCCAACAATATCCAAAGTCGTTCCCATAGGATACCAAATTCCGAAATTGATTGTACCTTTGATATATCGGATGATCCGTTTCACCGCTTTCAGGTGAACCTCCTTCGGTGCTGATTGATATCTCGCACAAATCCCAACACTGAAGGATATATCCGGGCGACTAGCCGTGAGATATAGTAGACTTCCAATCATACTGCGATACAGTTTCTCGTCTACATTCTCACTATGTGATTCACTTCCAAGTCCCTTATGGCTAGTTCCCATTGGAGTCGGAAAATCCTTAGAATTTTCAAGATCAAACTTTTTGACCAACTCCAGTGCATACTTGGATTGACACAAGTGAATTCCTTCATCGTTTTGTTTAACTTGTAATCCAAGAAAATAAGTCAATTCGCCCATCATGGACATCTCAAATTCGCTTTCCATGGTCTCCGCGAATTTAGAAGCATCATTATCTCTTGTTGCTCCAAAAACAATGTCATCGACATAGATTTGAGCAACTATGAAATTGTTTTGATAATGCTTCACAAAGAGAGTCCTGTCAGCTCCCCCTCGAGTGTAGCCCTTTTCCAAAAGGTGCTTTGTCAACCTTTCGTACCATGCTCGCGGTGCTTGTTTCAGACCGTAAAGAGCCTTTTTCAGACGAAAAACATGGTTAGGTAGTTTATGATCCACAAAACCTTTCGGTTGAGCCACATAAACTTCCTCATTTAAAAACCCATTTAAAAAGGCGCTCTTAACGTCCATTTGAAATAATTTGATTTTAAAATGACAAGCAATCGCAAACAATATACGAATGGACTCGAGTCTAGCTACAGGGGCGAAAGTTTCATCAAAGTCTATACCTTCTACTTGAGAGTAGCCTTGAGCAACTAACCTTGCTTTGTTCCTGATGATAGTACCTTCTTCATTTTTCTTGTTCTTGAAGATCCATTTGGTACCTATCACATTGTGTTGCTTCGGAGGCTTCGTTAATTCCCAGACTTTGTTTCGCTCGAATTGATGGAGCTCTTCCTGCATTGCTTTAATCCAGTAGTCATCTTGGAGAGCTTCATCAACATTCCTTGGTTCGATTTGAGATACATAGCATGCAAATCCGCAAACCAATTGTCTCCGTGTTCTAACTCCTTCTTGTGGATCTCCAATGATGTTCGATTCAGGGTGATCCTTGGAGATGCGTAACGTTTGAGGTAGAGGAGTAGACGGAGGTACACGAGATGATTCCTGCACATCAGATAAACTTGAAGAACCGTTAGATGCATCATTATTATCGAAAGAATTGTTAGAAGAAGATGCATTAGCAGGTGTATCATCATCAAGAGAGATATCGAGGGTAGATTTTTCAGATTCAAAGTGAAAAGCTTCATCTACCTTAACATTTATCGATTCTACGATCGTCTTAGATTCTAAGTTAAAAACTCGATATGCTCTGCTGTTTGTAGAATAACCTAAGAAAATCCCTTCGTCACTTCGAGAGTCAAATTTTCCAAGATTCTCACGATCACGTAAAATAAAACACCGACTCCCAAAGATACGAAAATATTTGATGTTAGGTTTTCTACAAAACCAAAGTTCATATGGTGTATTCAATGTCCCCGGGCGCAAATACACGCGATTAATAACATAAACAGCAGTGTTCACCGCTTCAGCCCAAAAATAAAAAGGTAAGTTCCGGCTGTGAAGCATAACACGTGCCATTTCCTGTACGACCCTGTTTTTGCGCTCGACTACACCATTTTGTTGAGGTGTGTAAGGTGCGGAGAATTCATGTTTAATGCCATTAGAAGTGCAAAAATCAATGAATTTGGAATTTATGAATTCCCCACCTCTATCACTCCTAACTCGAGTAATCCTTTCATTCTTTTCAATCATAATACGATTGCAGATTTCGAGAAAAGAATCAAAGGTATCAGCTTTTTCTTTTAAAAATGCTACCCAAGTATATCTAGAAAAATCATCAACCAATAAGAAAATATACCATTTACCTCCCAGAGATGGTTGACGAGTTGGCCCCATTAAGTCCATATGCAAAAGTTCCAAAGGCCGTTTTGTACCTATGTGGTTCAAGTTCTTGTGTGCAGTCCTAGACTGTTTTCCCTTTTGGCAACCGCCACACACAAGGTTTTGTTCAAAAGAAAGTTTCGGAACCCCCTTGACCACATCTTTGTTCGAAATTCTAGCAAGTTCCTTAAAGTTTATGTGACCTAGCCTTTCATGCCAAAGTGTTTCATTTTTCAAAGATGCTAGGTTACATTTTTCAGAAATCTTAGTAGGAACTACATAACAATTGTTTTCTGATCTAACCCCCTTTAAAAAGAAAGCATGGTTCATGTCAGTTACAGTGCATTTATCAGATGAAAAATTAACTGAATAACCACTATCACAAAGTTGACTTATGCTTATGAGGTTAGTCTTAAGGCCATGAACAAATAACACATTATCTAGAACCGGGCCATCTGGAATAGCTACCGTTCCCTTTCCAACAATTTTGGAAGACCGACCATCTCCGAAAACAACAAGTCCTCCGGAGTTTTTCTCAAATGTTTGAAAACAGTTTTTGTCACCGGTCATATGACGGGAACACCCGCTATCCAGATACCAAGACGAACTATCATATGCATGCAAGGAAACATTGGTAGCAAGACAAGGGAAAATTTCACCTTTGCGCACCCAAACCTTTTTGGAGTGCGTCGGTAATGATCGTGAAGTTGATTTCCTAGGTGAGAGCGTCTTGCTTGAAGAATTGCTGCTCCTTGATGATGTCGTCTTGAGCGGTGTACTACCAAGGCTCTTTTCCTTCAAATGAATTGCAGTTGATTTCTGAGGAATAGCCTTTTGGTAGTCATTGCAAGAGGTGCTTGAGGTGTGCGTTTGGCTTCCGTCTTGCAATTTCTCCTTATGTGCCCTGAAATGCCACAACGAAAACATACCTTAGTTCTTGTCGATTCCGAGGAGGATGTAGTAGGCTTGTTGTCGTTGCTTGTCGTGAATTCCGGTGTCGGAGGAGGAGATACCGACTGAGGCACAAATACTGTCCCACTCGAACTTGGAATGTCTCCAGTTTGAGTGTATCCGAGGCCGAACTTATTTCTTTGACCAAGACCAAGAAGTCTGTCCAACTTACTCCTTCCAGAAGAAAATCTCTTTAAGTCATCCTTCAGTTGGCGTATGGTCTCCGTCATTTCCAATTTTTCCTGTCGAGCCTCGCCGTTGAGCTTCAAGAAGTAATTCGCTTTGTTCACCATATCCATATAATTCTTCTCGAGTTGCTCATTGGACTCTTGAAGGGAAACATTTGTTTTAATCAGATTATCCCTTTCCACTTCAAGATCGGTTGAGAGAGAGGTTACCCTTTTTACTTCTTCTTCGAGATCCTGCAATCTCCCTTTCAACCCCTTGTTTTGCTTAGCCAGTTTCTTTGAATCCCTCAAAAGTCTGTGGTAGGCTAGAGCAAAATCTTCACCTTCCGAATCATCTGATTCATCGTCCGTTGCAATCTTTTCAACAGTGGAGTTGGACAGTGAATCGGATGTACTTGCCATTAAGCACATGAAGGGTGAAGATGTAGTGGACGCGTGGAAAGCTGTCGCGTTGTCTTCTTCATCACTTGAGGATGACTCATTTGACGTGGAGTTGTCATCCCAAGTAACGACTTGCATCGCTTTCTTCTTTGCCGGATTCTTGTTGGGACACTCCGTTGCAATGTGGCCGTAGCCTCGACATTTGAAGCACTGAACTTGTCCCTCTGAACTTTTCTTATCCTTTGAGAAGTTCTCTTGCTTTCTTGACTTGTAACTTGAAGAACCCTTGCCTTTCTTCGACTTTCCGAAGGATGGAGTTTTGCTTGAATTTCCCCTTCGAAAGTTGCGGCGAAACTTCCTTGTCAAGAGAGCGAGCTGCTTCTCAAAGTCCTCCATAGAAAGGTTCTCGTCGTCGTCCGAGGAGGATGAATCCGCGTCTTCTTCTTTAGTTGATTTCAATGCGTAACCTGAAGACTTAGAAGAGGATGCCTTTCCAGAAGAATAGTTAGTAGGAAATGTCATTTCATAAGTTTGTAAAGCACCTACTAATTCTTCTACACGCATTTCGTCCGGGTGTTTAATTGTTTCAATGGCTGCGACCTTCGGGCGAAATCGTTCAGGAAGAGTTCTTAGAATTTTTCTTACAACTTTAAATTCTGGAATCTTCTCTCCCAAGTTAGCACATGAGTTTACGATGTCTTGCAATCGTGTGTAATAGTCAGTGAAAGATTCATTCTCTGCCATAGAGATAGAGTCAAACTTGCTCGTAAGCATTTGCAGTTTCTGAATCTTCACTAGGTTAGTTCCCTCATGCGTAACTTGAAGAACATCCCAGATTTCTTTCGCAGTCTCACATGCCGAGACGCGAGAGAACTCAGTTTGTGACAAAGCATTAAATAGAGCATTAATTCCCTTTGCCATTGTAAGAAGATAATCTATCTCTTCCTTGGTCCATTTCGACCTAGGTTTTAAGGTGCGAACATCATCTAAAATTTCAGTTGGATTAGACCATCCTAATTCAATTGATTGCCACACCCTTTCGTCGATGGAAATTAAAAAGGCTTTCATCCGTACTTTCCAGTACGCATAATTTGTTCCATCAAAGAAAGGGGGTCGATTGATGTTTCCACCTTCAACCATTGTTTACAACCCTATTCCCGCTCTGATACCACTTGTTGGGTTATAGGTAATATGGATCTAAATAGGGGAAAAAACACCTAGAGGGGGGTGAATAGGTGTAAACAATAAACACTCAAAAAATCATTGCGCAATAAAACCCAATGCGGAAAAATAAAAGAACACGCAAGATTTTTACGTGGAAAAACTCCAAACCGGAGTAAAAAACCACGGGACCGATAACACGGCGAAATCCACTAGAATTAACACACGTACAAGGTGATATAACGTACTCACAGACGACTCAACCTTTTACCATACGCTCCTAGTAGATCTTCCCGCTCGCTCCACGACGCTTCTCGAATCCACGATCCGCGCCCAACGCTGAATCCACAGCGTCCAACGTCGAGTCCACGACGTCCGACCGAATCCACGGTCTTCACCCAATGGCACGCTTCGAATCCACGAACGTACCTCGCTCCGAATCCACGAGAGCGGTTGCACCTTGAATCCACAAGGCCACGCGAGTCCACGCGCCGATTTGGGGTAAATCGTTGTTTGTTTGGGTGGTGATGATCCGCCGAATACTTAGATTAAAGATAGATCGGAAATACCATCTAAGTATTCATTGATTTGATTCTACTCAAAATGTGAGTATGGAAAACCTAGAATCAAATCAATCAATATAGATGAAGAAACATAGAATAAATCTATTGATTTCCTTTCTTCTCTATATGTGGATTTTTCTTTTCGGCTATTTTTTCTGTAATAGCTCATGCCCTAGAAATGAATACAGGGCCTATTTATAGGTTAGAAACCATTGGAAGAATATAGGATCAAAAACAACCTTTTCTGGAAAGTTTTACCGACGGCGATCCGGATTGGATTTGGCGATCCGGATTGCAGAAGCACAAAAGACGGTTTCCAGAAAATTGCTTGTTCGGGATCCGGATCGTAGTCCCCGATCCGGATCGTTCATACAGTTTTACCAAAACATCATGTTCGGGATCCGGATTGCAATTCCTGATCCGGATCGTGCAAGCAAACAGGTAAAACTGTGTTCGGGATCCGGATCATGAATGCTGCGATCCGGATTGAACCAGTGTATGAACGAACACCCTTCGGGATCCGGATTGCAAGTCTGATCCGGATCCTGAACATGTCCCATGTCCAGTTTTTGATGTTTAAGCAATTAAAATTCTTCCAGGTGTTTCTACACTATAAGAAGTATTCGGATCATCAAAATCTTTAGTTAAACGTACCTGATCCTTTTGAATTCTTCTTTCTTGAGATTGAGGTATATGATCCAAAGTTTCTTCATCTTCAATCTTCAAGACTTAATACATTCACGAAATACGCCAACTCAAATTCCGTAACACATCCTTCTCCAAACGTCAAATTTTCATACCCACCAGCCTCAACAAAAGAAAAACTTTTATTCATCTGATTCCGGCACGATATTGTAGAGTTATTTAGGATCCACAAGGATCTAAATAGGTACTATCAAACACCTAGAGGGGGGTGAATAGGTGTAATATTATAAAAACCAATCTCAGTGCAAAAATAAAAAATAATGCGGAAAATAAAAATCAACACACCGAGATTTACGTGGAAACTCCAATCCAGGAGAAAAACCACGGGACCAACACGCAATAACAATCCACTAAGAAATGAAGAATAACAAGGTGATTACCGACTCCACGGACTCGACCCCTCCTTCAACTTCTTCGGACCTTGCGCTGACCGGTTGGATGTCCACGCAATAACAATCCACTAAGAAACGAAGAATAACAAGGTGATTACCGTCTCCACGGATTCAACCCCTCCTTCAATTTCTTCGGACCTTGCGCTCCACCGTTTGCACGTCCACTGCACACGTTCGAATCCACGAACGCCACTCGAATCCACGAGCACACGTTTCGAATCCACGAAACGCCTTCAACACACCGAATCCACGGTGCCACGTCGAATCCACGACGCAAACTCAGCCGATAGAAATATATAGGCTTCGATGGTGATCCTTTGCTTAGATTATCAATGAAGAACCATGGAAAAAATCTCTAAGCAAAGATTAGATCAATTCGACAAAAGATAGATCTTGGAAGAACCGTCGAATTGACCTAAAAGAGGCTATAAAGAAGAACGATAAAAACCTAGCCTCTAGGGTTGCTCTCAAGTGTTTTATAAATTGATCGGTATTGAACCCACGTTCTTGAGAAACCCTAAATGTCTATTTATAGCCCTTGGAAACATATTAGAGTCGGTTTAGGAAACTTTTCCCGAGAGGGCATTGTGTACCGGTACCAAATATCGTGTTCCGGTACGCAATGGTGCAAAACACAGATTTTTCTATTGTGTTCCGGTACGCGAGTCCGTGTTCCGGTACGCAATGCAATTTACAGAAAATTCTGTGTCGGGTTAGAGGAACTTCAAGTGTGGTTCCGGTACGCAATGTAAAAACTGATTTTTCCAAGATAAACTTTATCCAAAACAAACCAGTACCGGAGTCCAAACTTAAAACAAGTTATAAGTTAAAACCAAGTTCCTAAAACCAAGTCTAAACCGGTTTTCATTAATTTTCTGTTTCCAATGATTATAAATGAACTTTAATCACCATGAGCTATATTTAATCATACCTGAGAGTTGACTTGGGCTCATGTTGAATCTTCAACGAGTCTTCGAAGGCTGATTTGACAAATTGATCCCTTTAAGACTCCGACTCAACTTACTGACTTGACTCACGAAATGTGCCAACACCAAAAAGCCGTAACAATCTCCCCCTTTGGCAATTTCGTGACAAAACCCAAAAATACATAAAAACTCTCAAGTCACTCATCTTAAACCAAAAGATCGAAATTCAATGTCATCACCAGAACATTGATTTTCTTTGCGTGAAAGATCCAATAAATACAAAATACATTTGAACCAAACAGTCCTAGAACAAACTCTATGACTTAGGACTTGGAGTCTTAAAGTGATGTAATTCCTGCAAAACAAAACTCCAAACACAATCAAATGTTAGTCGTTAGAAATTAAAATCCTACATTTGATCCGTCTTCCTTTTGGTTCTTTTGTTTTTCGGCTCTTTCAATGTCTCCCCCTATTTTGAGCATCTCCAACATGTTCTCCATGTTCTCCCCCTTTGTGATCGTGTTCTCCCCCTACGATCATTTCCGTTCTCCCCCTTTTTGTCACAAATTGTCAAACAGTTAATAGAAACAAAAAGAGAACATACTAGAAGGATAAGTTCTTAGTTACATGCCCATTAGAGTTCTTGTTCAACACAAAGTGAAAAGAAACTAAAAAGCAAAAACAAGAAGGTAAAGAGATCACTCATCCTGATCTGAATCTTCATCGTCCTCATGTGATGTAGGTCCGTGAGATGTACTCGGTGCAGTTGCTCCAGTGACCACATCATCATGTTTGCATCCAAGAATATCGAAGATTTTCTTTAAGCTATCCTCAAGTTTCTTGAAGCCTCGCTCCATCCTTTGCTCCATCCTTTTCTTTAGTGAACGAACATCCCGATGCAGGGTTTGAAGAGTTACAACCTCATCTGGTTCAGGAGATTCTTGACGAGGTGGTGCACTCACTGTCGCTTCACTTGCATAGGCTTTTGTATGCCCAAAAGTCTTCAAAGTGCTAATTGACTTGGCTAAAGTGATTCCATCAATTGCCCCCAAGCCATAATCATATTTGGCACAAGTAATGTCCACTCCGTGATCTTCCAGAATACGCGTAATCAAGATCGGATACGGTAGAAGGTCACGTTGTCTAGATCCTTCAATGACATGCACCATCTGCTGCCAAATGAGAAATGGAATGTTGGTGTTAATTCCATTTGCACTTTCCGGGTGACCAAGGAGAAAGAGAAGTAACAATCGATCCCATCGAATCCTTTTGGTCCCCAGTGTGGGCAATAGGTTGTAGCATACGATTAAGGACAAAATATGATACTCTGGTTTTAGGTCCTTTGATTCAACATATGATCTGTTCGTGTGCGTCCCTGTCTTGCAAATAGAGTCCACAACCATATCCCAATGGGTATCATGTAGGAAGTTTCCATCAGTATAATAAAGACCAGTAGTGTCAACAGCTAATCCAAGGTTTGCACCAATTACTGCTGGAGTAATGTCAAACTTGACGCCTCTAACTGTTGTTTCAAAGACGAAGGCCCCGGTGTCATGGTCTTTTTGAAGTATGTTACCTTGCATGTAGAATTCCCTGATGATCTCCACACAAAAACCCATCTTAGGTTGAACGCTGCCAAGTGGCCGAATATGGCTTCGTTCCAAAATCCTTGCAAAGTCTGGCACCTCACGACATAGCTCATTAAAGTTCACGTGTCGCTCTCCAATGCATGTGCGGTTTGCAAATCTAGCACGGCGTTTTGCACTCACATGCGGTTCACTTTCATCAACATTAGATCTCCGTTGAGAGCGGTCGCGTATTACCGGTCCACCGGTACTTCTACGCGGAGGAGAATCCGCACCCTTCTTTTTCCGTGGAGCCATAGGTGCTTTTCCCTTTCCTTGAACTGTTTCTTCTTCATATTCTGAGGAATTTTCAGAATCTGAGCTAGTTGAATCCTCGTTGCGTGATCGTTTGGTAGCCTTCTTCTTTCCAGAACCACGACCACGTCCACTTCCAGTGGCCATTAAGATCACTAGTGCAAGAAGCCATGAACATGCCATTTCCTACAAAGAACACAATGCACTATGATTTGATCTTATAGAAAGGCTTAAACATGTCTAAGAAACATTCTAAACATGTCACAAGTGATGATTCATCATTCAAAATTCATTTACATCAAAAAGCCCTAATTCTCAATTTTTTTCTATGTTAAGAACACATGAAAATGTTAGATTCAAGCAAATAAGCATGGAAACATGAATCTAATTAGCATAGAGAACAACCATTTATGTTCTAAACATGAATTAAGAGTGATTTAAGCAAGAGATTTCATTTGGAGTAAGGATCAACTCAAAATAAACATCAAAACCTATCAAAACCTAGGGTTTTGAAGCAAAAGAAAGCAAGATTAATGAAGAAACTTACAAATCAAAGCAACAAATCTCTTGATCTTGAAGAAAAACCCCTTAGAGATGTTTTAGAGAGAGAGAGGGAGGGTTTTGAAGTGGGAGAGATGAAATAAAACAATGTTGTTTCGGAATATAAAGAATTCCAGTCGCGTACCGGTACAAGAAGTCGCGTACCGGTACGTAGTGCAAAAACCGAAAATCCTTCGTTCGGGTTCCGGATTGAAAACAGGGGGATCCGGATCCGCAATGTAGTTCCGGTACTAAAAATGTAGTACCGGTACGCAAGTGAAAAACCAGAAATTTTCACATTCGGGATCCGGATTGGGTTTTCTAATCCGGATTCTTGGTTCAGGTACTAAAAAGCAGGTACCGGAACAACAGAGCCAAAAAGCAAAAATTTCTTGAAACAAATCCAAATTTTGAAATCTTTTCAAATACCGATTTGTATACCATCAAGAAATCCATTTAAGTGCTTTGAAAAACAATGAATTCACATAGATGTCATTCAATCCAATTAATTATAAAAATTAAAAAGATTTACTCCAAAATCATGAAAAATAAAGGTAAAACATTATAGACCGTTTTTCATGTTATATTCATCAAACACAAGTCATCAAAAATAATCTTGAGATCCAAACTCTATCAAGATGTAACGGATTTACAAAGATGACTTACGGAGATTTTCCAAATGACATCAATCTTGAATTCTACCCTTTCAAATTTGAGATAAGCACTAAAGTACCTAAGGGTGGCTCTTTGAGCATCTTTTTAACTATCCCACCTTATACCAACCAGGAGATTGTTCAAAATAAGAACTTTGAATTTAAATCTCCGAATGCTTCAACTAAAAATTCTCATAAAATATTTTCCAAACATCCATAACATGTGGTAGCTCTTTCCAACATGTGGTGGTAGTTTTCACACTCCTTTCGGATGTAACTCTTTCCACATCTTTTATAATTCATTTCTTTACCCTTGTAAGAAGGCAATCTCTTACGTGAAAGAATTAAATCCCAAATTTCAGTCTATCGGTTGTCTCACGTTTATCACAATGAATTCACACAACCGAGATAGATTAAGCATCTAAAGATCACACATGATTTCTAAAATTTGATGCTTATAATATCAAAAACTCCTATAATGAAGTATCTTCAAGAATTATGATTATGGAGTAAAGTTGATAATTCATATAAAATTAAATTGGAGTGATTGAAAGTGAAACCCTTTTTATTCAATGCACTTGTTCGTTAAAAACCCTTTTGTTCAAAAAAAAACAAAGTATAAAACCAAGAGCATTGAAAAACATGTAATGCAAAGATTAAGAAAAATATGAAGGGAAAACCAATCAAAGCATTACACACAGTCATAAGCTATTTAGAACTTAAGACAAGGAAAGATATCACCTTTCCGAATCCAAAATCGTCGGATCTTGGGTTGTCTTGATTCGTTGTGCCCGGGGTTGGTAGCTTTGACTGTTGATCCACCTTAGGTCTTTGCCTCGCAATAATCCACTTGAATGATTGATGTTGTGGCTCGGACCTTTGGTGGGTTGAGTGAACTCCATTGACTTGATGTGTCTTTTGAATCCGTTGAGTCCGCTCCGTAGATGAAGTTGCCGAAGAATTTTTCTTTCTCTTTTTCGGGCAAACCTTCACCAAATGTCCTTCAAGTCCACAAAGGTGACATGTCCTTCCTTTCGATTTCATTGTGGAACTTGAAGCATGCGCAGTTTGGTCCTTTTTAAATCCCAAACCAACCTTGCTTGCTTGACCTAATCCGGACATACAATTAAGTTTCTTGGAACCGGTTGAAAGCCTTTGTATGTCGGATTTAAGTTCATGAACTTGCTTGGTCAAAGCTTGGTTGGTGACATGAATCTCCTCAAACTGCTTTTCTAGAAAACCAATCTTGTCCATATATGATTTTGCATTCATCTCCGATTGGTTTAGCTTTTCTTGGAGGATTTTATTGTTATCTAATACCCGTCCATGTTCCTCCTCGAGATCATGAAGTTTGATCTTTAAAGCTTGATTCTCGTCTTGAACTTCATGTCGTTGCTTCCTCAACTTCTTGTTAAGTTTGGCCATCTTCTTTGATTCCGCAAGAAGTTGTTGGTATGCCTCAACGAGTTCTTCTTCGTCCGACTCCCCCTCACTTGATGACTCTCCGCCGGATGTTGATGTTTCATGCAAAATCAAAGGAATAGAGTCAGTGACTAAAGATGATAAGCACAAATTAGAAGAGGGAATTTGAGAGGCATGAGAAGCAACAAATTTTTCTTTTTCCTCTTCACTTGAGGTCGATTCATCGAAACTAGAATCGTCCCAAGTTTTTGCTTGCAAAGCCTTCTTTTTGTATGATTTCTTAGAAGGACAATCCGTTGAAATATGGCCGTAGCCTCTGCATCGATAGCATCGGATTTCCCCTTCGAAATCATCTTTTTCTTTTTCTTTAGAAGGTTTTGCAACGCCTTTGAGTTTAGAGGATTTAGAACCCGATGATCCTTTAGATGGTTTCGTGGATGAAGATCCATCGGTTCGATTCTTCCAAAATTTCCGACGAAATTTCTTTGTGATCCGCGCCAATTGTTCTTCAAAATCGGCTAAAGAGATTTCATCGTCGGAACTTGATTCGTCATCTTCTTCCTTTGTTGATTTGAATGCAATACCTGTAAGCTTAGAAGAAGACTTGGAAGAAATTTGATTAGTAGGAAAAGTCATCTCATAAGTTTGTAAAGCACCTACTAATTCCTCTACACTCATCTCATCCGGATGACTAACGGTTTCAATGGCGGTAACCTTTGCCCTAAACCGTTCCGGAAGAGTCCGAAGAATCTTTCTTACAATTTTCGACTCCGGGATCTTTTCTCCCAAATTAGCACATGTATTAATTACATCTTGAAGTCTAGTGTAATAATCTGTAAACAATTCATGCTCTTCCATATGAATAGAGTCAAATTGACTTGTAAGCATCTGGAGCTTTTGAATTTTTACAAGATTAGTACCTTCATGTGTAATTTTGAGAATATCCCAAATTTCCTTCGCGGTTTCACACGCGGAAATTCTTGAAAACTCAGTCGAGGAAAGAGAATTATATAAAGCGTTCATACCTTTCCCATTGTAAGAAGATCTTTCGATTTCCTCTTTAGACCATCTAGAGCGAGGTTTTGGGGTAGTAGAATTTCCTACTTCCTCAACCGGATGCACCCAACCGTATTCAACGGTTTGCCATACCCGCTCATCAATAGAGATGAGAAAAGCTCTCATCCGCATTTTCCAATATGCATAATTGGTCCCATCAAAAAGAGGAGGTCTAAAAATATTACCACTTTCACCCATTATGATAGATAAACCTAAAACCCGCTCTGATACCAATTGTAGAGTTATTTAGGATCCACAAGGATCTAAATAGGTACTATCAAACACCTAGAGGGGGGTGAATAGGTGTAATATTATAAAAACCAATCTCAGTGCAAAAATAAAAAAATAATGCGGAAAATAAAAATCAACACACCGAGATTTACGTGGAAACTCCAATCCAGGAGAAAAACCACGGGACCAACACGCAATAACAATCCACTAAGAAATGAAGAATAACAAGGTGATTACCGACTCCACGGACTCGACCCCTCCTTCAACTTCTTCGGACCTTGCGCTGACCGGTTGGATGTCCACGCAATAACAATCCACTAAGAAACGAAGAATAACAAGGTGATTACCGTCTCCACGGATTCAACCCCTCCTTCAATTTCTTCGGACCTTGCGCTCCACCGTTTGCACGTCCACTGCACACGTTCGAATCCACGAACGCCACTCGAATCCACGAGCACACGTTTCGAATCCACGAAACGCCTTCAACACACCGAATCCACGGTGCCACGTCGAATCCACGACGCAAACTCAGCCGATAGAAAATATAGGCTTCGATGGTGATCCTTTGCTTAGATTATCATTGAAGAACCGTAGAAAGAAATTCTAAGCAAAGATTAGATCAATTCGACAAAAGATAGATCTTGGAAGAACCGTCGAATTGACCTAAAAGAGGCTATAAAGAAGAACGATAAAAACCTAGCCTCTAGGGTTGCTCTCAAGTGTTTTATAAATTGATCGGTATTGAACCCACGTTCTTGAGAAACCCTAAATGTCTATTTATAGCCCTTGGAAACATATTAGAGTCGGTTTAGGAAACTTTTCCCGAGAGGGCATTGTGTACCGGTACCAAATATCGTGTTCCGGTACGCAATGGTGCAAAACACAGATTTTTCTATTGTGTTCCGGTACGCGAGTCCGTGTTCCGGTACGCAATGCAATTTACAGAAAATTCTGTGTCGGGTTAGAGGAACTTCAAGTGTGGTTCCGGTACGCAATGTAAAAACTGATTTTTCAAGATAAACTTTATCCAAAACAAACCCAGTACCGGAGTCCAAACTTAAAACAAGTTATAAGTTAAAACCAAGTTCCTAAAACCAAGTCTAAACCGGTTTTCATTAATTTTCTGTTTCCAATGATTATAAATGAACTTTAATCACCATGAGCTATATTTAATCATACCTGAGAGTTGACTTGGGCTCATGTTGAATCTTCAACGAGTCTTCGAAGGCTGATTTGACAAATTGATCCCTTTAAGACTCCGACTCAACTTACTGACTTGACTCACGAAATGTGCCAACACCAAAAAGCCGTAACATCATTAACATCAAGCCGCCTGTGATGACCCGGATCTCCGCAGAGCTGCTACAGTGCGTTGGGGTGGCTGTTGGAGGCCTACATGGTGTGTTGGAGGTGTTTGGGGCATAATTGGGCACAAGAGTTGGACTTCGGGCCCAAATGGATCATGTGAGTGATCGGAGGACCCCGTGGAGGGTTTAGAAGTGGTTTCGCGCGAATCGGATATTTAAATTGGGCTCCGCACGAAGCTTGGACTAAGAACGCATTTTCGGGTGCCTTCGACAATTTTTAGAGTTGGAATTTGGCGAAACGGACGTCAAATTCGGATTCAGCGCGCGAAAACGGTCAAAATGGACTACCCACTTGATGTTTTTGTGCTCGGGTTACTGTTCATCGCCGGAACAGTGATTCCGGCGATCGCCGGAGGCGGCGGCGGCGGCGGGCAGCGGCGGAGGGCGGCGGCGGCGCGGCCTCGGGCAGGCGGCAGCGCGGCGGCGGGCAGCGCGCAGCGCGCGGGCAGGGGCGCGGTCCACGCGCAGGCGTGCACCAGAGCGGGGTGCCACGTGGCATGTCTGGATTGGGTGGTTCACTGGTCCCGGTCTACGGAGTTGTGCGGTGCACAGTGGACTGGGCGGGAAAACACGTGGCATCATTCTATTGGTTCGGTGCATGAAGTCGGGTGCACCGGGTGCAGCGAGTGAGAGTGTTGACACGTGGCGCGCGGGGATTGGACGCGCCACTGTGCGTGGCAGGCGCGGACGTTGCGCGGTGCACGGTGGACCGGGGCGCGCCACGTGGCGGCCTCGGATTGGTTCGGTATTTGAGGTTGTTGTGCACCGGGTTCAGCGAAATTATGGCTTGGACACGTGGCAAGCGAGGATTGGGCGAGCTACTGTGCGCGTACGGGCGGCAGGTGGCGGGGCAGGCGCGCAGGCGGCAGGCGGCAGGCGGCGGTGCCGGCGGGCGTGGCGGCCACGGCGCCGACGTGGCGCACGCGTGCGCCACGTGGCGGCCGCCCATTGGCCAGCGCCAACTGCCCGTTGACCAGAGGAGCGCCACGCGGCGCGAGGTGGTCGGTCGGATCCGCTGTTTCGTGTTCGTGGACACGTGTCGGCGCGAGGAGCGGGTCGGACGGTTGTGCGATCCGACCGGATCGGGTGTGTGGGCCTGGGCCGAGTGGGCCGGGCCACTGTGTGCGCCCGGTTTCGGGGCCCAAAAGTTTCGGGCGCCCGAAACCGGGGACACCCCGGGTATTTTGGAATTATTTTGGTGGGCCTATATAAGGCAGCCCACTTCCCTCATTTCTTTTTTTTTCCCGAGCTGTAGAGAGAGAATGGGAGGTTGAGTTCTTTATGAAAGTTTTTCCTCTTGATGCCCTTGATCTCGTGGTGGATTCTCAGAATATCTGGAAGCTCGGCAACGGCGATATCGGTTTTACAGTTCGCCTCGATTTTCTCCCCATTTTGGCCCATTACCGTCACAGTTCAGTCAAAATTTCACTGTGAGCAAACCAGGAGGAGTTTTTGGATGATTTCTTCGACAGCGTGTTCCTAAGAGGTAAGGCTTCGATTTTCGTGTTGATCGCTTCGCTCCGTTTCGCACTTTTGGCACGTTTCCCGAGGCATCTTTGACCCCATTTTTCTGTGATGGATTTGGACAGCACCAACTTGTCGATTTTATATCTCAGCCTAGGAACATCGGATCAAGGCGTTTCAGGACTCGATTTTGATCTACTCGTCGCGAGGAACACAGTGGTGATTTTTCTGGGATTTTAGGAAATTGTTTCGAAGGTGATAATCACTGTTTTCTCAGTGAACAGTGCTCAGTTTTTAGCACAGAATTCTGTGTGATGTACCCCTCTTGCCGAATTTTTATCTTGACTTACCGATCTCAGATTTGGGCGTACAAGGTACCGTTGCGAAGCTATCGACGCGAGGATCGCCGTGATATTTTTCTTGGAATTTTCTGGGCACTTTCTGCAGGTGATAATTTAACAGATTCGGGACTGTTGTTGTATGGGTTAATTAAAGCAATATTTGGGAACCTAAGTGTATTTAGTGGACTTTGTGTTGTGCCAGGAGTGTTTCGGGTGTACTGTACTTGTTGGAGCGCAGGATTGGAGTTTTTGGTATTTTCAGCTGTATGGACCCGGACAGTTAGCGCTTCAGGTGGGTGGTTGTTGCATGCCTCTACTTCTGACTTGCTCACTAAGTTTATTAGAGAACCGCACTTTTGAGCATATTGATTGATTATTATGCATGATTACCTGATATAAATGTGAGCCTATCATCTGAGATTAATTTTGTGAATATAGCATGTTGGGGACATTATGGGAATAATATTTCTGTTGGAACATGATCATTGGAATAATTTATTAGTGATGATTAATATGCTACACTAGCACCTAGATTTATGAAAGTGGATTAAATGATTAATTGTCAGGACATAATGACACATCAATGTGCGGGTGCCACTGTGAGATTTATTATGGATCAGGGATTATTTACATGTGTAGTTGACTGATGATGTTAGCATGATGGACATATTTATGTGGATTTATTATTTGTTACACCTGCAAAACTGTTATTTGCTATTCTCCATTTCATATTGCCTGAGGACTTTTGCATGCTTATTTGGACATCTAGATAGGCCACTATTTTATTGCTACACTATCATATTGGGATTTGACTTAGGAGAAACCATGATTGCTTTCTTTCTCCTTTTCATTTAGACTTTTGAGTCATGTTGCTCGAGTTCGAGCAGAGGTTTTGGGATAGTGTAGCCGGGACCTGCGGGTCAGTGACAGGGTGTACTTGATGTTGGATTATGGGTTATTGCGGCAACCGCGGACAGTAGGCGGTTGACCGGATCTTGATTATTGTACCCAATTGTGGGTTGGGGGTTATTGCGGTGACCGCGGACTGTGGGCGGTTGACCGGATGTTTACTATTGCATCAGATTGGGTATCAGAGTTCTCTAGTGGATGGTATTTCCCACTTTTTGAGTACTATTGCATCAGGTCGGGGTTTCATTAGTGGACGGAGTTTCCCACTTTGATCATAGTCATGATCCAGTCCTGCTATTGTGAGACATTGGTTACAGAGATACTTTACTCGTGTGGGTCGCTCCCCTCGAGTGCCACTCCGGAGTAGGCTTTTGACCGTGACGGTGCCGGTCAGTTGGTGAGTTGTGTGTCACGCCCCGAGTTAAAAATCAGCGTCTAAATTTTTTTTTTTTTTTTTAAATCAGAGTTTCAAAACCAGCCAGGGCGCAACAGACCGCCACATATATAGAAGAGTCCCAATCCCCCATGGAATTGAGCCTTTTCTATATATGCACGGCTAGCTTGGCAACAACATCAGAGTACTAGCTGCGTACTAACAATTTTACAAAATAACTTTTACAATAACTTTACAAATTACAAGTCTTTTCCCCAAATTACAACATCTTTCAACTTTCAACTCTTTAACTAAGTACACGGCTGTCCAGGGTCGAACATCTATCTCGCTACCTTGCCAATTCGTCCGACATCCCAACACCCGCTCGACCTGAAAAACAGTCACCCGAGGGTGTGAGACACACCGGAGTGTATCCCAGTGGGCACGACGAGCCGAGAAATAGCAGATCGTACCTACTGGTATACAATACTAGAGGATAGTAATAATCACATGTTAGGTAAAGCAGATATATCTCTGGAGCTGTAATTTAAAGCAATCTGATAAAATCTTGAAGCAAGCATAGGCTGACAACTATAGCAGGAATAGGAATCAGGAATCATGAGATATGACAAAAGCAGGCTAAACAGGCATCATATGCATCAACAAATGAAATATCAAATATCCAATCATAAGCCACCATATTGGTCTACAAGACCTCAGGGAAAACCCGCCGAACCTGGCATCAAACAGAATCATGCTGATATAGATTCTAATCAAAACTAAGCAAGCATTGGGCAATCATAAGAGTATGATGTAAAGCAGATTAACCAGGCATATTATGCATCAATGAAAGAACAAACAAGTACCCAATCAAAAGCCACCATATTGGTCAACAAGACCTCAGGGAAACCTCGCCGAACCTGGCACCAACCTGGCTGACATACTCCGGCACCCTCGGGCACTAACCTGGGAGTCAACACTCCGGCACCCTTGGGCACTAACCTGGGAGTCACGGGTCGTATTCCAGACCACTTTACCGGTAAAGAACAATATCCACGGGGCGCGACCCCGGCAATGTTCGTGAAGTACAGCAGTGCGGGCGATCAATCATACAAATGCTCAAGCTCACGGTCCACAGACCGGGTAATCGGCAACAAGCCAGAATCGATCCCCTCTGGGATGCAACAGTGATATGATAACAACATCTCTACTTAGTGCAAGATCAACAACAACAACTGAATACCAATCATGCAGACTAACCAGTCATGCAGACTAAACACATGTTTTTAAGAAAAACATTTTGAAAAGTCCAAACCTCGGAGAGCGTTGCCCTCGTCCTATCAAACAAGAACAGACTCAGGCGACCCTACGAAGCTCGGTAGGTTTTAGGTCCAAACCTCGAAGAGCGTTGCCCTTGTCCTATCAAACAAGAACAGACTCAGGCTACCCTACGAAGCTCGGTAAAAGCATTTATTTAATAAAATCATGTATTTAGCAGCATAACGGGTGAACAACAAGCCGAACCAAGCCAATCAACGATGCAATCTCAGAATCAACTGAATCTCAACTCATATGCAGGAATATAATCATCAATTAATCCAATCAAGGATGCAATATCAGAATCAACTGAATCTCAACTCATATGCAGGAATATAATCATCAACTAATCCAAATCAAGGATGCAAATGCTGGAAGCAACTAAGATCAATCATGTAAGGCATCATATATTCAGGCATAAAGCAGTATAAACTGAATCAAAAGGAAGGCAGGCTCAAAGTAATGGTTAAGCTACCAAAAACAGGGGTCCAACCAATACCGTACACAGAGAGCCGAAATGATAAAGCCCGGACCGAAGATAACCCACCTGTCTATGCGCAGGCGATTAATCCAATATGTGCTCAAATCCAGATGCAAACTGGACCAACCTGGATCAAAAATGTAAATCAAAGATCGACTTAGTCCCCCTAACGCCAACTCAAACATTAAAACCCTCTTAGTTATTTTAATTGCAACCCGGATACCGTAAAATCGTCGATTTTGCCGTTTTACGGATCGATATCCGATTTTCGCTCAACGAGAGCCGATGGATTCCTAACGAAAAGCTTAGGAATCATTTTGACACTGTCCTAACCTGTGTACAACGCCCCTTTTTCATTTTAAACCCCTAGGGTTTCCGAAAATCACATTTTAGTGTCTTTTTTAGCACTGTTTTCGCTCGTTCTCTCAACTGAAAGAGAATTTTAATGATCCGTCACTTCCAGCAGGTGAATTTTATCTTGCTGAACACCGTGCTCACAATTTTGTGACAGCACGGAACCCGAGACAAACTTCGGGCCATAACACACTCCCCTAACCTAGCCTAAATGCATTTTTGTTTCTCCGGGACTTTAAACACTGTTTTTAACGCGAGCATCGCGTTCAGTGACCCCAAAATAGCCAGGAATGCACTGTCGCGGCTTCGCAAACAGCCCGTAGCATTGTTTTATTTAAACATTACTCTTAAGGTAGATTTATCTACAACTTTTAATTCTGGTCCTCTTCTGATAAAACTTTATATATAAAAGTGTCTCTAATTAGTGCAAGGATCACAGGGCTCACCCTAGTTGCAGCCCAGGTCTGCTGGTTCAACCAGAACCAACTCCTTGCCCACCTACAAGTTCACAATGCACCAAACTTTAATCCACACCGAATCACTTTGATCTGAAGTGAGCACCAAGCTCAGGGAATGTATTTGAGCAACTTTTATATTTACATACAAGTCAAATTCCAAAGTTTCCTTCACTGTGGCATTTTATCAAACACTTGGTGTGCATAATATCTATATTAATACACAAGCAAACAAGTGAATTGGTTCTCTGCCTCCACTGTACCTGGGCCCTTCCAAATGGATCAAACTAATCTTCTAAGTTTATAGAGCATTTTCCCTCAATCTGGAACAACCAAAACCCCCAGGTTGGCCGCGGCAAGGTGGAGAAGATGAAGCTTCAACCTTGAAATTCGTGACCAATCAACCAAGGGATCTGGGACCAAACCATTTGCACAGAACTTCCCCAAAACTCAAAGTAAAACTTTCTGGACCCGTGCCCAACGACAGGACACGGCGACGGCGCGGCGGAGCAAGCTTCACTTTCGAGCTTAATGGGCTCTAATGGCGAATTTCATCAGAGGCACTTGGAAGCTCTCTAACATGGATAGAAGTATTCTTTGGGTCCACACGAAGCTTCCAATCCAACCCACCCGGCCGGAAGTGGCCGGAGCGCCGGCGGCCGCAACATGGTGCACTTTCGGGTCATTCATGACATCATGATTTTTCATGATGCATGGAAGCCATGCAATGGCATGGATGGACTCCCCTGGGTCCCATCATCTCCCCTGGGCAGGTGGCCAGCGTCGGAGAGGCCCGCCGGCGCCGGAGCATGAGGCTCGGCCGAAGTACAAATTTTCCACAATATTAGGGCATCGAATTTCTCCCAATTTACTCAACTATATCCCATAAAACTTTTCAGATATTTTAAATATGTTCTACAGTCCATACATACCAATTTTTAGCTTTGTTGGTTCTTTAGTTGCTGAGATTTTGCAGAGGCGGAGCTAGTATTAGGTTTCCGGCCAACTTAAGCTCCCGCCGGCCATGCAACGTGCATGGAGGCTTGGGGTTGTGCAGGGAGGAAGCTAGGACCTAAAAGGTCCACTGATAGTAGTCTCGGCTCAAACATACCGGGGTTTAAGGACCTTACCTTAGCCCGATTCGAGGAAG
>CM054930.1:23779895-23855726 GCA_029168755.2 Tillandsia fasciculata
GCCAACACCAAAATGCCGTAACAACGTGTCACTCCCGGATTTGGTGGGTTGCAGCACGCGCGGTGCACGGGGAGCGCGCGGTGGGTGCCTCGGGAAGCGTGGGCACGTGCGACCCACGTCGCGGACCGGCGCGCATGAGCCGCGGTCGGCGGGTCAGCAGGGAGACCACGTGGCGCCTGATCCATTGGCGGGCGCCACCGCCTTCTGTGGGCGGAGGTGGCCAGTGGCGGTCACGAGCAGCTTTGCACCGCTGTTCCCTATTTGGCGGGACACGTGGCGCTCATCTGCGGCCTTGCACCGGTTTTGCCTGTTCGGGAGGGCACGTGGCAGCATGTGGGACTTTCGGGCGTGAACAGTGTTGGGCCGGGCCCCAACACTGTAGGCGCCCGAAAGTTTTCGGGGCGCCCGAAAGTTGGGCCCGAAACTCAAAGCTTGCTTTTGGGCTGTTTTTCTTTGGAGCCTATAAATAGGCCAATTGGGCCGAGATTTGGAGCCCTTTCTCGGGAGAATTAGCCTATCATCCCCCATAAGTTTTTCTTCCTCTCCTTCTTGAGCATCTTCCGGTGAAGTTTCAGATTTTCTGGAGGCCGCGACGACAGCGTCCTGCCTCGTAGTGCGGAGCGACGATATACTGTTGGAGGCCCACTTCTGTCGCATTTCGTCTGGGAGACCTACAGAGCTACCCCGATGCTATTTTGGACGATTTCTTAGGACAGCGGTTTCACAAGAGGTATATCTACGTTTTCCGTGTTGGACATTTTTCCTGGAAATGAGCTTATACAGGGGTTTGGGGTACATTTTAACCACCCTTTGTGACAGTTTGGGATTCTGGACAGCTGCTGCTTCACAGATTTTATCTCCCCTTCCGGGTATCGGATTTCGACGATTCAAGAGCCTATCGACATCTACACTTCGCGAGAATCGCCGTTGTATTTTTATTGGAATTTTTGGAAGATTATTTTAGGTGAAAATTTCGTGTGAATGGGGACTGTTCATGCAGATTTTTTGAACATGGAAATTTGTGTGGAATTTTGTGTAATTGTGGATTGTTGTTGTACCCAGGACTTTGTGAGCACCACTATTGTGCTCTTTGCTTAGCGGATTCGGAGATTTGTCGATTTCTGGGTTTCTTATCTGTACCATTCCGGACAGTTAGCGTGTTCAGGGTGTGTTCTCGCTTTCAAAATCTACGGACTGTTTTTCTAATTCTATGATTGTAGTTGCATGCATACTAGTAAATGACTCCTATATCCTATGAAAACTGATATTGTAACCACAGTTGTTAGTTGCTAGATCTGATGACCTTTTGTAAATTTTGCAACATGGAAACTTAACTTAGCATACTTGTCGTTATTAATTATCATGCACAATTAAACTACAGGAAACTTCAACATGTATCAGATTTATTCATCACTTTAGCTCCCCATAGTGGTTGTACTTGTCACTCTAGCATAGTGATTTTTCCCAGAGTAAGGGCTGGGAGGTTTATTAGCTGTGGATGCATTTGCACTCGCGTCTGGGGACCGAGTGAGTTGTAGCAGTCTGTAGACCAGTTGCATTATGATAGTGATAGTGATGGTGGATCTGGGATCTTTGGGACATGTCATAGTGACAGTGTGGATTCTTAGCTAGTGAGTGAGACAGTGATTGGATCATAGCCTGCAGGAGCCATACTTGAGCTCGACAGAGATGCGCTGATACTTTGCTCGGTGGGGTCGCTCCCACGAGTGCCACTCCGGAGTTGGGCCTGATACTTCTATCGCGGCTTGTCGATGCTTGTGTCCCTTGGCTGAGCCAGGTTTTGGCAGTCATGACACTGTCCCTCTAGCTGAGCCAGTTTTGGCAGCTACGGACATACCTACAGAGGTAGGTAGGCGTAGGTTGGACTGGACCCGATGCGTAGTCAGTTTGGATTGGGTTTGAGATGAGTACTAGTAGTGCATATTGTTCCTTCTGTCCTACTCCTTGAGCATTTAGATAGAGGCATAGTAGCAGTAGATTTTTACTTTCCAGCTTTTCTATACAGCTTTCTTTTGTTACTTTATGCCTCTAGTAGACCAGTGGGCAGACCGTCGGGCTTGTTGGCGCACCCACTGAGAACTACTGTGGGAGGTAGTTCTCACACCCGTCATGGTGTCTTTTTCCCAGGGACTTCAGCTCCAGTTCTGTGCACAGTTGCTGATCCAGCTCCTTCAGACCGAGGTAAGGGAGTCGCGAGATAGATCCCTTCCCCCCTTCAGCTTCAGTGTGTGATAGAGGTACCCTTATATTTTTGGTTGTGTCATGTCTAAGAGACTTGTAGTGAGGTATCGAGTTGGACTCTTTGTTTCTTTATTTTCTTTTGAGAGACTCCTGTTTTTTGGTGAGGATGTTATGTATTTTATGAGAGACAGTTCTACTTTTGTTTCTAGTTAGTTTTATTTTTAAGCTCTGATATCTGCTAGTATAGTTGTTTAATTGCAGGTTAGACGCTACGTCTCTACAGGGCTTCTGTAGGGGCGGCGGATCTGTTGCGAGCGGGCACAGTTCCGGACCCCGGGCGTGACAATTTGGTTCACTCGACTTGATCCTCACAGGTCGGATCTGTTGGGTTATGTTAATATGGATCTAAATAGGGGAAAAAACACCTAGAGGGGGGTGAATAGGTGTAAACAATAAACACTCAAAAAATCATTGCGCAAATAAACCCAATGCGGAAAAATAAAAGAACACGCAAGATTTTTACGTGGAAAAACTCCAAACCGGAGTAAAAAACCACGGGACCGATAACACGGCGAAATCCACTAGAATTAAAACACGTACAAGGTGATATAGCGTACTCACAGACGACTCAACCTTTTACCATACGCTCCTAGTAGATCTTCCCGCTCGCTCCACGACGCTTCTCGAATCCACGATCCGCGCCCAACGCTGAATCCACAGCGTCCAACGTCGAGTCCACGACGTCCGACCGAATCCACGGTCTTCACCCAATACCACGCTTCGAATCCACGAACGTAGTTGCACCTTGAATCCACAAGGCCACGCGAGTCCACGCGCCGATTTGGGGTAAATCGTTGTTTGTTTTGGGTGGTGATGATCCGCCGAATACTTAGATTAAAGATAGATCGGAAATACCATCTAAGTATTCATTGATTTGATTCTACTCAGAATGTGAGTATGGAAAACCTAGAATCAAATCAATCAATATAGATGAAGAAACATAGAATAAATCTATTGATTTCCTTTCTTCTCTATATATGTGGATTTTTCTTTTCGGCTATTTTTTCTGTAATAGCGGATGCCCTAGAAATGAATACAGGGCCTATTTATAGGTTAGAAACCATTGGAAGAAGATAGGATCAAAAACTGCCTTTTCTGGAGATTTTTACCGACGGCGATCCGGATTGGAATTGGCGATCCGGATTGCAGAAGCAAGAAAGACGATTTCCAGAAAAATGGTAGTTCGGGATCCGGATCACAAAGTCCGATCCGGATCGTTCATACAGTTTTACCAGAACATCAATGTTCGGGATCCGGATTGCAAGTCCTGATCCGGATCGAGGAAGCAAACAGGTAAAACAAGTGTTCGGGATCCGGATCAGAGGATGCTGCGATCCGGATTGAACCAGTGTATGAACAAACACCCTTCGGGATCCGGATTGCCGAGTCCGATCCGGATCCTGAACATGTCCCATGTCCAGTTTTTGATGTTTAAGCAATTAAAAATTCTTCCAGGTGTTTCTACACTATAAGAAGTATTCGGATCATCAAAATCTTTAGTTAAACGTACCTGATCCTTTGAATTCTTCTTTCTTGAGATTGAGGTATACGATCCAAAGTTTCTTCATCTTCAATCTTCAAGACTTAATACATTCACGAAATACGCCAACTCAAATTCCGTAACAATCTCCCCCTTTGGCGGTTTCGTGACAAAACACAAATCCACAAAAGAAAATTCAAAAAGATATTTTTGTTGCTATCACCATACAACAAAAATTTACAAAAGAGATCCAGAAATTAAAAACATGAGATAAACTCCTAAGACAGACTCTAGACTTAGACATCTGTAATCTCTGCACAAAGAAATCATTCTTGACAAAAGAAATCGTTAGATACCTCAAGAATTGAATCATACAAAACCAATACAGAGATAGAGTTTATTCTCATCATGACATTTGAAGAATTCAGATATGTAAGAGAATCATAGATAAAACCAACATATCTTCTAAGCATTCAAAAACCAAATGTCACAAAAATTAGTCCAACATCAACTTGTTAGTCATATTACATGCCCAAATAGTTAGTCGAATAGTTAGTATAGAGGCATGTCACAAATCACAAGAGAAAAACCAAAGTTGAGTTGAAGACATACTTACCTTGATATTCACCAATAGTTACATACTTACCTTGATATTCACACAAATTTACTCATTGTCAACTGTTCATCATGTTCAAAGTTCTCTCTAACTCTCTCCCCTTTTTGTCACAAACAAAGCCAAAACGTAGCAAGAGCTACAATATGTAAGGAGAGTTAAAAAGTTCTATCAATATGCACAAACCTGAGAACTAAACTACAAGTTAGAACAAAAACTAAGTCCAAAAAAAAAAAACTAAGATGCAAGAACTGCAGGTCTGCAAGAGAGTAAAGCCATAAAAAAATGAACAGAAGGTCCTGCTCAGTCTGATGAATCTGAACTGGTACAGCTCAGCTTGTTCAAAATCCCCTGAACAGTTTCGAAATGTTTGAATACTTTTTCTTGATCTTCTTGTGCTGAGAGGAAAGTTGCTGAAGTTCTGTCGACATTCTTTCTTGTGCAGCAAAAAGTTTTCGCTGTTCCTGACGAAGCAGTTCCAATTCATCTGTGTCTGTAGTCCCTTTCTTCGAGTGTGATGGGTGCTGTGTGGATGCAGATGGTGCATTCATTCCCGTAACCCATGGAGATTCAGTTTGAAGAATTCCAGAAAGTGAGCGTGCTCTGGTGAGAGGCCCACTATGCTGACTCGCACTCCTTTGGACATTTTTCCTTCTCGTATACTGTTTGGTTGTTGAGGCTGATTTCATTAGTCTTTTTCCTTTGGTAAATTTCCTGTCCTCCTCATCAATTTTTCGTTGAACATCTTTGAAGAATTCGTCCCATTCTTCATCATAGTCTGAGCTCTCTTCCTCTGCGTCCTTCGTCTTGATTTGAGTTGAATCATCCTGTTCCGTTTTAACAGATATACTCGTGTGCACCATAGTGACTAACAACAGAAAGAACCAAGAGAGAGCCATTGAACGAGTGCTTTGAGTTTGGAGAAAGTGTCCTGTGAAGAGCCAACTCAAGAACACATGAAAAATCGTCAATTTTGAAAAATTTGAAAAATTGTACCTAGACAATCATAATCATGTAGAGAAGCCAAGAATCAAATTAGTTTTCCAAAAAGAATTTTAAAAATAGATCAATCCATGATTTTCAAAAATTCCTCTTTTATGCCCTAAAACAGAATTTTTAGAAATCGAAGCCTAAAAACTCGTTAATCAGGTAAAAACCCAGCATAAAAGTAAAACTGACCCAGAGTTCTTATTTCAAAAGAAATTTGATCAAAAACCATTCACAAACGAAAAAGATCCAAGTTTTCAACTCACGTTTGATGAAAAACCATAAAAACTGTGAAAAACCGAGATTTGATCAACAAAACTTACTTGGAATCGAAGAACT
This sequence comes from Tillandsia fasciculata, assembly GCA_029168755.2. NCBI lineage: Eukaryota > Viridiplantae > Streptophyta > Magnoliopsida > Poales > Bromeliaceae > Tillandsia > Tillandsia fasciculata. Next base: position 23,785,577 of record CM054930.1, read on the forward strand.
TTGAGTTTGGAAGCTCCAAGATGCAAGAAATCTAGAGAGAGAAACTCTAGAGGCTTGAAAACAAGATTAGGGTAAAAGAAATCAAATCTCTTTGTTCTTATAAAAACCCTAGCCGTGATCCGGATCGGATCGTGATTGTGATCCGGATCGGCTACCCGCAGGAAGAATCCTGCGTTCGGGATCCGGATCACTTACCCCGATCCGGATCGGCTTCCACTTTTTCTCCAGAAAAATTCAGAAAAATTCCATAAAAACCAGAAAAAGTATGTAAGCACTTTATCATGTCAACTTTAAACAAAAGACATCGTTTCATACAACAAGAAATAGATTATGCAAAATCTATCAAAAATACCCAAAAATGAAACGAAAATTTACGAAAGTTAAAACACTTAAAGTTGAACAACTTCAATTACATCTATCCTGATCTTATGTGTAATGCCTTTATCAAATCATCAATTTTGGTAAAGAAAATGAAATACCAAGATCAATAGATGTTTGAAATCCCAGATAAGTTAGATAATATATCTAGACAATCTGTTGAAGGAGTGGCTCTTTGAGCATCTTAAATCAAAAATCCCACCTTATACCAACCATGAAATATGACTGAGTCAAATATTTCAATATGCATTTGTCAACAAAAAATTTGCTTTGCATTCATGGAGTATCTTTTTCTTTCTTTCATTTCTCCATGTGGTGGTAGTTTTCACACTCCTCATTGGGATGTAACTCTTTCCACATCTTTTGAGCATTTTACATTTCATTGACTCCCCCTCAATTGGCTATCAATTATTTAATATATAAGGTATTCAACCAAACCATTGATCTCGAATTCATACTCGACTAAGCAATCAAATATGATAATGACTATACCAAGAGATCATTGAGAGAGAAATTGACTTTGATCACTTAAAAGATGGTTTAATTAACGTAAATGATCATTGCAACATTGAAATATTATGATATCAAAAGCATAATAAATTTCTAAATACATAAAAGGATGCAATTAAAGTCAATTATGATTTATGCTCAATTAATGTCCTATGTACAAAACATAGATAATGAACAAAACAAAAACAAAAACAAAACCTAACCTAAGCAAAGGTTTCAAAAGAGTTTATTTCAAGGAAAGCATGCCAATTGCTTTACGCAAGTGAATAAAACGTTTTTGATCCAAAGGTTTTGTTAAGATATCAGCTAATTGATCCTCAGTTGAAATATATGACAGTTGAAGAATGTTTGATTCAACTAGCTCTCTAAGAAAATGATATCTAAGTTCAATATGTTTTGTTCTAGAGTGCAACACAGGGTTTTTTGAAATGTTAATAGCACTAGTGTTGTCACATAAAATGGTTACCGAAGTTGCTGAAATCCGGAAATCGCTCAACACGCTTTTCATCCATAACAATTGAGTTGAACAACTTCCTGCTGAAATGTACTCCGCTTCGGCCGTCAAGAGTGCTATGCAGTTCTGCTTTTTACTGTGCCATGCAACAAGGCAATGGCCAAGATAGAAGCATGCACCACTCGTGCTTTTCCGATCATCCACCGATCCAGCCCAGTCGGCATCTGAGTATCCAACTATATCCAAAGTCGTTCCCATAGGATACCAAATTCCGAAACTGATTGTACCTTTGATATATCGGATGATCCGCTTCACCGCTTTCAGGTGAACCTCCTTCGGTGCTGATTGATATCTCGCACAAATCCCAACACTGAAGGATATATCCGGGCGACTAGCCGTGAGATATAGTAGACTCCCAATCATACTGCGATACAGTTTCTCGTCTACATTCTCACTATGTGATTCACTTCCAAGTCCCTTATGGCTAGTTCCCATTGGAGTCGGAAAATCCTTAGAATTTTCAAGATCAAACTTTTTGACCAACTCCAGTGCATACTTGGATTGACACAAGTGAATACCTTCATCGTTTTGTTTAACTTGTAATCCAAGAAAATAAGTCAATTCGCCCATCATGGACATCTCAAATTCGCTTTCCATGGTCTCCGCGAATTTGGAAGCATCATTATCTTTTGTTGCACCAAATACAATGTCATCGACATAGATTTGTGCTACAATGAAATTATTTTGATAATGCTTCACAAAGAGAGTCCTGTCAGCTCCCCCTCGAGTGTAGCCCTTTTCCAAAAGGTGCTTTGTCAACCTTTCGTACCATGCTCGCGGTGCTTGTTTCAGACCGTAAAGAGCCTTTTTCAGACGAAAAACATGGTTAGGTAGTTTATGGTCCACAAAACCTTTCGGTTGAGCCACATAAACTTCCTCATTTAAAAAACCATTTAAAAATGCGCTCTTAACGTCCATTTGAAATAATTTGATTTTAAAATGACAAGCAATCGCAAACAATATACGAATGGACTCGAGTCTAGCTACAGGGGCGAAAGTTTCATCAAAGTCTATACCTTCTACTTGAGAGTAGCCTTGAGCAACTAACCTTGCTTTGTTCCTGATGATAGTACCTTCTTCATTTTTCTTGTTCTTGAAGATCCATTTGGTACCTATCACATTGTGTTGCTTCGGAGGCTTCGTCAATTCCCAGACTTTGTTTCGCTCGAATTGATGGAGCTCTTCCTGCATTGCTTTAATCCAATAGTCATCTTGGAGAGCTTCATCAACATTCCTTGGTTCGATTTGAGATACATAGCATGCAAATCCGCAAACCAATTGTCTCCGTGTTCTAACTCCTTCTTGTGGATCTCCAATGATGTTCGATTCAGGGTGATCCTTGGAGATGCGTAACGTTTGAGGTAGAGGAGTAGACGGAGGTACACGAGATGATTCCTGCACATCAGATAAACTTGAAGAACCGTTAGATGCATCATTATTATCGAAAGAATTGTTAGAAGAAGATGCATTAGCAGGTGTATCATCATCAAGAGAGATATCGAGGGTAGATTTTTCAGATTCAAAGTGAAAAGCTTCATCTACCTTAACATTTATCGATTCTACGATCGTCTTAGATTGTAAGTTAAAAACTCGATATGCTCTGCTGTTTGTAGAATAACCTAAGAAAATCCCTTCGTCACTTCGAGAGTCAAATTTTCCAAGATTCTCACGATCACGTAAAATAAAACACCGACTCCCAAAGATGCGAAAATATTTGATGTTAGGTTTTCTACAAAACCAAAGTTCATATGGTGTATTCAATGTCCCCGGGCGCAAATACACGCGATTAATAACATAAACAGCAGTGTTACCGCTTCAGCCCAAAAATAAAAAGGTAAGTTCCGGCTGTGAAGCATAACACGTGCCATTTCCTGTACGACCCTGTTTTTGCGCTCGACTACACCATTTTGTTGAGGTGTATAAGGTGCGGAGAATTCATGTTTAATGCCATTAGAGGAGCAAAAATCAGTGAATTTGGAATTTATGAATTCCCCACCTCTATCACTTCTAACTCGAGTAATCTTTTCATTCTTTTCAATCATAATACGAAGGCAGATTCGTGAAAAGAATCAAAAGTATCAGCTTTTTCTTTTAAAAATGCTACCCAAGTATATCTAGAAAAATCATCAACCAATAAGAAAATATACCATTTACCTCCCAGAGATGGTTGACGAGTTGGCCCCATTAAGTCCATATGCAAAAGTTCCAAAGGCCGTTTTGTACCTATGTGGTTCAAGTTCTTGTGTGCAGTCCTAGACTGTTTTCCTTTTTGGCAACCGCCACACACAAGGTTTTGTTCAAAAGAAAGTTTCGGAACCCCCTTGACCACATCTTTGTTCGAAATTCTAGCAAGTTCCTTAAAGTTTATGTGACCTAGCCTTTCATGCCAAAGAGTTTCATTTTTCAAAGATGCTAGGTTACACTTTTCAGAAATCTTAGTAGGAACTACATAACAATTGTTTTCTGATCTAACCCCTTTAAAAAGAAAGCATGGTTCTCGTCAGTTACAGTACATTTATCAGATGAAAAATTAACTGAATAACCACTATCACAAAGTTGACTTATGCTTATGAGGTTAGTCTTAAGGCCTTGAACAAATAACACATTATTTAGAACCGGGCCATCTGGAATAGCTACCGTTCCCTTTCCAACAATTTTGGAAGACCGACCATCTCCGAAAACAACAAGTCCTCCGGAGTTTTTCTCAAATGTTTGAAAACAGTTTTTGTCACCGGTCATATGACGGGAACACCCGCTATCCAGATACCAAGACGAACTATCATATGCATGCAAGGAAACATTGGTAGCAAGACAAGGGAAAATTTCACCTTTGCGCACCCAAACCTTTTTGGAGTGCGTCGGTAATGATCGTGAAGTTGATCTCCTAGGTGAGAGCGTCTTGCTTGAAAAGTTGCTGCTCCTTGATGATGTCGTCTTGAGCGGTGTACTACCAAGGCTCTTTTCCTTTGAATGAATTGCACTTGATTTCTGAGGAATAGCCTTTTTGGTAGTCATTGCAAGAGGTGCTTGAGGTGTGCGTTTGGCTTCCATCTTGCAATTTCTCCTTATGTGCCCTGAAATGCCACAACGAAAACATACCTTAATTCTTGTCGATTCCGAGGAGGATGTGGTAGGCTTGTTGTCGTTGATTGTCGTGAATTCCGGTGTCGGAGGAGGAGATACCGACTGAGGCACAAATACTGTCCCACTCGAACTTGGAATGTCTCCAGTTTGAGTGTATCCGAGGCCGAACTTATTTCTTTGACCAAGACCAAGAAGTCTGTCCAACTTACTCCTTCCAGAAGAAAATCTCTTTAAGTCATCCTTCAGTTGGCGTATGGTCTCCGTCATTTCCAATTTTTCCTGTCGAGCCTCGCCGTTGAGCTTCAAGAAGTAATTCGCTTTGTTCACCATATCTATATAATTCTTCTCGAATTGCTCATTGGACTCTTGAAGGGAAACATTTGTTTTAATCAGATTATCCCTTTCCACTTCAAGATCGGTTGAGAGAGAGGTTACCCTTTTTACTTCTTCTTCGAGATCCTGCAATCTCCCTTTCAACCCCTTGTTTTGCTTAGCCAGTTTCTTTGAATCCCTCAAAAGTCTGTGGTAGGCTAGAGCAAAATCTTCACCTTCAGAATCATCTGATTCATCGTCCGTTGCAATCTTTTCAACAGGGAGGAGTTGGACAAGGAATCGGATGTACTTGCCATTAAGCACATGAAGGGTGAAGATGTAGTGGACGCGTGGAAAGCTGTCGCGTTGTCTTCTTCATCACTTGAGGATGACTCATTTGACGTGGAGTTGTCATCCCAAGTAACGACTTGCATCGCTTTCTTCTTTGCCGGATTCTTGTTGGGACACTCCGTTGCAATGTGGCCGTAGCCTCGACATTTGAAGCACTGAACTTGTCCCTCCGAACTTTTCTTATCCTTTGAGAAGTTCTCTTGCTTTCTTGACTTGTAACTTGAAGGACCCTTGCCTTTCTTCGACTTTCCGAAGGATGGAGTTTTGCTTGAATTTCCCCTTCGAAAGTTGCGGCGAAACTTCCTTGTCAAGAGAGCGAGCTGCTTCTCAAAGTCCTCCATAGAAAGGTTCTCGTCGTCGTCCGAGGAGGATGAATCCGCGTCTTCTTCTTTAGTTGATTTCAATGCGTAACCTGAAGACTTAGAAGAGGATGCCTTTCCAGAAGAATAGTTAGTAGGAAATGTCATTTCATAAGTTTGTAAAGCACCTACTAATTCTTCTACACGCATTTCGTCCGGGTGTTTAATTGTTTCAATGGCTGCGACCTTCGGGCGAAATCGTTCAGGAAGAGTTCTTAAATCTTTCTTACAACTTTAAATTCTGGAATCTTCTCTCCCAAGTTAGCACATGAGTTTACGATGTCTTGCAATCGTGTGTAATAGTCAGTGAAAGATTCATTCTCTGCCATAGAGATAGAGTCAAACTTGCTCGTAAGCATTTGCAGTTTCTGAATCTTCACTAGGTTAGTTCCCTCATGCGTAACTTGAAGAACATCCCAGATTTCTTTCGCAGTCTCACATGCCGAGACGCGAGAGAACTCTGTTTGTGACAAAGCATTAAATAGAGCATTAATCCCTTTGCCATTGTAAGAAGATGAATCTATCTCTTCCTTGGTCCATTTCGACCTAGGTTTTAAGGTGCGAACATCATCAATAATTTCAGTTGGATTAGACCATCCTAATTCAATTGATTGCCACACCCTTTCGTCGATGGAAATTAAAAAGGCTTTCATCCGTACTTTCCAGTACGCATAATTTGTTCCATCAAAGAAAGGGGGTCGATTGATGTTTCCACCTTCAACCATTGTTTACAACCCTATTCCCGCTCTGATACCACTTGTTGGGTTATGTTAATATGGATCTAAATAGGGGAAAAAACACCTAGAGGGGGGTGAATAGGTGTAAACAATAAACACTCAAAAAATCATTGCGCAAATAAACCCAATGCGGAAAAATAAAAGAACACGCAAGATTTTTACGTGGAAAAACTCCAAACCGGAGTAAAAAACCACGGGACCGATAACACGGCGAAATCCACTAGAATTAACACACGTACAAGGTGATATAGCGTACTCACAGACGACTCAACCTTTTACCATACGCTCCTAGTAGATCTTCCCGCTCGCTCCACGACGCTTCTCGAATCCACGATCCGCGCCCAACGCTGAATCCACAGCGTCCAACGTCGAGTCCACGACGTCCGACCGAATCCACGGTCTTCACCCAATACCACGCTTCGAATCCACGAACGTAGTTGCACCTTGAATCCACAAGGCCACGCGAGTCCACGCGCCGATTTGGGGTAAATCGTTGTTTGTTTGGGTGGTGATGATCCGCCGAATACTTAGATTAAAGATAGATCGGAAATACCATCTAAGTATTCATTGATTTGATTCTACTCAAAATGTGAGTATGGAAAACCTAGAATCAAATCAATCAATATAGATGAAGAAACATAGAATAAATCTATTGATTTCCTTTCTTCTCTATATATGTGGATTTTTCTTTTCGGCTATTTTTTCTTGTAATAGCGGATGCCCTAGAAATGAATACAGGGCCTATTTATAGGTTAGAAACCATTGGAAGAAGATAGGATCAAAAACTGCCTTTTCTGGAGATTTTACCGACGGCGATCCGGATTGGAATTGGCGATCCGGATTGCAGAAGCAAGAAAGACGATTTCCAGAAAAATGGTAGTTCGGGATCCGGATCACAAAGTCCGATCCGGATCGTTCATACAGTTTTACCAGAACATTAATGTTCGGGATCCGGATTGCAAGCCCTGATCCGGATCGAGGAAGCAAACAGGTAAAACAAGTGTTCGGGATCCGGATCAGAGGATGCTGCGATCCGGATTGAACCAGTGTATGAACAAACACCCTTCGGGATCCGGATTGCCGAGTCCGATCCGGATCCTGAACATGTCCCATGTTCAGTTTTTGATGTTTAAGCAATTAAAAATTCTTCCAGGTGTTTCTACACTATAAGAAGTATTCGGATCATCAAAAATCTTTAGTTAAACGTACCTGATCCCTTTGAATTCTTCTTTCTTGAGATTGAGGTATACGATCCAAAGTTTCTTCATCTTCAATCTTCAAGACTTAATACATTCACGAAATACGCCAACTCAAATTCCGTAACACGATCATATCCAGGTTCCAATCTATTTATTTGACCAAGACCAAGTAGCTTGTCCAACTTATTCTGTCCCGATGAAAATCTTTTCAAATCTTCTTTAAGTTGGAAAATGATTTTCGTCATCTCCAAATTTTCTTAATGTGCCTCGGAATAGAGCTTCAAGAAGTAATTAGCTTTTTCAACTAATTTAACATGTTATTGGTCAAAATGCTCATTCTTCTCTTGAAGGGAATTGTTAATCTTGATCAAATTGTCCCTTTCCTCTTCAAGAGTCTTTGAGAGAGAAGTTGCTTTATTAGATTGATCTTCGAGTTCCAACAACCTTCTCCTCAACTTCTTGTTATGTTTCGCCAATTTCTTTGAGTCCCGTAGCAATTGTTGATAGGCGTGAGCAAAATCTTCACCTTCGGAACCACTTGGTTCATCATCCGATACAGTTCTTTCATTCAACGAGAAGACGAATAATGAACTAGAGGAAGTCGATGACAAGCACACGAAGGGTGAAGTTGTGGACGCAAGAAATGTCATGTCGTTCTTATCCTCATCACTAGAAGATGACTCAGAGGAGGAAGAGTCATCCCACGTGATGGCTTGCATAACCTTCTTCTTGGACGGATTCTTGTTGGGACACTCAGTTGATATATGACCAAAGCCTCTACATTTGAAGCACTGAATTTGTCCCTCGGTGTTCTTCTTGTCCATTGAAGAATCCTCTTGCTTTCTTGATTTTGAACTTGAAAATCATTTACCTTTCTTGGATTTAAAGAAGGATGAAGATTTGCTTGAATTACCCCTTCTAAAGTTTCGTCGACATTTCTCCTCAAGAACACAAGTTGTTTCTCAAAATCCTCCATCGATGGATTATCGTCTAAATCTGAAGATGAATCCGTGCCTTCTTCTTTTGTTGATTTCAATGCCATACCTGAAGACTTAGAAAAAGAGGAAGGCTTTCCAGAAAAAGAGTTAGTAGGTCATTTCATAAGTTTGAAGTACACCAACTAATTCTTCTACTTTGATCTCGTTCAGATATTTTACTGTTTTAATGGCTGCAACCTTAGGGCGAAATCTCTTGGTAAGTGTTCTCAAGTTTTTTCTTATAACTTTTGATTCTAAGATCTTCTCTCCCAAGTTAACACATGTATTTACGATATCTTACAATCGTGTATAATAATCTGTGATGGTTTCATTCTCTGCCATATTAATTGAATCGAATTTACTTGTAAGCATCTACAGTTTTTGAACCTTCACCAAACTAGTACCCTCATGTGTAACTTGTAGAGCATCCCAGATTTCTTTCGCAGTCTCACAAGCTGAGACGCGAGAGAACTCTGTTTGTGACAATGCATTAAATAAAGTATTGACGCCCTTGCCATTGTAAGAAGATAAATCTATTTCTTCCCTTAACCATTTCGTCCTAGGTTTAGGGATTTGTGCATCAACAACAATTTCAATAGGATGTTTCCATCCGGTCTCAATTGATTGCCAAATCCGTTCATCGATGGAAATTAAAAACGCTCTCATACGTACTTTCTAATAAGCATAATTGGTTTCATCGAAGAACGGAGGTCGATTGATGTTTCCACCCTCAACCATTGTTTACAACCCTATTCCCTCTCTGATACCACTTGTAGGTTATGGGATCCAAGAATCTAAAATATGAGGAAAACTGTAGTGATTCGGCCCTTAGGGGTACTTTCGACTCACATGTAAATTATTTAAGCCGTTAAGTGAAATAAAATTATTTAATTTTTAAAAGCCGGCCGGTGCGGGGTGCGGGTATTTTTCTGGCAAAGGGCCCGAAAAATGTAGACCGACGGTGCGATCGGATCGGGAATCCGATGTACGGATCTCCCGGAATGGGGTTTCTAAGATCGCGATGACTTTAGGCGCGCATCGGAATTCGTGTAAATTATCCGACACGCTTTCTGAGGAAGTTTGGATAATCCGTGTGATTAATTAATTGAGAATTAATTAATCGGTGACGATAAATAAAATCGGGAATTTATTTTCCATGATTATTTAATTAAATAAATTAAATAATCGGTGACTAGGATTTAAAAGGTGGGATTTTATCTCGTGGATCTGATATTTATTTTAAGAGATAAAATCCGAATATTTGTGGGTTTTCCTTTCTACGTACGTACGAATTAAGGAAAAAATTAATTAAATAAATAATCAAATAATAGGGATTATATAAGTGATCCAGATTATCGGAGGAAAAGAAAAGAAAAATAAAAACCCTAACCGGTGAGGAGAGAAAGAAAGAGAAAAGGGAAAAGACGGAACCCTAGCCGGAAGAAAGGAAAAGGAGAAAGAGAAAGAGCCCGATCTTCCCGGACATCGAACCGAAGGCAAGAACGCGACCGGGCGACCTTCCCGTCGATCTTCGGTTAGTAAAATAATTTTTATAATTTTTTGGGATTTTTCCGTCGTTCTTTTGTTGAGTTTTTGGTCTTCTCCGTCGTCTCCGTCACCGTCGCCGTCATCGTCGTCGTGCTAGGGCGCGGAACGGACGGCGGAGACGCGCGGTGCCGCTAGGGCATCGCGCGGAGAGATTTCGCGGACGGCCGGTCGCCGCCGCGAGCGGCGACGGAGGAAACGGCGCGGGCACCGCGCGGGCTCCGCGCGGGCCGCACCCGCACGGGCGCCGCGCGGGCGCCGCGCGGCTGCCGCGCGGGCGACACCCGCGCGGGCACGCAACCGCGCGGCTGCCGCGCGGGCGACACCCGCGCGGGCACGCAACCGCGCGGACACCGCGCGGGCGCCGCGCGGCTGCCGCGCGGGCCCGCAACCGCGCGGGCCCGCACCCGCGGGCGGCCGCGCGGGCACCGCGCGGGCCGCACCCGCGCGGCGCCGCGCGGGGCGCCGCACGGGCACCGCGCGGGCGCCGCGCGGGGCCGCACCCGCGCGGGCGCCGCGCGGGCACCGCGCGGGCGCCGCGCGGGGCCGCACCCGCGCGGGCGCCGCGCGGCCGCCGCACGGGCAGCACCCACGCGGGCGCCGCGCGAGGCGCCGCGCCGCGTGGGCGCCGCCCGCGGAGACACGCCGCGCGGTTTCGAGCCGCGCGGGGCTCCGGCGGGCGGCGACAGCGGCGCGGGGTTCCGGTTTTCGGCGAACCGGACGGTGTTGGACTTTTCCGTCAAAAAGAGTAAATTGGGTTTTTCGTTTTGGGATGTTAGTACACGTTTTGATTATAGTTTATCCTTGCGGACTTTCTTTAGGTCCAGGTGCGCAGCGGGAGTGTGCAAAAGACTCAGGTGTCCCGTTTTCTCCTCAACTAGGTGGGTACGGTTGCTATAAGTGCAACAAGTGCAGTAAGTGCATCTATCATCATTAAAATGCTCTCAATTTGTCTAACAAAGTAGATGGACAGTTTAACCTTTCGCATGAATGTATTTTATCTTATAATACAACTGTTGCGGCTGCGGTCACGGTGCTTAATACACGCCGATCTCGGCGAATCCGTTTTCGGATGCTGCACGTACACAGGCGGATTGGCCTCCGCATGGGTGTACTTTTCCGGAGAAGTGGTGTTTTTGACCCGTGTGCCTCACAAAGGAGTGGGAGCGGTGAGGACCTCTTCGCGCCAGCTGAAAATGACACACCAGCACCGTGAAGAGGTTAAAAGCATCAAAAGGTGATTGTGTACGAGGGGAGACTTCTGTCTCTCCGACAGGTACTCTGGGGTTGGTGCCCAACTTATTTATGTACAAAGTTTAGCGAAAGGTTCCGGTGTAATCGGTTTGCTCCTTATTCCTTATTGATATTTAGACATCTACTTTGTTTGTCACTGACTTTACCCACTCCGTGACAGGTGTTACCAGGTGCGTTAGCCGGGAGGGCGGTGAGACTGCGTCACGAGGACCGTAGTCAGGATTCTTGGTTTTATTTCATTTTCCTTCATGCTTTAATTAGTTAATTTGCTTGTGGATTATATTAGTTGTGGTCATGTATTAGTTAGCACTGTGGATGAGATGTACTTTTACGTTTAAGATACTTTTAGTGATGTTTTCATATGCGGCATGTTTTCATGAAAAACCAAATGATTTCGAAAATGTTTTCTCAAAACGAAGTGCCGTGTGGGCACGGGTTTTGCAACCGCTGGTTTTATCCTTTCCAAACGGTGACGCCGCTTTAATAACTTGCTTGGAAAAAATAAGGTGTCGAGTGGACACCGGTCTTTTAAAACAGTAGTTAAATTAATGTACCCTGATTGGTGATGTATGTCTACTGTATGGTTGATGGTTGATGGATGATGTTGTAAATGAGACGCCGTGCATATACAGAGGAGACTCTGTCCGTTGGCAGAGAGAATTTGTGTATGTGGCGGTCTGGCACGCACCGGGGATGAGGTTTATGTTACTATATTAAGAAAAAAAAGATATACACGCAATTTTTCGCTTTGCTTGACTCAAAAACCCCCGGGGGCGTGACAGATTAAATGGTATCAGAGAGAAACAACCATAACCATAGTAGACGTGATCCACATCCACAGTGTAAGGTGCCACAAGCAAATTGGACATGAGATAACCAAGGTGTAGGTGCGGTAGTACGTGAGAGTACGGGGAAAAGGGATTTAATGTAGGTGTGTTCGTAAGTCAAGGTGCTAGGGTGATAACCTTAGGGCTAACTTGGTTTCTTTGTTTGCACGGTTAATGGCCCGAAGCCGCTCTTCAATAGATGGTGCAGAAGAGGATACGACGGTTCCGGCAACAGTGGAGAATCGGCTACTCCAACAACGGATTACTCGACATGGCTTAGCGCTCTTCCCTTTTTGTTAGGAAAGACGAACCCCACCAGGCTCGCCTTCACAAGGGTGGTCCACATAGCAACACTAATCGGGTAATACCGACGGTGGGTCTACCCGCTTACCGAGAAGTGGTCGATAGGACCACTATGGTGGGGCGGGAATTGGCCGTTCCACGCACCCGGCAGAAGGATCGTGAGTCTGCCGGGGGCCGAAACGGCCCAGCCATAACCCGGGAATGACTTTCCCAATGGGGGCCGACCACCCCAGTATCCGAAGACACCGCAAGGAACCTGAAACACATCAGACAAGGAAATCGATACGTCATGGAGTATCGACAAGAATATGTAAGGTTGGCCAATTGTGTTTCCTTTGTTATAAGGGATGAAGCACACAAAGCCCGCCTCTTCGTAGACGGATTGCGGAGCAATACTTTCGAAGTTGTGCGAGTAGTGGAACTCCACACCTTCCAGAAAGTGGTAGATAGGGGCACCATAGTGGAGCGCGGATTCGAGGTGACGCGCGCCCGACAAGAGGACTCGGAGTACAACATGGACAAGAAACGACCCCAGCCCTTCTCAGGAGGGGGATTTTCTAGCGGAGACCGGCCATGCATCATCTACAGAGGAGCACCCCGGAGAAAATTATTCATTCCGGAAGCACGACCTTTGCTTCTAATGTGACACATTGGGACAGTTCCGTTTTTACTGCCCCGAACCTGGAAATGATTCTTCGGAGTCGCGACACGGATGAGAGGTCTTATGCGACGACACGACAAAGGACGCACTACCCGAGGGAAGTAGTAGCAGGAAAGACCCCTTACGAAGAGTAATGTTGGTCTTGACCCGAGGAGAACCCTTAGGAGCAAATACTCTGTACCTTCCTGCCCAATAGGGATGCGAAGACTTAGTTGTCTTTGGTGTTGGCCCTTTATTTATGGGTCAAATAGGTCCAACTTCCTGCCTTGAGACAATAGGCCCAGGGGACTAGTGAGTTGGGTTGGGTGAGCCCAATAGGTTGGGTGGGCTGCGGTCCGCAATAGACCTAACGGCAAGAGGCCCAACAATAGACCCAACATCCAGGTGGGCTGGCTCCGGTCGAGATCTGTGGTGCGGTGTATGCCGCTTTAAGCGAATCGGACGTGCACCTCTAAAAGCTCAGGCGTTTGGGGTTAATGGTTAGCGCCAACGATCCGATATTTGAGACTTAGTGGTAAGAGAATTCGAGGGGATACTCGGAAGGGGAAAATCCGTAGGTACTAGGCGAAGCCTCCCCCGGCCGATGTGCGCGGGCGGGTTTCGGAGCATAGGAGACCCTTGTGTACTTAGTGAGACCTGTTAGGGGTCATGCAAGGAATAAATGGACTCCACCCTATACCTTGCAGTCGAGGACCCAGTGGGCCGTTAGGTAGTTCAGGGCCGCTCCCCAGATGAGGTTCAGCGGTTTCGTTGTAAGGGAATTTCCGAATGTATTTCCGACGGAGCTCCCCGGAATGCCGCCGGAGCGAGAAGTCGACTTCCCTATTGAACTACTTCCCGGCACCAAACCTATCACCAAGGCACCGTACAGGATGGCTTTCGCGGAGTTGAAAGAACTCAAGGCACAGTTGGAGGACCTTTTGGACAAGGGTTTTATCAGACCAAGCGCGTCACCCTGGGGCGCGCCCGTCCTGTTTGTGAGAAAGAAGGACGGAAGTCTCCGGTTGTGCATCGACTACCGGGAGATAAATAAGGTCACCGTTAAGAACAAGTACCCCCTGCCAAGGATCGACGACCTCTTCGACCAATTACAGGGGGCGACGGTGTTTTCAAAGATTGACCTGCAGTCGGGCTATCACCAGCTCCGGGTTAAGGGGGAGGACATCCCCAAAACGGCTTTCCGGACTCGCTACGGCCATTACGAATTTACGGTAATGCCATTCGGGCTCACAAATGCCCCGGCGGTGTTCATGGATATGATGAATAGGGTATTCAAACCCTTCCTGGATTTATTCGTGGTGGTCTTCATCGACGATATCCTCATCTACTCTCGTACAGACGAGGAACATGAAGAACATCTGCGCACAGTCCTCCAGACCCTACGGGAACAGAAACTCTACGCCAAACTCAAAAAGTGTGAGTTTTGGCTCCGTGAGGTCGGTTTCTTGGGGCACGTAATCTCGGCGGCTGGAGTCGCGGTGGATCCGAAGAAGATAGATTCGGTGACGGACTGGCCCCAACCGACGACGGTGACGGAGGTTCGAAGCTTCCTGGGATTAGCCGGGTATTACCGGCGCTTCGTGGAGGGTTTCTCCAAGATAGCCACCCCCTTAAACCGTTTGACTAGAAAGGGGGAAAAGTTCATCTGGACGGACAAATGCCAAAGGAGCTTCGAGGAGCTCAAGGATAGATTGACGCGAGCCCCGATTCTCGCCCTGCCAGAACCAGGGGAGGATTATGAAGTATTTTGCGATGCGTCGCGAAACGGACTGGGTGGAGTACTCATGCAACGGGGAAAGGTTATAGCCTATGCGTCAAGGCAGCTCAAGGAGTACGAGCGGAATTACCCCGTGCACGATTTGGAACTCGCAGCGGTTGTGTTCGTCCTCAAGCTTTGGAGACACTACCTGTATGGGGCACACTGCAATGTGTACTCAGATCATAAAAGTCTTAAGTACCTTTTCACCCAAAAGGAGTTAAATTTGCGACAAAGACGGTGGCTCGAGCTACTGAAGGATTACGATTTAACGATCCACTATCACCCGGGAAAGGCAAACGTGGTGGCCGACGCCCTGAGTCGCAAGGGGCAGGCCGAGGAGGCAGGTGTAAGTGCCATCACCCAGCAAGATAGTCTGATTGCGGAATTTTCGCGGTTGAGACTAGAAGTAGTACCGGCAGGTACAGTCGCACAACTTCTGACACTGGTGGTCAGACCTACTTTGCTGGACAGAATTCTCGAAGGGCAATCGACTGATGACCAACTCCAGCTGGTGCGAAGTAGAATAACCGCCGACCAGGAAGGTGATTTCACAGTAAACTCCGACGGCACGATACGATTTCGGGGACGAATCTGCGTGCCGGATCTACCGGAACTCAAAGAGGAAATCCTGCGGGAGGCGCATACTGCCCCATATGCAGCGCACCCCGGGGGAACGAAGATGTACAAGGACGTCAAACAGACCTTCTGGTGGCCCAAAATGAAGGGAGACGTGACTCGATTTGTGGCACACTGCCTGGTGTGCCAACGGGTGAAGGCCGAGCATCAGCGCCCGGCGGGAAAATTGCAACCTTTACCGGTGCCCGAGTGGAAGTGGGACATGATTACCATGGATTTTGTAACCGGATTCCCGAGATCGCCACAGGGACACGATGCGATATGGGTGATTGTGGACCGTTTGACGAAATCGGCCCACTTTCTGCCCATACACACGACGTGGACTCGGGAACGACTGGCGCAAACGTACATCGCCGAGATAGTAAGGTTGCATGGGGTACCGACATCTATCACGTCGGACAGGGACACGCGATTTGTGTCAAACTTTTGGCAAAGCCTGCAGCGGCAATGGGAACCAAGTTGCACTTCAGTACGGCTTTTCACCCGCAGACCGATGGACAATCAGAGCGGGTGATACAAATTGTGGAGGACATGCTTCGAGCATGCGTATTGGACTTGGGCGAAGGGTGGGCACGGTGTTTGCCCCTAGTGGAATTTGCCTACAATAATAGCTACCAGGCCAGCATTCAGATGGCACCATACGAGGCCCTGTACGGGCGCCGCTGTCGGTCTCCAATATGCTGGGACGACTTGGGTGAGCGTAAGTTTCTGGGCCCAGATTTGGTGGAGGAGACCGAAGCAAAGGTGCGGTTGATTAGGCAAAGGCTACTGACCGCCCAGAGCAGACAGAAAAGCTACGCGGACAACAGACGCCGAGACTTAGAGTTCATGGTGGGTGAGCATGTGTTACTCCGAGTTTCGCCCTCCAAGGGGAACCGACGTTTCGGCATAAAGGGAAAGTTAAGCCCAAGGTACGTGGGACCGTTCGAGATCCTAGAACGCGTAGGACCGGTGGCGTACCGATTAGCCTTGCCGCCGAACCTCGAACGAGTCCACAACGTGTTCCATGTCTCAATGCTCCGGAAGTACCTCGCTGACCCCTCTCATGCCTTGGATGCCTCCACCATCGAGTTGCGAGAGGATTTGAGCGTCGAGGAGACGCCGGTGCGGATTTTGGCAAGAGAGGACAAGAAGTTGCGCAATCGAACTATCTCCTATGTAAAGGTCCAGTGGAGCAACCACGAAGAGCGCGAGGCGACATGGGAACTGGAATCGAAAATGAGGGATTGTTTTCCCGAATTGTTTAGTGAAGTTTGTACTTAAGTTTCGGGACGAAACTTTTTATAAAGTGTGAGTGGTGTAGTGATTCGGCCCTTAGGGGTACTTTCGACTCACATGTAAATTATTTAAGCCGTTAAGTGAAATAAAATTATTTAATTTTTAAAAGTCGGCCGGTGCGGGGTGCGGGTATTTTTCTGGCAAAGGGCCCGAAAAATGTAGACCGACGGTGCGATCGGATCGGGAATCCGATGTACGGATCTCCCGGAATGGGGTTTCTAAGATCGCGATGACTTTAGGCGCGCATCGGAATTCGTGTAAATTATCCGACACGCTTTCTGAGGAAGTTTGGATAATCCGTGTGATTAATTAATTGAGAATTAATTAATCGGTGACGATAAATAAAATCGAGAATTTATTTCCCATGATTATTTAATTAAATAAATTAAATAATCGGTGACTAGGATTTAAAAGGTGGGATTTTATCTCGTGGATCTGATATTTATTTTAAGAGATAAAATCCGAATATTTGTGGGTTTTCCTTTCTACGTACGTACGAATTAAGAAGAAAATTAATTAAATAAATAATCAAATAATAGGGATTATATAAGTGATCCCGATTATCGGAGGAAAAGAAAAGAAAAATAAAAACCCTAACCGGTGAGGAGAGAAAGAAAGAGAAAAGGGAAAAGACGGAACCCTAGCCGGAAGAAAGGAAAAGGAGAAAGAGAAAGAGCCCGATCTTCCCGGACATCGAACTGAAGGCAAGAACGCGACCGGGCGACCTTCCCGTCGATCTTCGGTTAGTAAAATAATTTTTATAATTTTTCGGGATTTTTCCGTCGTTCTTTTGTTGAGTTTTTGGTCTTCTCCGTCGTCTCCGTCACCGTCGCCGTCATCGTCGTCGTGCTAGGGCGCGGAACGGACGGCGGAGACGCGGGGTGCCGCTAGGGCATCGCGCAGAGAGATTTTGAAGACGGCCAGTCGCCGCCGCGAGCGGCGACGGAGGAAACCGCGCGGGCACCGCGCGGCCCGCACCCGCGCGGGCGCCGCGCAGGCGACACCCGCGCGGGCCCGCAACCGCGCGGACACCGGGCGGGCGCCGCGCGGCTGCCGCGCGGGCGGCACTCGCGCGGGCCCGCAACCGCTGGGGCGCCGCGCGGGGCCGCACCCGCGCGGGCGCCGCGCGGGTCCGCACCCGTGCTGGCGTCGCGCGGGCACCGCGCGGGCGCCGCGCGGGCGCCGCGCGGGCGCCGCGCGGGCGCCGCGCCGCGTGGGCGCCGCTCGCGGAAACACGCCGCGCGGTTTCGAGCTGCGCGGGGCTCCGGCGGGCGGCGACAGCGGCGCGGGGTTCCGGTTTTCGGCGAACCGGACGGTGTCGGACTTTTCCGTCAAAAAGAGTAAATTGGGTTTTTCGTTTTGGGATGTTAGTACACGTTTTGATTATGGTTAATCCTTGCGGACTTTCTTTAGGTCCAGGTGCGCAGCGGGAGTGTGCAAAAGACTCAGGTGTCCCGTTTTCTCCTCAACTAGGTGGGTACGGTTGCTATAAGTGCAACAAGTGCAGTAAGTGCATCTATCATCATTAAAATGCTCTCAATTTGTCTAACAAAGTAGATAGACAGTTTAACCTTTCGCATGAATGTATTTTATCTTATAATACAACTGTTGCGGCTGCGGTCGCGGTGCTTAATACACGCCGATCTCGGCAAATCCGTTTTCGGATGCTGCACGTACACAGGCGGATTGGCCTCCGCATGGGTGTACTTTTCCGGAGAAGTGGTCTTTTTGACCCGTGTGCCTCACAAAGGAGTGGGAGCCGTGAGGACCTCTTCGCGCCAGCTGAAAATGACACACCAGCACCGTGAAGAGGTTAAAAGCATCAAAAGGTGATTGTGCACGAGGGGAGACTTCTGTCTCTCCGACAGGTACTCTGGGGTTGGTGCCCAACTTATTTATGTACAAAGTTTAGCGAAAGGTTCCGGTGTAATCGGTTTGCTCCTTATTTCTTATTGATATTTAGACATCTACTTTGTTTGTCACTGACTTTACCCACTCCGTGACAGGTGTTACCAGGTGCGTTAGCCGGGAGGGCGGTGAGACTGCGTCGCGAGGACCGTAGTCAGGATTCTTGGTTTTATCTCATTTTCCTTCATGCTTTTAATTAGTTAATTTGCTTGTGGATTATATTAGTTGTGGTCATGTATTAGTTAGCACTGTGGATGAGATGTACTTTTACGTTTTAGATACTTTTAGTGATGTTTTCATATGCGGCACGTTTTCATGAAAAACCAAATGATTTCGAAAATGTTTTCTCAAAACGAAGTGCCGTGTGGGCACGGGTTTTGCAACCGCTGGTTTTATCCTTTCCAAACGGTGACGCCGCTTTAATAACTTGCTTGGAAAAAATAAGGTGTCGAGTGGACACCGGTCTTTTAAAACAGTAGTTAAATTAATGTACTCTGATTGGTGATGTATGTCTACTGTATGGTTGATGGTTGATGGATGATGTTGTAAATGAGACGCCGTGCATATACAAAGGAGACTCTGTCCGTTGGCAGAGAGAATTTGTGTATGTGGCGGTCTGGCACGCACCGGGGATGAGGTTTATGTTACTATATTAAGAAAAAAAAAATATACACGCAATTTTTCGCTTTGCTTGACTCAAAAACCCCCGGGGGCGTGACAAAAACCACCTAGTGGGGGGTGAATAAATGTAAACAATAAAACTTCAGAATCTTTTCATAAAAATAAACCAATGCGGAAATTAAAGAAAATATGTAAGATTTTATGTGGAAAAATCCAATCCAGGAATAAAAAATCATAGTACCGATCACACAGAAAAATTCACTAAGATCAAAACACGTATAAGGTGATATAACGCAAACCTATGGCTCAATCTTTTCCATACGCTCTAAGTAGATCTTCTCCGCAGTTCTCAACGCGTCTAGATCACACGATTTGCGTCTAACTTCGAATCCATGAAGTCTAACCGAATCCACGTGTGGTGACCCCGATCCCCGTGCTGCTTTCCCCATGACCAATGTAGTGGAACACCTATTATTTGTGTGTCAGACCCGCAACGCGTTAAATGGACGCGTTGGACGGACTCAGTGAGGCTTCTGGATCAAGCCTGTCTTTCGGTTGCTTTCACCGAAATTTTGAAAGGGTTTCAGGCTAATCCGAGGCGGGATTTAGATTCAGCGAGGAAAAACGTCGAAAATCAGCTATTTACTTGTATTTTTCAAAATCCGGATGTCCAAAAACGGACCTCTGGAAGTTTTCTGCGCATTTTGGTGCATGGGGGAAGCCGTGGACCGGCCGGTTGCCACGTGACGGCCGCTGATTGGCCGGCACACGCGGCGCGGTCCACAGAGTTGGACGCTGGTGCATGGACCAGGCGCGGGGGACACGTGGCAGCCCCGGATTCGCGGGCTCACGCGGCTCGGTCCACGGCATCGAGCGGGTTGGCGCATGGACCGGGGCGGGCCATGTGGCGGCCTGTGAGTGGCCGGCTCTTGTGCGTGTGGTCCACGAAACAGCGGGAGCAGGCGGGGGTAGGTGGGGCAGGGGGTCGCCATACGCAGGGCGCCACATGGCGCCCGGCGATTGGCGGGCGCCACCCACCCCACGACCCCGGGTCGGGCTACGCGGTGGATCCCCAGCGGCCCCGCACACGCTGTCCGCTGTTCGGGACACGTGTCGGGCGCTGGGTGATCCGGGCATTGGTCGCGGGCCGGGCCTGGGGGGCAGTTTTGGGCACTGTTTGCGCCCAAAATCCCCCGGGCGCCCGAAAATTTGGCCCGAAAGCCTAATAATGTGGACTTTTGGATTGTTTTTTGTGGGGGCCTATAAATTGGCCCCTTTCTTGGGCGTTTAGTCCCTTTTCCCGATCTCCTCTGCGACAGAGCCCTCTAGCAAAGTTGATCCTCATCTTGTGCTGCATCTTGCGAATGCGTTTCGAAATTTTTGGAGGGTGCAGCATCGACGGCTTCGGCGATTCGGCGCAGTGCGACGTTTCTTCTTAGGTGGCCCATTTTCGTCGCGTTTCGGTCCACGAGGTCCACAGAGCTACTCCGAAGGAAATTTTGGACGAATTTTACGGCGTCGGTTTTGCGAGAGGTAGGCCTTCGATTTCCATGCTGATCACCTTGCTTCATTCTGAGTTCTTGGCATGGTTTACGAGGCATCTTTGAACCCCTTTGTTGCTGGTGGTTTTTCTGGACAGCGGAGGCTCGTCGGATTTTTATCTCTATGCTCGAGTATCGGATTTCGGCCTGTGAGGACTCGATCGACATCTACTCTTCGCGAGGATTGCCGTGGTATTTTTATTGAAATTTTTGAAGATTATCTCGTAGGTGGGAATTAGGCTTCTTTGGGACAGATTTTTTAGCAGTGTATGTGTTATGGGAATTTTGACTTATTGCAATGTTTGGACCATATCTTTGTACCCAGGAGGAGTTTTCTGGTGTTTTTGGACTCGTTGGAATCGTGGGAATCCGAGGATTGTCTCCGTTCAGTTTCAGCCTTTTAGGATCTTGGTTTGACGTGCGCTTCAGGTGGGTTGCTTCGTCTCCAAAACCGGTGGACGGTTCTCTAACTCTATATTGTTAGTGAGCAGTATTAGAAAGCATGTTGTATCAGATAGGATATTCTAGTGTGGTGATTCTGATCATGTTGATTATTACTTCCTATCTGTATTGATTAAATATTAGTATTGGACTTGACCTAGAACCCTGTCATATGTTTGCATGTGTAAACCAGACGAGTAGAAAATCCTCACTTGGGCTAGGTTTATTTATGCTTTAGACATCCACACTTTTCTTCCTATCCCTGGACATAGTGTTTTCCTCGCCCGGGTAGTAGGCCAAGTGGTCGGGATTTCTCTTAGTGTGGGATGCATGTTACACTCGTGCTTGGGGGCATAGTGGAGTCTGGTAGATGTAGCTGGTCTTATATCTGTGGCGGGAGCCGTTGGGTAAACGGTGGTCCCGGGTTATCGTACTTCTCTGTTTTCTTTGTCGTCACTATGTTAGTGACAGGGGTATACTAGTTATAGCAGGATCTAGAACCCAGACTGCTTTTGGACAAACATAATTTCTATAAACTAATGTTTTTTCTTCCAAACTTCGAGGGGTCGCCGGAGCCTGTTCTTGTTTGATTTGGGTGAAGGCAATAGCCCTTCGGGGTTTGAAAAATAAAACTTATTTGAACTGATTTTATTAAAGAACTAAAATATATTAAATTGGGTTTCTCAGATTAAAATAGTTTTCAGTAATAGCTGTCATATTTTATTACAAACTTTCTCACCCGAGAGAGTTTGGGTGACCTGGGTTCTAGGAGCCGTTCCTTTTTTTTGGGACGAAAGCTACGGGGGCTGTACCTGGAACCTGTTCTTGTTTGATAGGGTTGTAGGTGATGGTCTCCCGGAACTTTCGGACCCTGGTTGGTTTCTTCCGTATATTTTACCAAGGGGGAAAGGTTGAGTCTCGAATCTGTTCTTGTTTGATTGGGATTCTAGACACCGACCTTTCGGCATTCTCGGACCCTTACTGTGTCGGTTGGTTCTTTCTCGTTTGCGAGTTGGATGTCCTGTTTTGGGAGCCGTTGGGTTGACGACGGTCCCGGCTGTTGAGTACCTCCAGCCAATGGGTTAGTATTGTGAGTTGGACATTGTCGATCTGATTGATCGTGGATTTGGATTATAGCCTGCATGAGCCATATTGAGCTCGACAGAGATGCGCGGATACTTTCCTCAGTGGGGTCGCGCCCCTCGAGTGCCACTCCGGAGTTGGGACTATTGCTTTGCTATCATGACTTGTCGACGCAGTCCCTCTGGCTAGGCCAGTTTTGGCAGTCACGGATGCCCTACGTAAGTCCCGTCCTCTTGTGGATATGTGGCAGTAGGTGGGCGCAGGTTTGACTGGACCCCATGTGACAGTCACTGTGATTGGGTTGATTGAGTATTTGGGTTAGAGTCGATGTTTCATTTTCATCTGTATCACCCTTTGAGCATTGTAGATAGAGGCATGACAGCTGTAGACTCTTTCCAGCATATCTTTCTATTATTACAGTTTTCCTGTTATCTTATGCCTCTAGTAGACTTAGTGGGCAGACCGTCGGGCTTGGTGGCGGTACCCACTGAGAACTACTGTGGGATGTAGTTCTCACACCCGTCGTGGTGACTTTTTCCAGGGACCCTTTCTCCAGTACCTGCTGCTCCAGTTGCTAATCCTTTGTTTTTGCTGATCGATGTGAGGGAGTCGCGAGCTAGTTCCCTACCCGTCCTTGGAGTATAGCTGTACCCCTTTTTGGAGCTTAATAGTACAGCCTGCTGGATTATTATTGTTAGTTACTTTTAAGGGTTTTAATTTGAGAGAATTTTGTAGTGAGGTTCAGACTTGTACTTTTGGAGTTGTATTATTTTATTTCAGTAGTCTACTTTTCAGCTCTGATATCTATATAGCTGTAGTATCTTTCTTTTTGCAGGTTAGACGCTTCGTCTATACGGGGCTTCCCGTATAGGCGGCGGATCTGTTGGCGGGCCCGGGTCCCAGTTTCGACCTCGGGGCGTGACACCACGGTCGTCACCAATATAGCATGTGTTGATCACACGAACACACCTAACTTCGAATCCACGAAGTCGTAAACCTTGAATCCACAAGACCTTCATGCGAATCCACACGCCGATGTTCCTTTCGGAAATCGTTATTGTTTATTGGTGGTGATGATTTTGAATACTTAGAAAATCGTAGATAGACAAGAAAAACACTGCCTAAGTATTCATCAATTTGATTCTTGCAAAAGAATAACGAGTTGAAAAACCCCAAGAATCAAATTGATTTTCTCGATTAAAAGACGATCAAGAAATCAAATGAAGAAATCTCAGATAGAACGTATTTTCCTATTCTTCTACATCTTTTTGATGCCCTAAAATAATACCTCTAGGGTTTATTTATAGTTTAGAAACCTTTGGAAAGAGATAAGAATCAAAAACTGTCTAAAACAGATTTTTTCGCATCGCGGTCCGAACTGAATTTACGGCGGTCCGGACTATCGTTAAAATTCTAGAAATAATGGTTCGGGGTCCGGACTGGAATGGGTCTAATCCGGACTAATTCATGTGAAATAAGAAAAATAATGTTCGGAGTCCGGACTGAAGTCTGGCTAATCCGGACTGAAAAATCACATGAACCAAACCATATTCGGGGTCCGGACTGGATTTGTCTGGTCCGGATCCTGAACTCTCAAAATATCCAGTTTTTTATTTTTAAGCCATAGAAAATATTTCAAGTGTTTCTAATCTATTAGAATGAATTCAAATCACCACAAATATTTAATTAAGCATACCTGATTATTATGGATTCATTCTTCTTGAGATTGATGTCTTTGTTCTTCAAGTATTCATCTTCAATCTTCGAGACTCAAACAAGACTTCACGAAATACGCCAATACAAAATTCTTAACACACAATCTTGTGTCCTCTAATAAGCCCGAGTAGACAAAGTCTGGTCAGGACAGGTAGAGCAAGGTTCAGAAGCTTTGGACCCAAGTAGCAGGGTTATCCGAGGCCTATCGGCGACAGGGTGAGACACTAGATCGGATGCTGCAGTTACTAGAGCAGAGAGCTCCCCAGACAACAATCCCAGTTGAGGATTCCCCGGTTGCAGGATCTCCTGTAGCGGCGTCTCCGGTAGCATCGGCTGTGCCTGTAGCCCCCTTCGTGCCGACGACTAGTGAAGCGGTACCGAGACCGGGTGGACGGTTATCCGTGAATGAGTAGAGGGGTATCATTGACCGGTTGAGTCCTTTAAGACAATTCGACCCGCCCCGACTTTCTAGACAGAGCTTAGAGTCGTGGGAGGCAAAGTCTTGGGTGGCAGCGATGGAGAGATTATTTTAGAATATGTTTCTGCCAGAGAGGTATTAGGTACTTATGGCCACTCACTTTCTGGAGAGAGATAATGAGGTATGGTGGCAGAGAGTTCAACCGGATGGACCACCTAGAGCCCAGCTACTTTCTTGGCCCAAGTTTTGCAGCCTCCTATTCGGGGCCTTCTTCCTGATCATCGTCAGGCAGAAACTCAAGGAGGATTTGAGGAATCTTATGCAGGGAGACCGGACGATACAGGAGTACATTCGAGAGTTCACGCATGTTGGGGCTGAAATTGTCGGTCGTCGACCAGCCCCGTTGGGTTGTTGACCCTCTGGATATGATGTGCCGCGTGCCAATGGATCAAGCGATCTGGCCGAGGAGGGATCCGTTCGGACGGGTTCTTCTCAATCAAACTCTCACGACCGTCCGACTTAGATTAACCGAATCGGGATATGGATATAGAGAGAGGCTGAGTGTCACGCTTTGAGGTCGAAACTGCGATCCAGGCTCGCCAACAGATCCGCCATCCATACGGAAAACCCCGCATAGGCGAAACGTCTAACCTACAAAAGATAATATCTACCAACTATACAGATATCAGAGCTGAAAATAAAAACTGCTAAACAAAATTTTGATTTTGTTCTTAATTATATATATTCTTACTGTAAAATTTTTTTCGATCCATCACAAGATACAGTGGTGGTGGATATTAAGTTACAACTACTTCTAGGCTATATTACCACTGCTCCAAAATTAAATTACACCTGCTCCTAAGATATGAGGGGTATGCCTCGGTTGGTTAAGATGCGGAGTCTTCTCGCCTCGTGCAGTCATTCGTCTTTCTTATAAGCTCATAGCCGCATATGCGGGAGTAATTTCTGCCATTCACCACCTATCGTTTCTAACTACTTCCAAACTCCTTGCTTGCCCTTAACAACATCCATTTGAATCTCGAATTCAAATTTAAAACTCAAATAGCACCTTCGTATTTGCCAAAGTAGGAGTCTTAGAGCGATAAGAAAATTGAGACCGAAGCATTTTTCAGCATTCGCACTTAGCCGGGACCTATACTGTGCCGACACCCTTTTCATCCCCAGGTGTCTCCGATGCATAATTTCCGTGTCTACAATAACACTACAGGAAATGTAATGCTTTAACAACACAATTATACTAGAAGATCACGCAAATCTTAAGTACGTGCTTCCCAAATAAATTTGTTCATTGCAAAAAAAATGTAACTACCTACGCCACTTACAAACGCAACAATTTTGAAGCTTTTACTGCAAACAAGAATATGACTTTACCTCAATGGTCAAAATTGCAACGTATAAATTGGAGCTTTTGTTTATTTACCGTTTCAAGGAAAAAAAATTTCGCGCTCGCAACTGTTACTTTTATTAGAATTTTAATTTATTAATATTTTTATTGGATCAAAATTGGCTGTATGTGCATAATTACTTGTTTGATTTCGCTAAATTACACTTTTGCTTCCCCAACTGTAAGTTGTGGGACATTTTGATCTTCAAATTTTAATTTATTATAATTTTTAGATCGAACATTCTAAATTATTATAATTAAATCCTATAATCTAATCTAGTGAATTAAATATTGATATATTTGATTGCAACAATTTATAAAATGAACAAAAAATTATAGTAAATAAAAATTTGAAAACCATAACATTACACATCTCATAATTTGAGAATCAAAATGTAATTTAGTCTAAAATTTTTCTGTTAAACTTTAAGAAGCAGAAACTCCAGTGAGGTATTTAAGGGTCCAAAATCTAAGTTGAAGTTTCAGCTCAAGCTTTTAGAAGCATTAAATTTTTTTTTTTCCCCCCGAGATATCAAATGTTTATCAATTTTATTCTAATATTAGTGGAAGTTCGGCCTAACTTTTGAAAAATAATTTTTGATTAAAAAGTAACTTTTTGCTAAATAGAGCATTTGCCAATATTATTTTCAAAATCTGATTTTAATTTTTAGAATTAATTTTTAAATTTTCGTGACTCAAAATTAAAAACGGTTAAAACTTGTTTCTTGAAATCTTATTCTGATTTGAATTCAAATTTTAAAGTTTTATTTTTATGTTAAAATTTAAATTTAAAATTAAAATTTAATTTTAAATTATAAGTTTTAATTTTTAAATTACAAATTACAAATTTTTAAATTTAATTTTTAAAATTTTGATTTTTAAATTTTAAATTTAAATTTAAACTTGAAATTAAAAATTTAAATTTAGATTTTAAATTTTAAATTTTTAAAATTTTAAATTATATTTAAATTTGAAATTAAAAAATTTAAATTTAGATTTACAAATTTAAATTTTAAATTTTATAATTTAAATTTTGAAATAAAATATCAAATATTAAATTTTTTATAAATTTAAAATTTAAAATTTAAATTATTTAAAATAAAATTTAGTTAAAAATTATTATTTGTTAAGAATAAAAAATATTTACCAAATAGATTTATAAAATTATTTGAAAAAAAATTTATTTTAAATTTAAATCTAGTTAACGCTATGTAACTTTTAATCATAATTAATTTTTAAAATTAAATTAAAATTACTTTTCTAACGGCCCGGAGGGGGTCTGGCATTAATTTTTGCTTCTGGTGTCTCCTAGCTTAATTATGGCGCCCTTCAAGAATCAAGAATCAAGAATCAAGAATCAAGAACACGAAAAGTTGCTTCGAAGGCATGTCTTTATGTCAAATACTTTATTTAAATCAAAACAACTGTTTCTGATACTCATCGGATGATTCCCCCCAAGTTAACATAGTCAACTTCACAAGCAATTACAGTTCTCAAGGGCACTTAATTGTTAATTTAATTTTATATCGAATAATATTAGATAATAATAAAATAACTATTTCTCAATCACACTTAGGCTTCGTTTGGTTCGGGTTTAGGCGGGTTTTAGTTATACCGGGGATAGGTATAAATTGTGGTTTAAGTTGGAATTAGAGTAAATTTGCGTTTGGTTCGGTTTAAGAGTAATACCGGGTTTAAGAAAAATTGTGTTTGGTAAGTTAAAGAGGAATAAGAAGAATAAGAAGAATAAGAAAAATTGGTGTTTGGTTGGGAATAGCGGAATAAGAAGAATTGAAGGATTAAATATTTTAATTTACTAATTTACTCTTTATAATATTAATAAATATTAAAAGAATTAAATATTCTATTTCTTTTTTAAATATTACTTATATTTTTAAAAAATTATATAAATTAACCATTTAATTTTATATATTTTAAAAATTAAAAAAATTATAGAAAATTTGCAAACCCATTTCTCTCAAACAAGATGGCACAATTATATGAACCAAAATCCATTTATCTCCAACAAGCTTGACACATTCCTCTCAATCAAGATAACAATATTAGTCCAAGCAGCACACATACCTCTCAAACAAGACGGCTACAATTAGTACAAGCAGCACACATACCTCACAAACAAGATGACTATATTAATACAAGCAGCACACATAGCTCCCAAACAAGACGGCACAATTAGTACAAGCAGCACACATTTCTCTCAAACAAGATGACTATATTAATACAAACAGCACACATAGCTCCCAAACAAGACGGCACAATTAGTACAAGCAGCACACATATCTCTCAAACAAGATGACAATATTAATACAAGCAGCACACATAGCTCCCAAACAAGACGGCACAATTAGTACTAGTAGCACACATACCTCTCAAACAAGACGGCACAATTAGTACAAGTAGCACACATACCTCTCAAACAAGATGAAAATATTAATACAAGCAGCACACATACCTCCCAAACAAGACGGCACAATTAGTACAAGTAGCACACATACCTCTCAAACAAGATGAAAAAATTAATACAAGCAGCACACATACCTCCCAAACAAGACGGCACAATTAGTACAAGTAGCACACATACCTCTCAAACAATATGACAATATTAGTACAATAATGCACACATACCTCTCAAACAATCCATAATTTTTGTATAATACAAACCTTAATTTTACTAAGTACGACTATTCCATAACTGGTTAGTTATAAATGTACGCAAGTCGTCGCCTCTCCGTGATTCTGTACTCCCAGCATTATCACCCGTATCCTCGTCATCTAAATCCATTGGTTCTTCCTCCAACTCTTCGTTAAAGATAGCATCTGCACCTTGGTGTCGTCGAATGAAATTGTGTATAACACAACATGCCATCGCAATCTGAGCAGCTCGGCGAAGCTCGCAAGACACACAATCAAAACAGCTGTGCAATTAGCAAGTACAATTGAGAAGAGGGGCCTATTGAACTATTTGATAAAATTTAGGAAGTTTACTTGCAAATTGAAAGTTCAAGCACATATTTGCAAAAGTGGTAAAGTTCAAGGGGTCTCCAAATATTTTTCCCAAAAGACATGTTATTACTTTCTTGTTAAGTGACCAATAGCCTAAAAGGACTTGTAATGCTGCAATCTACTAACAGTGAAGAATAGAGATTTTATGATGTTCGTATAAATGCCTCGGAAAAAAGTGACAATTGTGCCCGAACTACTAAGTTATCGAAAATCACAGTAATCCTGGTTTCATAAATATATGTTTCTTCTTTCATCGTTACAAGTGGACGTAAATTTCCCTATCAAGATCAAAAAATTTGGCAAACAGCCAATCTAAATGAACATAGGTATTTGCCTATTTACCGCAAAGTAAAAATGATTGTGTAAACAAAAAAAATGAATGAAAAAACGGTAATAAAGTTAAGCAAATGGTATAGTGCCGAACTGCAGATGAAAGACATCACTCCCAAGCTACCATCAAGCATTAAATAACATATTAACATGGCCAAGAAGTGAAGCTTTATTGATTCAAACCCTGCTCTCTCTCTCTCTCTCCTCTGTCAGGTACAGATTATATGCTACTGCTAACTTTGAAATGCCATCTTGAAATAAGCAGAAACACCAGAATTAACATGAGGAAAGTCACTAAAGGGAGTGAAGCCAAATGTGCATGCAGCAATTATAGATCTCAGATTAGATATTTTCAGAAATAAAATGTCTTTCTGTAAACTGGTTTGCAGTTTAAGACTTGTAATGCAGTAGACAAGCCTGCCACTCAGATGAGATTTTTCGAATATGATAAGAACTCCGATGCAAGAATATAACAAGTTAATATACGAAACCAGTATGAGAAGCTTAAAACCATAAAACAGTTGCAACTTTTGCAACTTAGAATGGCGCCATGGGCAGACTAAATAGCCAAGAATTATCCTGAGAGGGCGAGTAGTTTGGGGGTTTTATCTGTTGGTTTTGACGGCACCGCTAATCAACAAAAGCCAGCAATCTTAACTCAACCTTAATCAATTTAAGATTCAACCTAACAATTCCATAATTCCTTTTTACTTTCTTTTTTTTAAAAATAACAAAACATTCAATAGATGATTTGGAACACAAAAGAAAACACTTACTTCCCCTCCATTTTCTAGTCGGACTACAGAAATTATATCATGACATCTTTTATGGTACCGGAGTAAACATTGGAAATGCATGCAAGAAATCACAAATTCGACAAGACAAAAACACTAATTAGCACCCAAAAACCACAACCTTATTAAATACTCAATCATCTTACACCAGCATGGTAAATAGCTACATAATGATGATAATTGATGAGAGTAGCATTACAGGAAGATCGCGATCAGAAGACGATGCGGAACTGGGGGGCGTCGTCGCCGGCGGCCGGGAGGATCTCCCAGCGGCAGGGCTCGAGGTCGTCGGAGACGGGGCAGTAGCCGGCCACCGTCACGCGGTCGCCCGACGCCGCCGCCGACCCGAACTCAAACACCGTGACGTCCGCCGGCCGCCGCCGCACCTCCACCGCCCCGTGCAATCCCGGAACCTCCTCCTCCGCCGCCGCAGCACCTCCCTCGGGCTTCCCGCCCGGACCGCTCGCTGAGGCCTTCGGTCCCACCGCGGCCGCCGGCGCCGGCGGCGGGGAGGAGGACCCGCCCTTCCACCACGACATCAATCCCATGGACGGGGAGAGATCGGGACAGAGAAGTTACGAGAGGGATCGGAGCAGCTCGGCGAAGCTACGAGAGGGATCGGAGCAGCTCGGCGAAGCTCGCAAGAGCGACCGGTTGGGAGCAAGGAGCAGCTCGGAGGAAGAGCAACAGTTTCTCAGTTGGGAGCAAGGAGCTAGGAGCAAGGAGCAAGAGGAGAGAGGGATCGGAGAAGGGAGGAAGAAGACAGAGGTGAGGGTCACGCGTGCTCACCTCGGTAACCGCGCCGGACCCAATCCCCTCTCCTCAATTCGCCTAAACCCGGGGGTGGGGGGGGATTCCTAAACCCCCCCTTAGCGGGTTATCCGCGGATAACCCGCTAAGGGGGGGTTTAGGAAATCCCCCCCCCTTTTTGTGTTTGGGTATAGGTTGGGGGATAAGGGGGTTATTCCCCCCTTATCCCCTCAACCAAACGGGGGCTTAGAATACTATTTTTTGTAGGGCTAGTGTAGTAACCCGCACGACACGACTGATAAATAATAAAAAAAAAATAAAAAATATTAATAAGATATATTTTTATAAATTTTTAAATAAATATATAAGATTGAAAAAAAAATTATGTTAAATTAATAATAAATTAATCCAAATGTATAATCAATATATATGTTTAAATTTAACAGTTTAGAAAAAGACATTATATATTTTTTTTGTCATTGAGAGAGAGGACGAAATCTAAAGCGCGAGTTATCGAAAGACCCTTTTCGTCTCGCCCTCCGTCACCATGAATTTTATCTGACCTAATCATCCTATATTGCTCTATTAGACTCCCGTGGTGGAACAACTCCTCTCACTGCACTCTTAGCGCGCTCTATTCTAAAGGGAGAAGAGACTCGTTGAATCAGATTGGCGTGGATTAAGATTTGAAGAATTTGCTTACTCTTTTCCTAAATTCTGAATTTGAGAGAAACAAAATTATAAAGCTAATCCCATCTCCATTGAATAAAGAGGAGAAAAGGGGAAATGTCATGGTGTTTCATCAAAAAAGAATTAATGAGAATGAAGAAGAAAAAAAGTTATGAAATAATTAAAAAATACATTGATTATAAGAGTTGAATAGAGATGATGGGAGAGAAAAAGTCGTATTCGTTAAATCGAGAAATTAAGGGGACTATATATAAATGATATAATAGGACTAAATCTCTTAATTCGACTATAACGTTTTGGGTGGTAGTAAGATCCAAAAGGTTAAGAGGGTTAAGCGATGGATGACCTCCTCGGAAGTTGGGGCGTCACAGTAGCTGAGTGAGGTAAGAAGACCACGGGTTAGATACATCTCCTACCACAATTTTTGGACTCTAGCAGTACCCGAGCTAGGAGTTTATACTTTTGCGACTTGCTAATTGCAGGGCAATGTGGATGTATACCTTTGTAGATGGTTCTATGTGATGTTTTGTGTACAGTGTTGTTATATAGTTTAGTTGCTTTTTATACTTTGATGTATGTTCTCATTATTAATTGTAGCCTCCTAGGAGTACTGTTCTTGTTGTTAACTTTTAGGATTGTTATGATGGTGTTGTTTTGTTGATATAGGTTTCTATTTGGGACTGCTTCGTATGTATAAGAAAGTTTTGTACATACGGCAGGACTGTTGATGATCCTGAAGAGAGCTTCCGTTGTGATTCGGGGCGTGACAGCAACATTGCCTAATTGCCAAAGTTCAATACCTTACAATTTCCATAGAACTATAAGCGACATTAAATTTTTAATCAAGAACAATATGATAACTTTAAGAGCTTGTTTTGTTCACCTATTTTAATTTCTGAAATCAAAATAAAATTTACTGGTTTTAATAGTTGTGGTTTAGTTTACAAAAATTAAATTTCTCATTCTATTTTGGAATGTAAATAGCATAATCAATTTATAGCTCAATCCGGCATTGAATTTTGGCTTGACCTGTTCTTAGTAAACCACTCAAAGTCCTCTCTCATAAACTCCTCGTCTTCCTTTTCTCTCCTTCGTCACTATCCTCTCTAAAATTTCTAAATGTCGAATCCAATAATAAACAAATTATTTTTAGATAGTTCGTCCTTCCATTTTTGATTCTAATGCAATATAATTCTATTTTCTATTCGTATTCTAATCATGAATGATTTAAAAAAAAAATTATAAACTAATATAAAACAACTATTTGTCTCTCGAACCTTACACTATAAAAAAATAATATTTTTATATTTTATATTCAACAGTCCCTCTAAAATTTAAGATCAAAATGTTGATTTCAATTAGATGAAAGTAAAATAAATAAAATTAGAAGGTTAGTGGGGCACATGTAGGATCTTCTTCTTTAATATTATGTAAAATAATATGACATAATTGTTTATTTTAGAAGCTATGAGAGAACTATATTTTATAATTTTTGTAATTTTTTTACTTTCACACAATGAGTAGTTATTTAATTGAATAATATACGTTTACGCGGTATACTAGTTATATAGAAAGGGTATATATAAGTATACATCCCAAATGGGGTGTATATTTTATATTTCATCCATTCAAGAATGGAGTGAATTCCACGGATCACTTCGAAATGACCGATAAGTAAACCCTCACCCTTGAATGGAGTGGGATGTATGATGTACACCCCTTTCGGGGTGTACATGTAGTATCCCTCATATAGAAAAGGAAAATGCTATTTGTACACCCCCAAAGGGGGTGTACATCCTACACCCACCCATCCAAGGGTGGGTGAATTTCACCGGTCACTTCGAAGTGACCGTAAATTAATTTCCATCCTTGGATGAATGGGTGTAGGATGTACACCCCACTTGGGGGTGTACAAGTAGCATTGCTCTATAGAAAACTGCCCAAAGCATTTTCCTGTGTATACAAATGACAAGGCCTATATAAAGCCTAAAAAGAGACCCTAAGACAAGACAGAGGCAGTAGTCTTCTGTGTAGCAAATATATCATATCATTTTTATCACAATTCAATCAAATCTCTGTCTCTCTCTCTTTGAGAGATAAGTATAATAAAATATTTTTTAAAAAAATCATTATAGGATGTGTGAGCTTGAGAGAAATAATTTGATTAGTTGGGAATATAGATGAGACTGTATGACCGACACATTTCAAATATTTTTCTAAAACATGACCTAACAATTAAAAGGGATAAAAGGCAACTTAGTGGACCCGAACCTTCAGTATATGTAGTCAGTATATGCAAGAAATGAGCTGTGAAGTGTGACCATGACTTGTTTTTAAGGTTTTAGTTAAGCTCAACAACATGAGGGTGAGTAGATCTCCACATCATCATAATACTCTTTACTTCATAATACTCTTTACTTCTTTTAGCTTATCAAAGAAGAATCCAAAGCAAAAATAATATATCCTAAAAAGTATCCATCACCCATGCATGTCCTTAATCTTATCATATTAAAAAAGTGACCATACTATTTTTACTAGACTATTCTTTTGTATGCTCTAGGGTTACTGTACAGTCAACTTCTCCATAGGTCTGAGGTTCTATTATGCCATATGTATCCTTTTACCCTAATTTTGCAGTGGAGACAAGACCTGTATACTAGCAATTTCATATTGCAGAATAATCAGGCATGGAATTTGTTAAAGTGTTTCATTTGTCTCGTTCTAAAAGCAGCTTCTCTGCTTAACAAACACAATTACATCCAACTAGAGCCTGAAGCTAATATGGGCTGTTCAAACAAATTTAATTAAAGAAAAAAAGAGTTTTGGACTCATCTGAATTTTAACATAATTTGATATTAAATTGTGCTAAGATTATCAAAAATTTAGCTTCCTTTTTTTTTTTTTTTTTTTTTTTTTTTAATCTTGCCAAAACCATTAAGACTATTGAACGCACTACTCAAACAACACGTATGGACAAGAACATTCAAATAAAATAGCAGATTCTCCAGGTAATGAGATCTAAATGCTCAGGACCTGTTTAGACTATCAATGTGTGTGAAAGTAGATGCCCCGAACAGCACTGTGCAGAAGAAAAAAGGGGTAACTTTTTCACAACCAGCTGTACAAGTAGACACATCAACAATGCGAACTGAACAAAGCCAATGATCTCTCATTTTCTTCTGATAAAGCCACCACTGCTCTCAATCAGCTAGCTTTATAGACAATAGTAACATTGCAGATAGATACTGTGAAATCCCATTTGACAATAATGCTATGTACAAAAATCACATCCCATACCACAAAATGATCTAAAATAAAAAGTGAATTAATCATGAACACAGCCTTGGAAGTGATCTTGACCCACTAGTAGTAGGATATTTCCTACTTTTCATGATATTTGTCATCTGGGTCTGCATTTTCTTGCACACTTTTTCCAATTCCATGACCCTCCATTGCATACCTTGAAGATGGGCTTTGAGCTTCTCATTTTCAATTGACAAATCAAGTTTTTTTGCATATAGAATGATCTGTTCGCCATCCTCACGCTGTTTCCCCTTGAGAGGAGATTTTTGAATAGATTTGATGTTGTTGGTGTCTTGGAGAAGGCTCTTGAGCTTCGAGTGATGAGATACGAGAGCTCGTATTGTTATACTTGACGGGAATTTTGCGTTCTTTGCGAGGTGCTTGCAACACTCCGAGGAGAGCTTCTCGTAGTTTATACAAAAGCATATCTTCATCTTCTCTTCGTCAGATAGTTGAGAGTGAACCTGCAATAATCGACAACATATTTTTAGAACTTTTCTCCATGTAATTGCATCAAAATTTTCTACGGCACTCAAATGTGCCATTTCACTGGCACTCATTTTTCAGCTCTGTTTTTCAAATTTATGAAGTGTTAAGTAACTTCCATTTGGAGATGATCAAAATGTATACCTCGAGATACATGTCGATCGCTCGATAAATCGCATCGTGACAATCTCGTGCCGCATCTGGGAGAGAAGCTATCAGTGCGGCAAACTTTGCGGGATTCAAGAAAGAATCTGGAGCAACTTCAGCCAAGTACAAGTCCATTAATCTCCCGGCCTTCTTCAACCGCGCAACCTGCTCTTTTCCTACACTATCAAGGAAGGATTGCAAGAACCTCAAAATTCGATTCACGTCATAAATGCTATCAATCGAGGTGGTTGACGATGGAATCAGTAGATTATCCAAAGTAGCTTGATCAATTTGGGCCCCTATCATCGACTCCAATTTGCTTCGACAAGCTTTGCTTATCTTTAAAGATGAAGATACTCTTAAAATCCCGAACAATCGCTTGCAAGAAACCAAGTTTATATCGAGGCAATTTAGAAGGTCGATAGTAACTTCAATGGCCTTCTTCTTCTCATAAAGTGCGGCATTAGATAATCTCGACTTGAGATAGTAAAAGAGGAACCTACTAATAGTTCCATGTTCGATTTTCCGAGAAAGCATTCCCTTAATAACTTTTTCGATCACTCGAGGGTTTAATAATACGAGATCTTCGAACCACCAAGATCGGGAATTGCCGATTTTCATGCTAATGGTACTTCTTGTATCGCACGAGAAGCGCAAAGCAGAGCTCTCCGGTGAGTCGGATGGGCTAGCATCACTTACAGCAGTGATTCTTGCTAAAAGTGAGTCTAGGATATTATCTAACACCGCTGAAGAACCGGAAATTGCAGAGAGTTCTTGGCATTGCTTCAATGAATTCACGATATCGGACCAAGTCCAAAATTGGATCATTTCGAAAGACTTTCGGGTCAAATTGATCAAACATGGGGAGGAAGAGAGGGTGGTGATCTTAGACATTTCCATGAAGTGGGCAATGCAGTGGAGGAGGGGAGTGTTGGAGGGTGTTATTTGAAAATCACCATTTTTGTAACAGAATCTGGTGAAGAGCTCGAATCCCTCCGGTCCCCCCGGAAAATCATTGAAAATAATTTTGAGGGTCTTTGCAGATGAATTTGCTGATGGATTGTTGAATAACTTGCTGAGCTTGCAAGAGAAGGATGAGAGGATTTCCTGTAAAAAAGAAAAATAAATTAAAGAAAAAAAATTAATTAG
The DNA here is from genome assembly GCA_029168755.2 of Tillandsia fasciculata. Lineage (NCBI taxonomy): Eukaryota > Viridiplantae > Streptophyta > Magnoliopsida > Poales > Bromeliaceae > Tillandsia > Tillandsia fasciculata. The sequence goes on from CM054930.1 coordinate 23,822,067, forward strand.
TTAATTGTTTAAAATTTGTGAATGAAAAAATAACCAACTCTTTCTTCCGAAAGGGTAAATTTGGAACTAAAAAAGGAAGAATCAAAGGGCACCATTTTCAGCTAAAAAATTCAACTATGGTACCAATTATTAATATCCAAAATCAGTTAGACCAATGATTAATACAAATATCAGATAACAGTACTACCAAAATTAAAATTTGAGCTTCTAAGGACTTTTGTTATATTGTAGCAGAGAGAGAGAGAGAGAGAGAGAGAGAGAGAGAGAGAGAGAGAGAGAGAGTGGGTGCGGGTGAAATCAAAATGATAGGAGGGAGAATGTAGAAATAAATGAATGCATTTCACAAGGAGACAATATTCTGAGAGGCTACCAGAAGCATTAAATTTCATTTTAAGAGAGAGAGAGAAAGTTCTCTCACAAATCAAGCAATTTTAAGAGGTAAAGAAGGTGAGTAGCTGCCAGCATTTATTTAATAGGGGACAATGAAACAGGAGAAAACATAGAAAAGGAGTAGAAAATTACTCTCACATAATATAATAGTAATGAAACAAATAGTAACTGCGAGAGGAGAAAGCAAAAGGAGGATTAAAATGTCTGCAGCATTAAATGCTCCCATGCATGGGTAATAAATAAATGGGAGGAGAAAAGAGCGCAAACCATGCAATCAATTGACCATAAATGATGAGATAAAAGTAATAGGTAAAAAAGAAAAGAATAGAGAAAATAGGTGAAGGAAGCACTGAATCCCATATTCCATGAGAATGGGGTGACGACATTAATTGGCAAACAGAATAGAGATAAAAAAAAAAAAATAATAATAATAATTTGAATGCTACCCGAAGTTAAAAAGAAAATAATAATAATAATAATAATCTAAAAATTATTTTGTATGTTTACTTGATAAGAAATAAATGATCAAAAAAGCAAGATATTTTCAAAAGTGGAGAACTAGAAAACCACCCAACAGCAGCAAACACTAGAATCAAAAGGAAAAGCAAAAAGAAATGCTTTAGAAGAAAAGGAAAACAATGGAGAAAGAGATATCATAAATACTAAGATTGAAGAAAATTTTTGTTACCTTATCCACAAAGAAGGTCTCCTCCCCATTAACATCCACCTGAAGGTCACAACCCATCTTGAATTGCTTCATCATGAAAACTACAAGAACAGGGGGCTCTATGTAACAGTTATTAGGGACAGAAAAAGGGAGGGGCTATAATGATGAGGATTGGAGAGGAGATGGAAGTAGAAAAGGAACCCACAAAGCCATATTCTCAGATGGGCAAAGAGACAAAGGGAGGGAGAGAACCTTTTTCTGGGTGGTCAATGGAGTGGAATAGAGAGAAAAAGAAAAAAATAGAAGAGAAGAAATGGTATCAGGGGTAGTCACATTTACAAAGCTCTATTAATTAGAATTGAGAGAGAGAGAGAGGGTGATAAAAAGAGTGGGGATGGGGGATTGAAGAATAAGAAGCAGAAGAAAAGAACAAAGTAGTTGGTGGTGAGGGACCTGACATTTTTTTTTTCCTGCAAATCTCCTCCTACTGTTTACTAAGTTTGTAGAATATGCCCTCTGCTAAAGACCACAAATGGCTTTGATCTCAAGTTGTTTCAGTGTCTCTTTCTCTTTGGCTCTCTCTCTCTCTTTCTCTCTCTCTTCCCTTCTTCATCTGTTGGTGGCTTCAGTGGTGAAATCCCAGTTTGCTCCCACAAGAAATAAACAGGCAAGACCAACCTACCAAGCCTCCTTGAATGCCTTTCCTTTTTCAAGTGCAAATTTTATGTGCCCAGAAGTGCCCCTATACTTCTTAGGGTCACACAAAAGAACTTTAATAAAATTTAGAAAAAAGGAAAATGCTAATTACACCTCTCTCATTCCAGATTTTTGAAATTTTTGAAATTTTTTTGAATTAAAAAAATATTGACAAGATTAATTAGCAGAAAAATAATAGGGTTTGGATAAGTGGAATGCAATCTTGCACGAATTCTAGAGGTGTACTGATAGAAGCATTGCTATATATTAAAAAAAGTTTTATGTATTGATAGAAGCATTGCTATTAAAAAAAACTTTTATGTACAAAAAAATTCTTTCTGATGTTTTAGAATTTATAAAGAAAAGCCGATGAGACATTTGAGCAATTTTGAATTTTTTTAAAATTATAGTGTCAGATTTATATCTATATTATAAATGTATATCTAACATTGTAGAAGAAAAATGTATAAAGACCTTTTAAACATTAGCATTTTACAAATAGATAACTAAACTTTAAATTTTAACTATTAAATTATCTAAATTTTATCAAATAGTTCTGTAGAATACTCTCTTCAATTGAAGTTATCAATCGCACTATAGTTTCGCTCTATTTTCAATCTTGTCACTTACTTCTCATAGAAGATCAAATATATTGTTAAACTTTACATGATTAAATTATTTGAGAAGAAAAGCCTATTAAATTATTTGATAGATCAGGAAGATCTATTTGTCAAAATTAATAGTTTAATATTTTGTTTGCAAAACTGTTAAAGTTTATGAGATCTTTAAATATTGCTGAGGGTGTATGAACAATGATACTTATACATTATATTTGGAGTGTATGATGTACAACTTATTCATCTGGAATGAACACTTTTTACTAGTCACATTGATGTGACTAGCTAAATTTATCATATTTTTAATTTTATCATATTTTAAAATAAATGAAATATAAAATGTACAATCATTTGAGGTGTACAAATAATATTTTTCAAAATTCAAATAAAAATATAAGAATTGTTTTGCACATATGCCCTTGATCATTTGAGGTGTACAAATAGTATTTTTCAAAATTCGAATCAAAATATAAGGGTTGTTTTGCACATATGCCCTTGCAAGTAGGGATGTCAACGGGTTGGATTCGGGGCGAATTTTTAAAAATCCGAATCCGATTACATACCCGAAATCTGAATCTGAACATGAATCCGACGGATTTTAAAAATCCATATCCAAATCCGAATTCGACAAAAAATTCAAAACCCGAACCCGAACCCGAACCCGAATCCGAATCCGAAAATCCAAACCCGAAACAATTATTTTTTTTTTCTAAAATATATTACATTAAATATATTACATTAAATCTAAAATTTTAAAATATAAATTTAAATACAATATCAAATATTTATATACATATATATATTATATAACGTAAAATTAATTTGAGTTCGGGTCGGGGTCAGGTTCGGGTTCGGGTTCGGATCGGGTAGAATCAAAATCCATATCCGAATCCATATCCGTCGGATTTTTTTTTTTTATATCCGTATCCGAATTCATAGCCATTTAATACCGGACAAGTTCACTCCGTTCGAATTTGGATTCGAATAAAATTTCGAATATGGTATCCATTGACATTCCTACTTGCAAGTGTTGGTATTCGTCTTATTATCCGTATAGAAATATGAAAAGTATTTTTGTATTAATAAACTCGCAAGAATATATTCAAATAAGTGCAAAGATTTAAGGCAATTTATATCTAAATATAAACTTTTCTTGTATAACTTTATTATTTTAAAAGTTATGACCCGATTATGGTTATTATATGTAGTGATATTTTTAGAGTTCAGATACTATTTTTTATAATACAAAATTTGTTGTAGGATTAGGGCCGGATTGGAAAAGTTTAGAATATATTTGGTTCATAATTTAAATATGAAGGAAAAATAGAATTAGAATATATTGGAATGAAAAATAAAATGATAAATTATTCAAAAATATTTAATTCATTATTGGAATGAAAATTGAAATCCACATTTAGAATCTTTAGAGAGGAATTTAATTAAGAGAGATGAGAGAGATGAAGGGAGAGCGGGGGATATGTTTGTAAGAGAGGACTTTGAGTGATTTATTTTGGAATGGACCAGTTTAGAATTCAAAGCCGGATTGGACCAAAAATGGATTCGATCATTCTCATTGCAGAGTGGAATGGGAATGAAAATATGATTCATGTAAAACAAACAACAACTATCACAATCAATGAATCTCATTTTGATTCCATAATCCAAAATAGGTGAACAAAACAAACCCTTAATTTATTAAAATGTTTGAAATTTTTTGGATTAGAAATGGATGATATAATATGTCACACCTTGGGCTAGGTTGGAATTCAGCCTCGCCAACAGATTCGCCGCCTGTACGATAAAATCCGCGCAAGCGAAGCGTCTCTATCCTACAAGAGTAAAACAGCTACAACCGCTATATAGACATCAGGATTGAAATAAAAGTTGCTATAAGCTAAATATAGTCCACTGTTCAACTAATATAAAACTCACATATACAAAAACATCTCCGCTAAAAATAAATACATAATATCAGTACGTATAGAGCTGCACTCTCAAAACCAACTAGTAAATGGGACAGCTCTAGCTCGACCAGCACATACGAGAAGGGATCTAACTCGCGACTCTCTTTCCTTGATTAGGGGCAGCAACAGGTATTGAAGTCTCTACAAAAAGGTCAACAACAACGGGTGTGAGGACTACTAAAAAGAAATTGTCCAAAGTGGGTACCATCACCAATGTCGACAATCTACCCACTAGATTCATTAGATGTAAACATAATATTTACTGTAATAACAGGAAAGAAAAGCTGGAAATAACTTTACAGTTATTATGCCTCTAAACTAACCTTGCAAAGGATAATACCTAGAAGATAAATCTATGCATCAACTCTTAAATGGGAACAAGCTAACTCAATCTTATTGACTACCACAAAGTTCCAGTCCATTCTCTACCAACCTACCACCACAAACCACTCTTGAGATGGCCGGCCCAAACACTGTGGCACCATCCTTGAGATGGCTGGCCCAATGTAGGTCCTCTTCAGGATAGCAACGACATCAACACATAAAGGCTAAAGCTTCGGAGTGGTACTCGACCCCACTGAGGAAAATCATCTTTCTGTCGAACTCAAATACGACTCATACAGGTTATAATCAATGCGAATGATCAACCAGATCAAAGAAACCATAATCCACATACCCACAACACAATCAAATAGACTACCGTCAACCTAGACGGTACCCAACGCTACAACTCAACTTATCACGTGCTTTAAAAATCCACCCGGCCACTCTGCATGAGCATAAACCCATCCTACAGTAATTTGTATGCTCCCAACCCTCTAATCAGGGTGAACAATAGATAAAAACTAGAGTCACAAATAAACAGTAACCACTGCAAAAAATCAATCAACACTAGTGTAGGTTAAACATACAATTGTTTTGGTTTTTGGGGACAATAATCATCCATCATATGCTAAAAGTCTAATAAAATAGTAACTATAGCAATAACATAATTATCCATATGTGGTGACGCACCACTTTTCCGGGAGTCACCCATTCTAGAAACGACTCTACTCCTAGACACTTAATCCTCTTAACCTCTTGGGTCTAACCACCGACCAAAATATCATAACTGGATTAAGAAGTTTAGTCCTATTATATCTTATATATAAGACTATTTCAAATCGTGGGGTGTCACAATCTCCCACCCTTTTAAGTCCACACGTTCTCGTCAAGCTCAAGCACACTCACAAACAGTAGACGATGTGAGACTCATCTTGCTAGCCTTAGCTAATTAACCTTGTGGGGAGCCACACTCCACCCACAACAGTCATAAGCTGGGGGAGCCGTACTCAACCCGCTATATAACCCTAGTTCAGTCAAGGCTCGTCTCACATTTTTGGTTAATGATTGGCTCTAATACCAACTGTGATGCCCTACTTCCCAGGGGGTTACCCATCCTAGAACTACTTTACTCCTAGTACGCTTAACCCTCTTAACCTACTTAACCTTTTAGATCTAGCCACCGCCCAAAATGCTATAGCCAGGTGTTGAGACCAGATTTTTGCCACTTGAGGGAGTGACATGTGGCATCTACCATCGGCTAAAGACATCAACCTATGGGGGTTTGAGTCGACAAAGATGGACTCGCGTCTCGATTCAGACCGGTCTCAAGCGCGGAAAAGTGCAGCATGCGACATACGCCAGTCGGCCAAAGGCATCAGCCGACAGGAAAAGCGGTCGAAATAAGGAGATCATCGCCTCATCCAGTGTCGACTTCGACTGAAGGCAAAATTAGATCGCTTAGTCAAACGACAAAGAAGGCGGAGTCAGAGTCAGCCTTCGGCTGATCAAACTGGAAAAGGAAGGCTCTGGAAAGGAAGTGTATGAGATTCGGGGCGCGAATCTTGTGACGGACTACGAAGCGGCAAGCGGCGTTCGACATTGGAGAGCACCGAAGATCACGCTTCGGCGCGATAATAAGGGGATGAACCTGGACGGCAGAGCGGCTACTATCCTGTTTGAGGAAGTTTCGGCTTAAATGGAAGGAGTTGAGAATTTCACGATAACTCTCCTCCAAATTACATCGATACTTCAAAATTGGCGCATATAAGTATGGTTCGAGAAGTGTATAAATACCCGAACCATTGAAGAATAAGGGGTCCTACAGCCTCGTAAGCAAGGACCACCCCCTGCTTTTTCATATCTTTCATATCTCCATTTACCACTTTCCTAGATAGATTTACCATATTTTCTAGGAGTAGGCTTACTTATAATTTCTTCCATTTCTTTCTCATTGTATCCCCTTTCCAAATAATAAAAAGTTTTAATCGGCTCTTTAGTCGTGTCAAATTATTATCTCTATCACTTGAGTCGACTACTCTAGGCTGTACTCAATCTCCCTCTATCTCCATATTCCGATTCGGCTAATCTAAGCCAGACGGTCGCAAGAGTTTACTGAGGAGAACCCAGCTGAGCAGATCCTTCCTCGGCCTGATCGCTTGATCCATTAGCACGAGGCGCATCACATTTTAGAGGGTCAAACGAACACACATCGGGACCGATCGACGACCGACATTTTCGGGCCCAACAACCTTTTTGGCACACCCGGTGGGACCCTCAGGTAACTTTTACCTTCCTACCGTTGAATATGTCAGGAACTCCCGAAACCAGTGGGAGGTCGGCACTACCAGAGCTGACCTTATCTCAACTATTCAGGCGAATGACCCGAATGATAGAAAACAACGAGAGGACCCGAGCAGCCCTCGAAAGAAATAGCCAGGCACGAGATGCCCGGTTCGATTCAATGTTGGCCGCGATAACGACCAGGAAAGAAAATGCGGCTCAAGTTGGGCAGACCCAAATGAGCCATACAGTGGAGGGTTTGTCTCCACAGCATCTCAGCAATTGCCAATGCAATCAACCTCAATTGCACCGGTGATGCCGATAGTGCAACCCCAGAGAATTGCACTGCTAGCGGCGACTTATCAAGAGGCGCAGCCGCTGGGGGTAGTACAGCCGCAGTGGACCCCGTACCAGATGGGGGTATGGTCGATGTGGCAGAACATCGGTCGGCAATCAGACACCCACTAGGGGATTACTCTGCCTTCCCCACCGCCGTTTGTCCAGCTACAGGCTGGGTGTAGTGACCCAGATTCCCGTGTAGCTTTTCTCTATATTTCTGTGTGTGGAACACCTGTTAGTAGTGTGTTGGGGCCACAACACGTCAAAGGGATGTGTTGGATGGACTCAGAGAGGGTTTGGGGTCAAGCCTACCTTTCGGCTGCTTTTGTCGAATTTTAGAAGTGGATACAGGCTAAACGGAGGTCGCATTTGGATTCAGCGCGGAAAAACGCTTGAAAACGGCTATTTATTTGTATTTTTCGGAGTCCGGGCGCCCAAAAAGGGACCCCCGGAAGTTTACTGTGTTTTTGGTGCACTGGGAGGCTGTGGACCGGCGGGAGTGCCACGTGGCAGCCGAGGAATGGCCGGCGCATGCTTCAGGTCCAGGGAACTTGGGCGCTGGTGCAGTGGACCGGCGGAGGGACACGTGGCGGCTTCCTATTGGCGGGTTTATGCTGTGCGGTCCACGGAGTCGGGCGGTCGGGTGCGTGGATCGGGGCGCGCCACGTGGCGGCCCCCGGATTCGGGGGCTCACGAGCGCGCAGAGAACGCGGCGCCGCGGCGCCGACGCCGTACGCACGTGGGGCGCGGGACACGCGGCGTGTCGGCCGCTGGTTGGCGGGCGCCGCCTACGTGCGCCATGCGGCGCCCAGCCATTGGCGGGCGCCGCTGGTGCGGTGTTCGGGAGGGACACGCGGCGGCGCCCGATTCGTGGGCGCCGCTGTTTCCTGTTCGGGGACACGTGTCGCGCCCGGGTGAATCCGGGCGCACACAGTGTTGGGCCGGCCCGAATGTTTCGGGCGCCCGATTCTTGGGACACAAATGGAATTTTTCCATTTGTTTTTGGGCCTATATATATACCTCCTCCCCTCTCTCTTTCTCTCATTTTTTCGAGTTCTAGAGAGAAAATGAGAGGGAGAGCCCACTAGGAAACTTGTTCCTCTTGATGTTCTTGATCTTGTGGTGGATTTTCAGAATTTTTGGAGGCTCGGCAACGGCGATCTTTATTTTACAGTGCGCCTCGACTTTCCCCCATTTCGGCCCTTTTCCGTCGCAGTTCAGTCGGAAAATTTCTGTGAGCAAACCAGGAGGAATTTTTGAGCGATTTTTGCGACAGCGCACTCCTAAGAGGTAAGGCTTCGTTTTTGGTGTAAACCACTTTGCTCTGTTTCGCACTCTTGGCATGGTTCTCGAGGCACCTTTGACCCCCCCTTTGCTGTGGTGTTTTTTAGACAGCACCAGCTTGTTCGATTTATACCTTGGCCTACGAGCATCGGATCAAGGCGTCTAAGTACTCGTTTTCAATCTACTCGTCGTGAGGAACATAAACATAATTTTTCTGGATTTTTCAGAGCACTGTACAGAGGTGAAATTCCCTCTTTTTTTTGTGCTATTGGGAAAAACAACAAATACTGTATTTTGGATTTTGTGTTTACACCGGGTGCGTTGTTTTGTGCTGTAGTACACTATTTTCGGCGGGTTACGCAGTTAGAGGACAGTGGACAGCGAGGAGCCTTTTTGGGTGTGGATTTGCGTGCCAGGTGGGTGGTTGTTGCTTACCTCTTGCTGCGATTTACTCACTAGGACTAATAGAGAGACTCCTAATTTATTTGGCACCCCATTAGAAATCATGCTTAAATAAATGATCCTGATTAATCATTGGTCTATTTTGTGGGATTGATATACTATGATGGTGATATGTTAGCATGTCATGTTGGCACTTAACCTTTCATGAAAATGGATGATTAAATGGAACAGGAGGACATATTGATGTGCGAGTGCTATTTTGACGATTTATTATGGATCATGGATTATAGACATATGTAGTTGGTTAGTGATTTTGACATGATGGTTATATCTATGTGGAGCTACTATTTGATACACTCTTTTATCTTTCATGAGGACATTTGCATGCTTGTATGGACATCTAGATAGGCCACCATTTATTGCTACACTATCATATTGGGACTTGACTTAGGAGAAACCATGATTGTTCCTTTTCTCCTTTTCATTTAGACTTTTGATTCATGTTGCTCGAGTTCGAGCAGGGGTTTGGGGATAGTGTAGTCGGGACCTTGGAGTCTGGGACAGGTTGTACTTGATTATGGATTGTCGGGCATTGTGGTAACCGCGGATATTAGGCGGTTGACCAGATATTGGTTATTTTATCAGATTGTGGGCTCGTGGGGTATTGCGGCGACCGCAGACATTGTGCGGTCGACCGGATGTTTATCTTTGCATCAGATTGGGGGATCGGGGTTTCATTAGTGGATGGGTTTTCCACTTTGATAATAGTCATGATCCAGTCCTGCTATATTATGATACTTGTGACTTGACTATTTTACTCGTGTGGGTAGCTCCCCTCGAGTGCCACTTCGGAGTAGGCGATTGACGCAGCGGCCAGTGAGTACCGGACCCCGAGTTCCAGTCAGTGAGTGCCGATCTGTTAGCGACTGACACAGTGGCCAGTGAGTACCGGGCCCCAAGTTCCGGTAAGTGAGTGCCGATCTATTAGCGACTGACACAGCGGCCAGTGAGTATCGGGCCCCGAATTCCGGTCAGTGAGTGCCGATCTGTTAGCGACTGACACAGCGGCCAGTGAGTACCGGACCCCGAGTGCCGGTCAGTGAGTGCCGATCTGTGAGCAGATACTTGAGACAGCAGAGTAGGCAATACCGATTTTTATTGGTGATTAGATTGGGTTCTTATGGACAGATACCATTTACTGATGCATGCATATAGTCATTTCTAGTCGATACTGCATTTAGAGGCATACTAGTGGTAGTTTCCTTTTATCAGGAGTCATTATTGCTTACCACTTCCCTTTTTCCTTTTTGCCTCTAGTAGACTTAGTGGGTACGTTGGAGTTTGAGGCTTTACCCACAGGGGGAGGCTATTGGTTTACTAGCGGTTCTCACCCCCATTGTTGTTTTTCTTCTTTTTCTTTCCTTTGTTTTGCAGAGTCTTTTGCGGGAGCTGCTTGGACATCGGCAGCTGATCGAGGTAAGGGGATCGCTAAGTAGATAGATCTCCTGTGAGGTTGTGAGCTGCTGTTAGACAGATATTGTACCCATTTTACTCAGACTGTAGTAGTTTACTTTTATTTTGAGGTCTGGCTTTGGCCAGCTGGTTGTACTATTTTGGTGAGCTGGGAGTTTATTGTATTTATTACAGTTTTATTTTATTTTCAGTCTGAGACATTATGCAGTTCTTTTTAGTTCAGCTCTGTTTTATGCTCTTTTATTGTATATGTCACGCCCCGGGTGTAAACCAGAACCCGGGCCCGTCTACAGATCCGCCGTGCACACGGTATTTCCCGCGTACACGAAGAGTCGGTAACCTGCTCAAATATAAGAAATAATAATAAAAGAGCATAAAATCAGAGCTGACTAAAACTACTACATCTCAGACAAAAGCTGGAAATAAAGTAAAGAGCAATTGTAAAAATAAATACAAATATCTCTCCCAGCTCACCACAAATATACAACTAGCTGGCTAAAGCCAGACCCAAAATAAAATACAATGAAACTGTATGAGAAGATAGGGATACAGCAAAAGTCCAGCTAGCAACTGTTGGGTGGACACTCTATCTAGTTCGCTATCCTCTTACCTCGATCTGCTGCTGACGGCCCAGCAACTCCTGCATAGGACTCTGCAAAACAAGGGGGAAAAACAAAGAAAAAGACGATGGGGGTGAGAACTACTATAAAAACAGTAGCCTCTCCTAGTGGGTAAAGCCTCACACTCGGACATGCCTACTAGGTCAACCAGAGGCAAAAAAGAAAGAAGAGGTGGTAAGCTATAAACAGGACTGCGAATCACATGAAGCTACCACTACTATGCCTCTAAATGCAGAGTCAGAAATATGAAACTAAAGAATGCATCTGTATATGTGCCTGACCGAATAACCCAATCTAACTACCAGTAAAAACTAGCACTGCCTGCTCTGCTGTCGAACTCAAGATCTCAGTAGCGGAATCTGCACACATGGCTCGAATCCGCGGGATCGGCACACATGGCTCGCATCCCTAAATAAGTATCAGACCGGCACACATGGCTCGGTCAAAGGCCTACCTCCGGAGTGGCACTCGAGGGGAGCGACCCACACTAGTAAAGTAACAACTGTAACAAGTAATACTGTATAGCAGGACTGGATCACGACTCTGATCGAAGTGGGAAAAACCCTCTACTAAATATAACCCGAACCCCCAATCAATGCGATAATAATCAATAAGTGGAAAACTCCATCCACTAGAGGAATCCTATCCCCAATCTGATGCACAAGTAAACATCCGGTCAACCGCCCAATGTCCGCGGTCGCCGCAATAACCCCAAACCACAATCTGGTATGACAAACCCACTCAACAAACCCGGCTACACTATCCTACAACCCTGCTCAACCCGAGCAATATCACAAGTAGCACAAGAAAGGAGAAGAGATGCCGACATGGTTTCTCCTAAGTCAAATCCCAATGATAGTGTAGCAGTAAATAGTGGCTTATCTATATGTCCATTCAAGCATGCAAATGTCCCAATGTTTTAATCTATTTCACATGAATAGTTATGACATAGCAACAAGCGCCAACACTAATGTCTCAAAGTGATGATCCCCTTTTTGCATAATCTCTAAGTACTAACATGCAACTGCTCATGCTATTACAGATAAATGCTTACTTTAACAGGAGTGATTAGGGTATAATAATCGTGTCCAAATACCAATATCTAAAATTACATAGATAACTTATCAATTATTTAATCCCTTTTGCATGCAAGGTCTATCAGTATCATGTTCAGCATTTATTAACATCGGAATAATCTGGGGTTCCTAGTGAGCATACCAAAAGAGAGGGATACAACAACCACCCACCTCGAGAAGCGTGCACTACAACAATACGAGATCCCTCGCTGCCAAGATCCTCAATCTCCAACAATCTCCACAATACGAGAACTGCGATAACACTGCAAACATACCAACCGATGTCCAATTAAACATACAATTCCACAATCAATCACTATTCTCTAAAATCAGTTAAGAAGATGCTCAATTTTCACCTGTAAGAGGGACTCCGAAAAATCCAACAAAAATACTGCTGCGATCGTCGCGACGAGCCCTTCGAAACGAGTACCTTCATGTCCCAAACCGAGCTTTGTAGGTCAAGTTACAAAATTGACAAGGTGACTACCTCAAAAATCCCAAGTACAAAATCTGTAGAACTTTGCTCTGAAAAAAGTGGGATTTTCACCTTTGGGGAAAGCTCAGAAAAATCCAGGAAAAATACGATGATGTTCTTTGCGACGCGTAGATAGAAATTGAGTATTGGCACGCCTCAATCCGATGTCCGAGCGCGAAGATATCTACAAAATACTCCGGTGCTGTCCAAAACCACACAGCAAATAGGGGGTCAAAAGTGCCTCGGAAACCGTGCCAAAATTCTGGAATACGATGAAACAACCAACACAAAAAACGAAGCCTTACCTCTCAGGAACACACCGGCTCAAGAATCGTCGAAAACGATGGTCGGAGAAGGCCAGGGGAGTCCTCGGACCGAAACGCGACGAAAAGGGCAAATAGGGAAAGTGCATCGCAGTGCGCCGGAAAAATGCAATCTCGAAGTGCGTGCCACCAAAAATCCTGAAACTCCTCCACAAGGTGTAGAACAAATAGGTGAGCAAAAACTCTGTAGAACTCTCTCTGAGAAAAGGGCCAGAAAACGCACAAAAGGAGGCCCAAGGGGCCTATTTATAGGCCCAAGCCCAAAAGGGCTACCAATTGATTCGGGCGCACCCTTTCGGGCGCCCGAATCCGCAAGCCGGATATTTCCAGCCGTCCGACTAGCACCCGAAACGTCCTGGGCTTGACACGTGTCCCGAACACGGAACAGCCGTATAAGCCCAGTCGGAAGCAGCCACGTGGCCGAACCTGGGCTCGACACGTGTCCCAGAACACGGAACAGCCGTACAAGCCCAGTAGAAAGCCGCCACGTGTCCCCGCCACTGGTCAACCAGGTGGGTGGCACCTCCGAATCAGCGGGCGACACGTGGCCCGCCGCGCGACCCGCCGACCAATTGCGCTGCCTTGTCGGTCGCTCCGCCTGCTCCCCATGCGCGCACGAGCCCCGAGGCGCCGGCGCACCCTTCCGTCGACCGCACCAAAAAAGCCAGCCAATCTCCTGCTGCCACGTGTCCCCACTCCCGGTCTATGCACCATCGCGGGGTTCCGTGGACCGTGCATTGCGCGCCGGCCGCTCCTGGGGCGCCACGTGTCCCCGTGTCGGGTCCATGCGCCACCCGGTGCTGCTCTAGTGACTGCGTACTGCGAACCGGCCAATAATAGGCCGCCATGTGGCACCTAGCCGGTCTACGGCCTCCCCCATGCACCAGAATCCACTGAAAACTTTCGGGAGTCCATTTTTGGGCATCCGGACTCAGAATTTAATAAACAAATAGCCGTTTTCAAGCGTTTTTCTGCACTGAATCCAAATCCAGCCTCTGTTTGGCCTAAAACCTTTTCTAAAATTCGGCAAAAGCAGCCGAAGGCCAATCCAGCTAACAATAACTCACAGAGTCCATCTGTGGCATCCCTTTGATGCACTATAGGCCAGACACACCATCAACAGGTGTTTAACATAGTGGATTCACGGAAAAAAGCTACATGGGATTCAGGGGCCCTACATCCTCCCCCACTAAAAAAAAGTTTCGTCCACGAAACTAGGAAACAAGACAGACGTACCTCAGCCAGAAGCCTCAAATAAGAAAGGATATATAGGTATCCCGCATCACCTCCTCCAGCTCCCAAATGGCCTCCCGCTCCTCGTGATTGCTCCATAAAATCTTCACATAAGGTATCACCCGATTACACAATTATCTCACCTCGCGAGCCAGAATCCGCAACGGGCGCTCCTCGTACCCAAGGTCCTCCCCAATCTCCAGTGGGGTGAAGTCAATCACATTCGCAGGATAAAAAACATACTTCCTCAGAGCAGAGACGTTAAACAGATCATGAACTCCTGCCAGGCGTGGAGGAAGAGCTACTCGATAAGCAACAGGGCCAACCTTCTCCAGTACCTCAAAGGGTCCAATAAACCGGAGACTAAGCTTCCCTCGAACTCCAAATCTCCGGACCCCCTTCGAGCGCGAGACTTTCAAGAAGACGTGATCACCAACTTGAAACTCTAAGTCTCGCCATAGGGTATCAGCATAACTCCGCTGTCGACTCTAGGCGGTCTCAAGTTGTCGTCGAATCAATCTGACCTTTTCCTCTGCCTCTGACAGTAAATCAGGACCCAAAGTCTTTTTCTCACCCACGTCACTCCAATATAGGGGTGACCAACACTTGCGTCCATACAACGCTTCAAACGGAGCCATCTGAATGCTCGCTTGATAGCTGTTGTTGTACGCAAACTCAACCAATCCCAAGTGTCGGTACCACCCTCCTCCAAAATCCAGGACGCACGCTCTCAACATATCCTCGAGGGTCTGTATGGTATGCTCAGACTATCCATCGGTCTGTGGGTGGAATGCTGTGCTAAATCGAAGCTGCGTCCCTAAGGCTGTCTGTAAACTCCTCCAGAAATGCGAGACAAACCTCGGGTCTCTATCTGATACAATGGAGACAGGTACACCGTGCAACCTCACCACCTCAGCCAATTATAACTGTGCCAGTCGCTCCAAAGGCCAAGTCACCTGCACCGACAGAAAGTGAGCAGACTTGGTGAGTCTATCCACGACTACCCAGATCGCATCAGCTCCAGTCTGTGCTCTCAGCAACTGTAATGACATGACTTTTCGAGCAACATTTACCCTCCTGTTAATAAAATATTTTCTTTAGGGAAGTTGTGTCATCGAGTTTCTTTAAGTTGACCATTGTGCTGCACGGGTGTTTGTCTGTGAAAGGGTTTGAAAAACGATAATCGACGGTGCGATCGGATCTGAAAATCGACTTTGGGATCTGCCGGAACAGGGTTTTTAGAGTTGCGGTGACTTAGCGTGCATTGGAATCCGTGCAGAATATCTCGCATGCTTTTCGAGGAAGTTATGGGTTTATCCCGTATAATTAATTAATTAATTAATTAATTAGTTATTTGTTAATAAGTATTTAAATGTGGGAATTATTCGTACGTACTAGAGAAAATCCTACTTTTCGCAAAAAGAGAAACCCTAGCCGGAGAGAAAGAGAAAGAAAAGAAAAGAAAAGAACGAAACCCTAACCGGAGGAAGAAAAGAAGAGAGAGGAAGAAGGCGGAGGAGTGCGATCGGATCGTCTTCCCCGTCGGAATTTGCGGTAAGTGGAATTCGTTTTATTGTATTGTTGGTGTTTTCGTGTCATTTTCCGTCGTCGTCGTCCCCGCCTTCGTCGCCGTCGTCATCGCTGCCCCCGCCGCCGCCGCGCGATCTAGGGCCACCCATGGCACCGCCGCCGGTGGCGCACGCCGCGCGGCCGCCGGGCCACGGGCGGCGGCATCCGCGCGGGCGCCACTCGCCAGCGCGAGGCGCGCGGCCCCGTGTCGCGCGGGGTGCCCGAGGGCGGCGACGTCCGCGTAGGCGGGTGCCACGCGGGCACCACCCGCGAGCGCGAGCAGCACGGCTTCATGCCACGCAGGCGCCACCCGCGGGCGCGCGCCGCGCGACCTCGTGCCGCGCGGGGCGCCCGCGGGCGGGCAGACGCCGCACGGGCGCCGCGTGGGCGCCACTCGCGGGCATGCGCCATGCGGCCTCGTGCCGCGCGGGGCGCCCGCGGGCGGGCAAGCATCGCGCGAACACCACCTGCGGGCGCGCGCCGCGCGGCCTCGTGCCGCGCGGGGTGCCCGTGGGCAGCGGCGTCCGCGCGGGCAAACGCTGCGGGCGGCAGCGTCTGCGCAGGTGGGTGCCGCGCGAGGAGCCATCATCGTACGCACGCCGTTACGGGGTTTTTGTCGCGTTGATAAGTTTTGGGTTCCGTTTTGCGACATGGTGCGTCCGGTTTGACTTATTGTTCTTTTGGGGACTTCTTTAGGTCCAGGTGCTGATCGGGAGGGTGTCAAAGTTCAAGGTGTCCCGGTCGTCACGCAACAAGGTGGGTACCCTCGCAATAAGTGCTGAATGTCATCATTATAACAAGTATAATAACAAGCCTAATAAAGTAGATGAATTGTATTAACTATTTAAACCCATCGCATGAGTATTTCCTGTTCTTCCATTGTTAACTGTGGCGACTGAGTGTCGTGGTGATTGTTACACGCCGGTTTCGGCTATTATGCTCTTAGATGCTTACACGCACACCGGCGGTTTGGCCACCGATTGGGTGTACTTTTTCGAAATTGTGGTACGTTGACCCGTGTACCCTACGAAAGTAAAGGTGTCGAGTGGGGACCCCTCACGGTTACTATAGGTGTGACACTAGAACCGTGGAGGGGTTAAAAGCAATACGCGAGCAAAGTGATCGTTCACGAGGGGGGTCTTTAGACCTTCCGACAGGTATTATGTAATTAAATCAAGGGATATGGTGACTCATGAGGGGAAAAGCGAAAGGTTCCGGTGCATTCGGTTTGTCTTAACAATACTTTTTTTTGCTTTGATCATCTACTTTATTTGTCACTGACTTTCCCACACTGTGATAGGTCCGACTAGGTGTAGTAGCCGGGACGATGGTGAGGCAGTGTCTAGAGGACATTAGCCATATGAGGCTTTACTTCATCGTACTTGTTTGGGTTATCTCATTTCCTTTCTTGTTTAACTGTTAAGTTTCATTTGCTTGATTGTGGACCATTATGGATGTTGGTTTGATAGTTATTTTGGTATTGTGGATTTAATATACTTTTATGGATTTATGTGCGGCATGTTTTATACTAAACAAAAGGGTTTCGAAAATGCTTTCCAAAACCAAGTGTCGTGTGGGCACTACTGTGATGATCCGGACTCCCGCAGAAGCCAAACAGTGACTAAGGTGAGCTTGTACAGTGCAATAAAGCCCGTAGAAACGAAATTGGATATTTTTAATTGACTCTGCGCGAAAATCGGAGCAAACGGAAATTTTCGGGAGCTTTTTACAAAATTTCGGATGAGAATTTGGCGAAACGGACGGCGGAATCGGACTCAGCGCGCGAAAACGGTCGAAATGGTATATTCGCTTTATTTTTCGGCACCTGGGTACTGTTCACCGGAACAGTAACGGCCGGAGTTACTGTTCCGGCCGGCGGCGGCCGCCGGCGAGCGGCGGAGGGCGGCGGCGCACGGCGGCGGGCAGCGGCGCAGCGGCGGGGCAGCGGCGGAGCGCGGAGGAAAGCGGCGCGGGCAGCGCGGGCAGGCGCGGGCAGGGCGCTCGGTGCGCGGTCCATGGGCCAGGCGTGCACCGGGTGCACCAACTTTTCCCCGTGCCACGTGGCATCTCCTGATTGGCGGGCCGGCTTCTAGAAACGTCTAGATGCTTGACACGTGGCATCATCCTGTTGGCCGACAGGTTTCCGGAAAACCCGGAGCGCGGAGCTGCACATGGACCACGTGGGACACGTGGCAATTTCTGATTGGCCCTTGCACGGATGTTTCCTGTTTGGGTGACACGTGGCGCTTCCTGGTTGGCCCGTTTCGGTGTTTCGTGTTTGGATCAGGATTTCGTGAGGGAATATTCCCTTTTGGCCCACTATATAAAGGATCCCCCACCCCCTCTCTTTGCACCTTGGAATCCGAGCCTTTAGAGAGAGAAACTGAAAAAGTGTTCTATATGAAAGTTGTTCCTCTCTCTCTCTTCTTTCTCTCTCTAGAATCTCAGGAATTTAGGAGTTACAGATAGAGAGATATCTGCGACGCGGCGCACTGCGACGATTTTTCTTTAGGCCCATTTCCCGTCGCAATTCCGTCAAAATTTCACTGCGGGCTAACCAGGAGGAATTTTTGGACGATTTTTGCGACAGCGCGACCGTAAGAGGTAGGGCTTCGATTTCCGTATTGATCATTTTGCTCCATTCCGTACTTTTGGCACAGTTTTTAGGTCCTCTTTTGACCCCCTTTTTACTGTGATGATTTTTGGACAGCACCAACTTCTCCGATTTTTATCTTGACGTAGGAGCGTCAGATCGAGGCGTTTTAAGAGTCGATTTTGATCTACTCTTCGCGAGGAACGCAACCGTGATTTTTCTGGGATTTTAGGAGCTCATTTTAGAGGTGAAAAATTCCTCTTTTCTCGTGCTGTCTGAAAAACAGCAAAAATTGTGCTTTTTGGGCTTTGTATTTATACCGGGAGCATTGGTTTGCAGGATTAAGGACTGTGGACAACCAGGAGACTACCTGGGGTATTGTTTGAGCTGTTCAAGGTGGGCGGTTGTTGCTTACCTCATTTTTGACAAGCTCACTGGGATTACTGGAAATCCCCTAAAATATGATAATTAATGAGAACCATTGGGACAAACTAACAGGACTACTAACAGGACTACTAACAGGACTACTAACAGGACTACTAACAGGACAATTAATGAGAACCATTGGGACAAATTATTATGACAAATGACAAGGACCGCTGGGATAAACTCCCCTAAAATTTATATAACCCCACAAATGATATGATGACTTATATTGGGACACTGTGATTGAGACAAAGGCTATGATCTCGCATGCAAATGACTTTTATTCAGTAAATCAATTGTTTTAAACCTTTGACTCTATTTTACAACTTTTAAAAATAAAGACAGTTGCATGCATGCCCGGACATCAGGTAAGGCCACTATTCATTGCTACACTATCATTTTGGGATTTGAACATGTTTTATTGTTGTCCTTTGCATTCATATGTTGTTGCTCAAGTGTGAGCAGGGGTTTGGGATAGTGTAGCCAGAGTTGTGCTAGATTGTGGACTTGTGGGGTATTGCGGTGACCGCGGACAGTAGGCGGTTGACCAGATGTTTATCCTTGCATCAGATTGGGGTTGAGTTTATTGCATCAGTTGGGGATTGGGTTTCTATAGTGGATGAAGTTTCCCACTTTGATCATGATTATGATCCAGTCCTGCTATATTGAGACATGTGCTACAGAGATGCTTGTGATACTGATGACAGAGATATTTTACTCGTGTGGGTCGCTCCCCTCGAGTGCCACTCCGGAGTGTGTTATTATCCCCTATCGGCAACCCCGATTTGGCCAACATTATCCCCTATCGGCATATCCGATTTGGCAAATACTATCCCCTATCGGCGTTATACCCGATTTGGCAAGGCACAGCAGGAAGTACCAGTTTTGCTAGTGACACCAGTTTGAGTTCATTCAGACAGGCATTTATACACTAATTCATACATTTAGTTATTCCATTGCTTGGCATTTAGAGGCATGGTGGTGGTAGTTTCCTTTTTATCAGCAGTCTTTATAGCTTATAACTGTTCTTTCCTGTTGCCTCTAGTAGTCCTAGTGGGTGCGTCAGAGTTGAGGTTTTACCCACTAGGGGAGGCTGCTGGTTTATCTGGTAGTTCTCACCCCCATTATTGCTTTCCGTCTTGCTTCTTCTTTTTGCAGAGTCATCTGCGGGAGCTGCTAGGCTATCAGCAGCTGATAAAGGTAAGGGGATCGCTGAGTAGAGGGATCTCCTGGAAGACTGAGAGCTGTAGATAGACGTCGTACCCTACTCTGACTGTAATATTCTCCTTTTATTTTGGGTCTGGCTTCCGCCAGCTGGATGTACTATTTTGGTAAACTGGGAGATTATTGTACTTATTACAGTTGTATTTGTATTTCCAGTCTGAAATACTATGTGGATCTTCTATTCAGCTCGATATTATGCTCTTGAACTGTTCATATGATATCAGAGCAGGTTACCAGCGCTTCGTGTTCGCGGGAAATCCCGTGTGCACGGCGGATCTGTTGGCGAGCCCGGGTTCCGGGGCGTGACAGATTAAAGTTGGTATCAGAGCTTAGGGATAGGTCAGTTGGGACTTAGGAAACCCTAGGCTTTTGGCAGACCCTAGGATAATAGGGTATGAGAGACGTGATAATTTTGCGGAAGTCGTTGGGTTATTTATTTAACTCTTCTAGTAAAGAAAGAAGGATCGACTTAGCCTACTTCTGGTAGACAGTTATGTTGGCTGCAGACAACATAAAGTCACAGAAATAGGAGAATGTCTTTGACTTTCGTTAAGAGTGGGTCATGTAGGGTGATGATACTGAGTATGGTTTCTTGTGGTAGGATGCCTCCGCGACGGAGAATGTTGACGCGTTCTCAACCTGATTCCCCTGAACCCGATCAGGAGGAGTCCGAGCAGGGCCAGCAGAGTGAGGTGCAAGAGCTGCAAGCTCAGATGGCCCAGATGTCTGAAGCTGTTCGGCGTCAGGAGGAGGCCATGAGCCGGCTGACGCAGTTGTTAGAACAGAGGGCGCAGCCTGTTGTAGCACCCTCGGAGAATTCTCCCGTACCTTCTTCCCCTGCCGTGAATCCCCCAGTTGTACCAGTGACCCTGGCATCCCCTGTGGCTCAGGGAGCAATCCGGCCATTGACTCCTGCAGAGGAGCAGGAGTTTGCTGACAAACTTACTCAGTTCTGTAAGCGGGGACCGCCCAGGTTTTCAGGGCGGGATACTCAGCCTTGGGAAATCGGGACTTGGCTTTCCTCAATGGAGAAGTTATTTCGAGACTTCTTCATTGACCCGAAGTACAGGGTACATATGGCTGTACACTGCTTAGACGGGGATGCTGATGCATGGTGGCGCCGGGTGGAACCCCTGGAATTTCAGACCACTCGGCAGCTACCCTGGTCAGAATTCAAGAAGATGATTTTAGATACGTATTTCTCCACAAGTATGAAGAAAAAGCTGGAAGATGATTTGAAGAATCTTCAGCAAGACAACCGGACAGCATTGAACTATTTTCAGGAGTTCAAGCGGTTACTCAACTGCGTACCTTATGTCGCCAGGGACGGACCCCACCAGGTAGAGCTCTTTGAGTCGGGCTTGCGCCCAGAGATCTATACTCTGGTGCATGCTCAGAGACTACAGACCTTGGAGGAGGCAGCAGAGCATGCCCAGTGGGTTGAGAGGGGAGACCACGTCGTCGCCAGACGTGGGGGCCTGGTCGCTCAAGGCGCTGACAGAAAGCGACCAGCGCCGGACGACGGGGGACAGGCCAGTTCTTGGAGGCCGCCACGACCGCCACGGCCTCAGTTTTCCGGCCGCGGACGTTCTGAACGGCGAGGGCCTGGTGGATCCCAGAGGCCACCGCAACATCAGCAGCAACAGCATTCGCCTCAACAGAGATCGCAGTCGCGGCAGCAAGGGCCTCCGCGACAGAGGCAGCAGGCGAGGCAGCCACAGGCTACGGTTAGGTGCATTTTCTGCCAAGGACAACATACCTCTGATACTTGTGATCTGAGGTTTGGCCGCTGTTATCGATGTGGACAGTCTGGCCACCTCCGAGCTGCCTGCCCATATGCACCATCGACGGCTCCTTCTTCAGCATCTGCTCCTTCTTCGTCCCAGCAGTGGTCGACAGCTCAGCGACCATATGCTCCAGCAAGCAGGCCATCTTCTTCCTATCCCACGGAGTATCGCCCTCCAGCTCAGAGTGGGCGAGTGTATGCTGCGCAAGTAGAGGACTCTTCGGCAGCAGAACACGTGGTGGCAGGTATCACCTTACTTTCTGGCATTAGGACTCGTACATTATTTGATACTGGAGCATCGCATTCTTTTATTAGTAAATCATTTGCATCATTACATGGGATAGAGGTAGGACTGTTACCACGTGCACGAGAGGTTCAGATTCCCGATCACACCTTGCACGTGGAAGAGTGTTGTTGGTCCTGCCCGATGCAAATCGAGTCCTGGATTATGCCAGCAGACCTGTTGGTCTTGAGACAGCTGAAGGACTTCGATGTGGTCCTCGGGATGGACTGGCTGGCTCGGTATTTCGCAACTATTGACTGTGCCGCAAGGACTGTCACTTTTAAAGAGCCAGGCCAGGAAATGTTGGTATTTCGGGGATGTCAGAGTGCTTTCTTTGCCTCTATAATTTCGACTTCCCGAGCGAGGCAAATGATCCATCGTGGATGTGTAGCCTTTTTGGCTAGTGTTGTTGAGGGGCCTACGGCGGCGCCGGGACTCGGGGATATCCCTATTGTCCGCGAGTTTCCGGATGTTTTTCCACCTGAGCTGACTAGCATGCCGCCAGATAGGGAGATTGAGTTCGTGATTGACGTGGTTCCAGGAACTGCGCCAATCTCAAAGGCTCCTTACCGAATGGCACCGGCTGAGTTGCGAGAGCTTAAGGCGCAACTTCAGGATTTGATGGACAAGGGCTTTATCAGGCCGAGTGTGTCGCCTTGGGGAGCACCGGTGCTATTCGTGAAAAAGAAAGATGGGTCACTTAGACTATGTGTGGACTATAGGGAATTAAATAAAGTGACCATCAAGAACAAGTACCCTTTGCCGCGCATTGATGATCTCTTTGATCAGCTGCAAGGGTCTTGTGTCTTCTCTAAGATAGATCTGCAATCCGGTTACCACCAGTTGAAGGTGAAGGCCGAGGATATTCCGAAAACGGCCTTTAGATCACGGTACGGGCATTATGAATTTACAGTTATGCCTTTTGGACTAACTAATGCCCCTGCCGCATTCATGGATTTAATGAACCGAATCTTCAAACCATACTTAGACCGATTCGTGGTAGTTTTCATTGATGATATCCTGGTCTACTCCCGAAGTAATACGGAGCATGAGGAGCACTTAAGGATCGTGCTGCAACTTCTGCGAGAGAAGAAGTTGTTTGCCAAACTGGCAAAATGCGAGTTTTGGCTTCGGGAGGTAGTCTTCTTGGGCCATGTGATTTCTGCCGCAGGAGTGGCAGTGGACCCGGCAAAGATTGAGGCAGTCCGTGATTGGCCCCGACCGACGACGGTTTCTGAGGTACGTAGCTTTATGGGATTAGCTGGGTATTACCGTCGGTTTGTGGAAGGCTTTGCGAAGCTTTCCACACCCCTCACTCGCTTGACACGCAAAGAAGTGAAATTTATCTGGAGTGAGGACTGTCAAAGGAGCTTTGAGGAGCTAAAGAATAGACTGATGACCGCACCTATCCTTTCCCTCCCTGTTATGGGAAAAGGATATGTGATCTACAGCGATGCATCACACAGCGGACTTGGTTGTGTGTTGATGCAAGAAGGGAAGGTAATTGCCTATGCATCGAGGCAACTCAAAGATTACGAGAAGAATTACCCTACCCATGACTTAGAACTCGCTGCTGTAGTGTTTGCACTGAAACTTTGGCGTCATTACCTATATGGAGAACACTGTGAAATCTACACCGACCACAAGAGCCTAAAATACCTGTTCACGCAAAAGGAGCTAAATTTAAGGCAGCGTAGGTGGTTAGAGCTATTAAAAGATTATGATGTAGATATCCTCTACCACCCAGGCAAAGCTAATGTGGTCGCTGACGCCTTGAGCAGGAGAGCGGTGCAAAGTTTGTCGATATTGATCACGGACCAGGCACCGCTATTAGAAGAGATGAGACGGCTCGAAGTAGAGGTTGTGTCCCCTGGGGTCTCTGCTAGACTGACATCTTTAGTCTTGCAGCCCACTCTGCTAGAAAGGATCAAGGAGAAACAGAGTGAGGACCCCCACTTGACCAGGATTAAAGACCAGATTCCGAGTAATCAGTCAGGGGACTTTATGGTAGATGCTTCGGGAGTACTAAGGTACAGGAACCGAGCATGTGTGCCAGCGGATGCAGAAATCCGAGAGCAGATATTGCGAGAGGCCCATTATACACCTTATACTCTACATCCTGGTGGGACTAAGATGTATAAGGACCTCAAGGCACATTTCTGGTGGAATGGCATGAAAAGGGATATCGGGAGATTTGTGGCTCAGTGTTTAACTTGTCAGCAGGTGAAAGCTGAGCATCGAGTGCCAGCTGGCAAGTTACAGAGTCTCCCAATTCCCCAGTGGAAATGGGACCACATTACGATGGATTTTGTGGTCGGACTGCCAAGGGCACAGGGAGGAGCAGACGCTATCTGGGTAGTCGTGGATCGACTTACCAAGTCGGCGCACTTTCTGCCCATGCAGACTACGTGGCCACTGGACCGACTAGCCCAGTTATATCTGGATGAGATAGTGAGATTACATGGAGTACCCGCCTCCATTGTGTCAGATAGAGACCCGAGGTTTGTTTCGCATTTCTGGAAAAGTTTGCAAACAGCCTTGGGGACTGAACTCAGGTTCAGTACAGCCTTTCATCCGCAGACTGATGGGCAGTCAGAGCGGACTATACAGATCCTGGAGGACATGTTGAGGGCTTGCGTCCTGGATTTCGGCGGAGGGTGGATTCGACACTTATCTTTAGCTGAGTTCGCGTACAACAATAGCTTTCAAGCGAGCATTCAGATGGCTCCGTTTGAAGCATTGTATGGACGCAAGTGTCGATCACCACTTTATTGGAGTGACGTGGGCGAGAGGCGGACCTTGGGACCAGATGTGTTGTTAGAGGCAGAAGAGAAGGTCCGAGTGATTCGAAGCATCTTCAGACCGCCCAAAGCCGACAAAGGAGCTATGCCGATGTTCGGCGACGAGACTTAGAGTTTCAGGTTGGTGATCATGTATTCCTGAAAGTCTCGCCGTCCAAAGGAATCAGGAGATTCGGCATTCGTGGAAAACTTAGCCCCCGATATATTGGACCCTTTGAGGTATTGGAGCGTATCGGGCCAGTTGCCTACCGACTTGCACTTCCTCCGAGGCTTGCTGGTGTCCATGATGTATTTCATGTTTCTTCTTTGAGGAAGTATGTCTTCGACCCATCGCACGTCATCGACTTCGCACCGCTTGAGATCAGCGAGGATTTGAGGTATGAGGAGCGCCCACTGCGAATTCTGGATCGAGAGGTAAAAGAATTGCGCAGTAAGGCCATTCCCTATGTAAAGATCCAATGGAGCAATCATGACGAGCGCGAGGCTACATGGGAGCTCGAGTCGGAGATGAGAATGCTCACCCCTACTTATTCAAGACATCGGATTGAGAATTGTGGTTGAGTCTTGTTTCGAGGACGAAACTCTTTTTAGTGGGGGAGGATGTGATGATCCGGACTCCCGCAGAAGCCAAACAGTGACTAAGGGGAGCTTGTACAGTGCAATAAAGCCCGTAGAAACGAAATTGGATATTTTTAATTGACTCTGCGCGAAAATCGGAGCAAACGGAAATTTTCGGGAGCTTTTTACAAAATTTCGGATGAGAATTTGGCGAAACGGACGGCGGAATCGGACTCAGCGCGCGAAAACGGTCGAAATGGTATATTCGCTTTATTTTTCGGCACCTGGGTACTGTTCACCGGAACAGTAACGGCCGGAGTTACTGTTCCGGCCGGCGGCGGCCGCCGGCGAGCGGCGGAGGGCGGCGGCGCACGGCGGCGGGCAGCGGCGCAGCGGCGGGGCAGCGGCGGAGCGCGGAGGAAAGCGGCGCGGGCAGGCGCGGGCAGGCGCGGGCAGGGCGCTCGGTGCGCGGTCCATGGGCCAGGCGTGCACCGGGTGCACCAACTTTTCCCCGTGCCACGTGGCATCTCCTGATTGGCGGGCCGGCTTCTAGAAACGTCTAGATGCTTGACACGTGGCATCATCCTGTTGGCCGACAGGTTTCCGGAAAACCCGGAGCGCGGAGCTGCACATGGACCACGTGGGACACGTGGCAATTTCTGATTGGCCCTTGCACGGCTGTTTCCTGTTTGGGTGACACGGGGCGCTTCCTGGTTGGCCCGTTTCGGTGTTTCGTGTTTGGATCAGGATTTCGTGAGGGAATATTCCCTTTGGCCCACTATATAAAGGATCCCCCACCCCCTCTCTTTGCACCTTGGAATCCGAGCCTTTAGAGAGAGAAACTGAAAAAGTGTTCTATATGAAAGTTGTTCCTCTCTCTCTCTTCTTTCTCTCTCTAGAATCTCAGGAATTTAGGAGTTACAGATAGAGAGATATCTGCGACGCGGCGCACTGCGACGATTTTTCTTTTAGGCCCATTTCCCGTCGCAGTTCCGTCAAAAATTCACTACGAGCTAACCAGGAGGAATTTTTGGACGATTTTTGCGACAGCGCGACCGTAAGAGGTAGGGCTTCGATTTCCGTATTGATCATTTTGCTCCATTTCGTGCTTTTGGCACAGTTTTTAGGTCCCCTTTTGACCCCCCTTTTTACTGTGATGATTTTTGGACAGCACCAACTTCTCCGATTTTTATCTTGACGTAGGAGCGTCAGATCGAGGCGTTTTAAGAGTCGATTTTGATCTACTCTTCGCGAGGAACGCAACCGTGATTTTTCTGGGATTTTAGGAGCTCATTTTAGAGGTGAAAAATTCCTCTTTTCTCGTGCTGTCTGAAAAACAGCAAAAATTGTGCTTTTTGGGCTTTGTATTTATACCGGGAGCATTGGTTTGCAGGATTAAGGACTGTGGACAACCAGGAGACTACCTGGGGTGTTGTTGGAGCTGTTCAAGGTGGGCGGTTGTTGCTTACCTCATTTTTGACAAGCTCACTGGGATTACTGGAAATCCCCTAAAATATGATAATTAATGAGAACCATTGGGACAAACTAACAGGACTACTAACAGGACTACTAACAGGACTACTAACAGGACTACTAACAGGACAATTAATGAGAACCATTGGGACAAATTAATATGACAAATGACAAGGACCGCTGGGATAAACTCCCCTAAAATTTATATAACCCCACAAATGATATGATGACTTATATTGGGACACTGTGATTGAGACAAAGGCTATGATCTCGCATGCAAATGACTTTTATTCAGTAAATCAATCGTTTTAAACTTTTGACTCTATTTTACAACTTTTAAAAATAAAGACAGTTGCATGCATGCCCGGACATCAGGTAAGGCCACTATTCCTTGCTACACTATCATTTTGGGATTTGAACATGTTTTATTGTTGTCCTTTGCATTCATATGTTGTTGCTCAAGTGTGAGCAGGGGTTTGGGATAGTGTAGCCAGAGTTGGGCTAAATTGTGGACTTGTGGGGTATTGCGGTGACCGCGGACAGTAGGCGGTTGACCAGATGTTTATCCTTGCATCAGATCGGGGTTGAGTTTATTGCATCAGTTGGGGATTGGGTTTCTATAGTGGATGAAGTTTCCCACTTTGATCATGATTATGATCCAGTCCTGCTATATTGAGACATGTGCTACAGAGATGCTTGTGATACTGATGACAGAGATATTTTACTCGTGTGGGTCGCTCCCCTCGAGTGCCACTCCGGAGTGTGTTATTATCCCCTATCGGCAACCCCGATTTGGCCAACATTATCCCCTATCGGCATATCCGATTTGGCAAATACTATCCCCTATCGGCGTTATACCCGATTTGGCAAGGCACAGCAGGAAGTACCAGTTTTGCTAGTGACACCAGTTTGAGTTCATTCAGACAGGCATTTATACACTAATTCATACATTTAGTTATTCCATTGCTTGGCATTTAGAGGCATGGTGGTGGTAGTTTCCTTTTTATCAGCAGTCTTTATAGCTTATAACTGTTCTTTCCTGTTGCCTCTAGTAGTCCTAGTGGGTGCGTCAGAGTTGAGGTTTTTACCCACTAGGGGAGGCTGCTGGTTTATCTGGTAGTTCTCACCCCCATTATTGCTTTCCGTTTCTTGCTTCTTCTTTTTGCAGAGTCATCTGCGGGAGCTGCTAGGCTATCAGCAGCTGATAAAGGTAAGGGGATCGCTGAGTAGAGGGATCTCCTGGAAGACTGAGAGCTGTAGATAGACGCCGTACCCTACTCTGACTGTAATATTCTCCTTTTATTTTGGGTCTGGCTTCCGCCAGCTGGATGTACTATTTTGGTAAACTGGGAGATTATTGTACTTATTACAGTTGTATTTGTATTTCCAGTCTGAAATACTATGTGGATCTTCTATTCAGCTCGATATTATGCTCTTGAACTGTTCATATGATATCAGAACAGGTTACCAGCGCTTCGTGTTCGCGGGAAATCCCGTGTGCACGGCGGATCTGTTGGCGAGCCCGGGTTCCGGGGCGTGACAACTACTTTGTAAACCTCTGGATTTATCCTTTCAAAAGATGCAGCCGCCTAAATGAGACTCGCGGAATTACTCTGGGAAACTAGGTGTCGTTTAGACACCGTTTGTAAACCCGCAGCCTCATCTTCGATGTCGTGAAAGAAAATTTAAGTTATGGATAAAAGTAGTACTCTCCATCAATGTATTCATTGTGACTGTGTGGTTAAAGGATAATGTTGTAAATGTGACGCCGTGCATGTACAAAGGAGACTCTGTCCGTTTAAAGAGTGAATTTGTATATGTGGCGGGTCTGACGCGCACCGGTAGGAGAGGTTGTCATAAGAAAAAAAAAACATATACGTTTTTCCGCTAATTCTTAATCCTCCGGGGCGTGACAGATTATATGGTATCAGAGAAAAACAATTTTAACCATAGTAGTCAGTGATCAACATCCACAGTGCATAACGCCACAAGCAACTGAATATGAGATAAAAGGTGTAGGTGCGGTAGACCGTGAGTGTGCGGGAAAAAAGGGGTTTAATTTCGGTGCGTCCATAGGTCAAGTGCTAGGCCAGTAACCTTAGGGTTAACGCGGTTTTTTTGTATACGGTAGATAATGGCCCGGACCAGGTTCGGCCGATAACGCGGGTGCAGTACGGCCTCGATCGCCGCGGAGAGCCACTCCTCCGACAGCAACTGCGAGAAATGGCCGGGCACTGGCAACACTGACAGAACAAGTCCGTCAGTTAACGCAGAGGAGGCAGCCGCGCCAGTGGGGACGCCTCGAACCCTCCGCCCGAATCGACTGCCCCCACTACGGGACCGCTAGGGTAGGTGTGCAACTGCAGCCGCACCCCTTCAGACCTCAATGACTGGCGTGGTCGGCAGAGCAACCCACAAACACCTTTGGACTTACCCACCCGGCGGCTTCAGGGCCCGTACTGGGAACGACTGCGGGGGACTTAGCATGGGAAGCGGTGACGACCCCTACTCCCGGTGGTGTCAGCAGCTGCAGGAGAAGCAACGGATCAGCGAACTGAATGGGAAAGAGTTAGGACGAACCTGGCAGAGTTCAAGAAGCACGATCCGCCCACCTTTGAGGGAGAGACGATCGACCCTTGGGTCGTAGAGAATGGGTGGATACCATGGAGAAGCTTTTTGAAGACCTATGATGGAGGAGTATGAACGGGTTCCCTCGGCTGTCCACTGTCTTGAAGGGAACCCCATATTTGGTGGAATACGGTACGCCCGGACCCGTCTACAAACACTCCACTTCCGTCGTGGTCAACTTTCAGAGAGGAATTGTTTGGAGCGTTCTTTTCAACAGTGTTAAACAACAGATGGAGGACGACCTCAAACACATCAAGCAGGGAATCGAACTGTCATGGAGTACCAGCGAGAGTTCGTAAGGTTAACTAATTGTGTCCCCTTCGTCATACGGGATGAATCCCACAAGGCCCCCTTTTTGTAAACGGGCTACGGAGCGACATTTTCGAAGTCGTCCAAGCGGCGGATTACACACCTTCCGGGCAGTAGTCGATAGGGCCACTATCGTGGAACGTGGCTTTGCTATCACACGCGCCCGACGGGAGGGCTTGGAATACTACCGGGACAAGAAGCGGTCACAATCTTACCCTGGAGGGGGCTTTTCTGGCGGGAACCGGCCCCCGTAGCACCCCAAGACGCAACAAGGGACCAAGAGCACACCAGCGGGGGGACAACGGTCGGTGGACAAACCCTGCATTATCTGCGGAGGGGCGCACCGGGTTACGGAATGCTTTAAGAGATATGACCACTGTATCGCTGGCGGCAAGCCTGGACATCTCCGATTCAGCTGCCCCTTGAACCACGGGGGCGGCATCCTCCCGGCTTCCACCCCGACGCCACAATCGCAAGGGCCGGGAGAGCACCATCGGAGTACCCCCACGCCCCTCAATATCTCGACAAGAAGGGGAAACGCGACCACAACCGGGAGGGAGGGTCTACTCGATGAGCCAGCGAGGAGCGGAACCACCGGAGGACGTAGTAGCAGGTAACGTTTTATGTTATTTTTCTCTACTCTTCGATTAGGAGAACCGGATACACCTGAGCATCCTACCCTTGTCCGACCCCCATTCCCTTTTCTATTTCCCCGTCTTACCCGGCATTGTTAAGAGGGAGGTCTTACCCACTTAGGTTTTTAATTTAGCCCTCCCTAGCATACACGGGCAGGTAGGTCATAACGAAGTAACAAAAAGGGATTCTGTTGCGGGTTATTTGGGTATTTATGAACTAAATAAGCCCAACACCCTGCTCGTGGCAATAGGCCCAGCAGACCGACAAATTGAGCGGGGCTTCGGCCCACTGTAGACCCACGTCCAGGTGGGTTGAGTCGGTCGAGATTGTGGGCACTATGTCTGTACGCTTTAAGTGAGCTGGTTACGTGACCCTAGCGTCTCGAGCCAGGAAACTAATAGCTGGTGGGTGCGTGGCTTATTTGGCCTCGGTGGACCTAACAGCTCGATCCACTCCCTCACTTTCCGACATCCAGTCGTAAGGGAATTTTCGGATGTGTTTCTGACGGAACTCCCTGGGATGCCACCCAAACGAGAGGTCGACTTCCCTATTGAACTACTCCCAGGCACTCAACCCATTACCAAAGCACCGTACAGGATGGCCTTCGCCGAGTTGAAGGAACTCAAAGCACAAACTGGAGACCTTTTGGATAAAGGCTTCATCAGACCGAGCGTGTCGCCATGGGGCGCGCCAATTCTGTTCGTAAGGAAGAAGGATGGAAGCTGTAGGACCCCTGAACCCCATGCAGCTTTTTCTCATGAATCCACTGTGCAAACACCTGTTGATGGTGTATCTGGCCCATAGTGCATCAAAGGGATGCCACAGATGGACCCTGTGAGCTTTGGTTAGCTGTATTGGCCTTCGGCTGCTTTTGCCGAATTTTAGAAAAGGATTTAGGCCAAACGGAGGTTGGATTTGGATTCAGCGCGGAAAAATGCTTGAAAATGGCTTTTTGTTTGCTAAATTCTGAGTCCGGATGCCCAAAAACGGACTCCCGAAAAATTTATTGAATTTCTGGTGCATGGGGGAGCCGTGGACGGCGGGGGTGCCACGTGGCAGGCCCTGATTGGCCGGCGCACGCAGCTGGGTCCACGGAGCGCAGGGGAATCGGCCGGGGTGCACCGGGGGCGCGTGGACCGGCAGGTGTCCACGTGGCAGCGCCTGATTGGGCGGCTCTGGTGCGCTCGGTCTGCGGGAGTGCGCGGGGAGGCGTGGACCGGGGGCGCGCCACGTGGCAGCACCCGGTTGGCGGGAGCATGGGCGCGCGGTCCACGCAGCGCGCGGGCCAGGTGTCGGGGATAGGGCCGTACCGCGGGCAGGTGCCGTACCGCGGGCAGATGGGGGGGGACGTGGGCAGCGCCACGTGGCGCCCGCTGATTCGCGGGCGCCACCTACCGCGTTGATGCGGGCAGGGACACGTGGTGCTCCCCGCGGCGGCTTGCACGGCTGCAGCGTGTTCGGGGGACACGTGGCGGGCGCCGGGGAGGGTCGGACAAAGCCTGGATCCCGTCCGA
Source organism: Tillandsia fasciculata (assembly GCA_029168755.2). Lineage (NCBI taxonomy): Eukaryota > Viridiplantae > Streptophyta > Magnoliopsida > Poales > Bromeliaceae > Tillandsia > Tillandsia fasciculata. The sequence continues at coordinate 23,854,030 of CM054930.1, forward strand.
CTGCGCGGGTTGGGCTGGGCCGCACTGTGCGCGCCCGAAAGTCATGGGCCGGGCCGCACTGTGCGCGCCCGAAAGATTTCGGGCGCCCGAATCTCGGGACAAAATGGGAATTTCCCAAATGTTTTCTTCAGCCTATAAATAGGCAGCCGAGCCCTCTTTGCAGCCCTTTTTCTCTCAGTCTGTGCAAGATCTGCCCGAGCTTCATGTTGATGAATTTTTCCTCTCTTAATCCTTGATCTCCTGCAAAGTTTCAGAATTTTTGGAGGCTCGAATCCCGAGGTTCTCTATTTTACGGCGCGGCGCGACATTGTGGTTCCTGTGTTCTTCTTCGGCGCAGCAGCAGTGTTTTAGCTCCCCTGGTCTACCCCGAGATCCTTTTTCTGTGATTCTTGTGCCGACAGACTCCTAAGAGGTAGGGCTTCATCTTTTCGTTTTGATCGCCACTTTCCGTTTCGAGGTTTTGGCATGGATCCCGAGGCACACAGTGACCCCTTTTTCTGTGTGGATTTATGTGACAGCACAGAGTGTTTTTTGGCCGTATCTTCGCGCACGAGCGTCAGACGGAAACGTGCTTATACAACTTTTTCATCTACAGATCGCAAGGAACGCGCTCGTATTTTTCTTGGAATTTCCTGAGATTTATTTCGAGGTGAAAATCCTGTTTTCTCTGTGAACAGTGTACAGTTTTAGCACAGATTTTTGTATGATTGTACCACCTTGCCGAATTTATATCTTGACTTACCGAACTCAGATTTGGGCGTGCAAGCTACCGTTGCGAAGCTATCGACGCGAGGATCGCCGTGATATTTTTTGGAAATTTCTGGGCACTTTCTGCAGATGGAAATTTAGCAGTTTTGGGACAGATGTTGTATGTGTTTATAAGAGCAATATTTGGGAACTTAAGTGTATTTAGTGGACTTTGTATTGTGCCAGGAGTGTTTTGGGTGTGCTGAACTTATTGGAGCAGGAGTTGATTTATTTTGTATTTTCAGCTGTTGAGACTTGGACAGTTAGCACTTCAGGTGGGTGGTTGTTGTACTCCTCTCCTTTGGTATGCCCACTAGGAATATCAGAGTGTCCCCATGATATTGATGTTAAACTATTGTTGGTAGCCTTGCATGCTCTAGGAAATTAATTAATGGTTAAATGATCCATGATGAAATTGCTAGTAGCATGATTATTTATTTAGTCACTTAATTATTCTGGACTGCATGTTTAGGGGCGAAATAATAATTGAGGACTGCAAAATTGATGATTATTCATATGAGACTGTCACCTTAGCTTATGTCACTCTAAATGATTATCTTGAAAAATCGATAAAATATTGGGACAATGCATGTTTAAACTGGTCACTGGCTTAGTCACTTTTTACTGCTACACTATCTTTTGGGACTTGACTTAGGAGAAACCATGTTTTATTCCTTTATTTCTCCTATTATTTAGACTGAGGCATAGTGCTCGGGTTCGAGCGGGGGTTGGATAGTGTAGTCAGGTGCTGGAGATTTGGGACAGGCTGGGCTTTATGACAGGGTATTGCGGCAACCACGGATTTTGGGTGGTTGACCGGGTTGTACTATTGCATCAGATTGGGTGATGGGGATCGGGCTATCTTTGTGGAGGGTTTTTCCCACTTGATTGAGTCATCGATCCAGTCCTGCTATATTCAGGTTACTTGTGGTTACTTACTTTCCTCGTGT